>JABAKD010000018.1:4981278-5141245 GCA_012845835.1 Undaria pinnatifida | reverse complement strand
TCACTATCAAGCAGGCCCTTCTCTTCCCCTCCCCCCTTTATCTTTTGCCGCGAGAATACTTTTATCAGCATGGGCAGCACCTTCACATCCTATCTTCTACTGCCGTCGCTAGGCCATCTCTGTCGCGAGCTCTGGGGTGTGCATGACAGCAGTCCCTTTTGACGACAGCTCAGGGGAATGCACGGACACGGGACGCGGTGTAACGTTATCAGTGCAAACTGTTCGTAGACGCAGAGCTCCGAAATCGGGCTCACTCACGAAACCGAAAGCCTCCAAAAGTACGCGAAAACAAAAGTACCGTTACAAAAGTCACACCCTTCTTTTGCGAGGCCTGGACGGGGGGCGGGACATACCCAAACCAAGCAAAAAAAAAACTCAACACTAGCTTTTCTCGTGGTAATCCCCCCCCCCCACGCTCCGAATGCTTCGTGATGCATGGCACACCCCCCCTCTCCCCCCAGGAACTGCTGGAGCTTGAGGCCCAGGAGGCGTTTGTACGGCTGGAGGCGTATAAAAAGGCGGGGGTGTATGCCGTGCTGAAGCGGATCGAGGTTTGGCAGTCGCGGGGTGGCCAGCGCCTTGGCGACATATTTCAGGGAGTACGTGAGTGTATTGTAGTATACGTCCTCTGTTTTACGGTCCACTCGATCTATTAAATTGCCGGTGGGAAAGTCACTAGTAGTGCCACCGCAGATTTAGGGTGTTTCGCTGGATACCAAGTTTGGCTGTGGGTCGGGAAAACGTACCATTGGCTGTGTTGAATCCTGCGAACGCCACGATCCCAAGGCCAAACCCGCCCCACGAAAAATGGTTATTACAAAAAAACGGGGCTAAGCGCCGGTTCTAGCTGATTTTTTCTTAGGGTTAGGGTTTGGCTTTGAGTTTTCGTCACGTTCGCCCGGTTTTAACACTACAATAACATTGCTATAACACTGCTATTTTATCAAAATATACAGATACGCCGTAGCTGCCAGATGAAGGATTTCGCTGATAATCATATTTTTCAACCTGTGTGTGATACTCCGATCGCGTGTGTCGCTGGCGTATTTCCTCATGAACGATAGAGCTACTATTTTACGAAAAAGCTGAATTTCGCTACAGCTGTGAGACCGAATATTTTCGTCGAAACTCATATTTCCAAGCTGTGTGTGATGCTCCGATCGCGCGTAATACGGGGTGAGTGTGTCTGTTGATTGTATGCTTGGATATGACGCGGATATGATGACGGTTGAGTATTGTAGGGGTTTCCAGTGATACGTTGGCTACATCGTAGCGGTATATCGGGATGGTGGAATGATTTTGGGTATTTCGCCGTCACTCCTCTCCACGTTGTGCTCCTCGTTGTGCTTCTTCTACCGAGCGAGTCTTCTCCTCTCCAAGCTGCGCCTTGGCTAGGAGCAACTTAATTTATATTTGTTCGCCTTTTACTTGTCTTCATACCGGTGACTCCACTCCCCCACTACTGTCAGCTCAACGGGTAAGCCCTCTACGCTTCGTAGGGATCAACAAGCAGTGTCCTCGTGAATGATAGAGCTGGGTCGGTGGCTCCCGTTATTGCTAGCTGGTACCAGGGTCAACAGGGTGGTTGTAGTCAATCTGTGCACAGAAACATTGAAACCCGTCCTTCGAGGGGGGACGAAATCTGACCGCAAATGTATCTTGTATCTTGTCCTACCCAGAAGCGAATTGTGTATCCCGCTGAAACACCCTATTTGACGACCCCTCGATTTTGTGCGAAGACACGCCGTGTTTGGTTTTGTTTTATGGTAGTCAGGGTGTTCGCGACTTCCAAACTCTGTTGGGTTGGGAAAACAAAGAAATACTGCGTATGATGAAACTGACGAATGATGCATCTGGGATAAAACCAGCGCCAACCAAATCAACCCACGAAAAACAAAATAGTTTAGAAATTTGAAAAAGAAGAAAAGAAAAACGGCAGAAAAACATTGTTCCAAAGCCTAATTTGTTTCGCTGATTTTTTTTTCGTTGGGTCGGGTTGGGTTGGTCTTAGATTGTGACGGTCGATGGTTTCAATACTACTGAAGAGACCGAAGAATATCATATCAACCCTACGGCCATTTAGCCACCCCACGAAAGAAAAACAGTCGTGCAGAAAGTAAAAAGAAAAAAGAGGCACGAGAATTACCGTATTTCCAACGAACCCATTTTTTTGTTTGGTGATCTTGTTTTCGTTTGTGGGTGGGGTTGAGGGTTGGCCTTGGATTTTTGTGACATTCGACTGTTTCAATACTTATTTTTCATATGTTTTCGTAACGATTGGTGCTACGGCAGAGGTACGCCTATTATATATATATATATATAATTTTGCTGAGGCTCTCAGTTTCGGGAAAACGAAAAAAAAAAAAAAATGATTTTTGTAAGATAAGCGAAGAAAAAAAAAGCGCAAGCCGCCGAACAATCAAGCCCATGGCCTTGAGTATAAACAAAACGAACAAAAACAAGAAACAGAAAAAAAAGAAAAAAATGAAATTCCGACTGTTTTAGGTCAAGTAAGAAGCACCCATCGCCTTTCAGAGAAAGGTTTAGCCAAAAAACGGTATACCTTTATACCTATATCGTAGCACGCATTCATGAACCATTTTCGCCAAAAAAAGGTATACCTCTACCGCGGCACGCAGGACAATCTGATAGTAATGCGAAGCCAAGCGGCGTGGATGGACACAAGACTAGGCCTTACTTGGTTGCTTGCCTTAGGACACTCGGAATTGTATAATCACGAAGAGTCCAGAACGGGCGCCGGCCGAAACGCGGCCGCCGGTGATCGCCGGGCAAGGGGGCACAACCTTTGCCAGCGCCCCCTGCGAGTTCAGGCGCATGCTCAGATTGGGATTTCCTCTGTCCCACTCGATGCCAGTTTCACGTAAGCTTCTCTTTTAGCAGAGGGGACTACTATGCTGCGATGGCGCAGCTGCCATCACGACGGGCTTTTCTCTAACAACGCACGGGACGACATGTTACAATAGCGCACGTAGCTTATCTAGCACTCAACGGTGTGATACTGCTTGTGTTCTGATACGTCCGACATTGAGCTAGCAACATGGAGCACTAGCTCGAAAAGACGCGACTGCTCTCAACCCCCCCCTCCCCCTCACCCCCCCGCGTCATGATCTGTCCGGCACTGGGCTGCATAAAGCACTAACTCGAAACGATGTGATGGCTCAGGAAGATATGAGGAGAATAGAGGGGTGACGATGTGACATGGAGAAGTCTGGTACGTTAGATAGAAGCGGAAAAAGACGATCGCCATCCTAGGAGATAGGTAGGTGGTGGTCACAGGCGGTCAACCGCGAAGGACACAACGTAAGTGAAACAACATTTTGTAACACATGGAAGAAAAAGCGCAATGAGCGCCCAAATGTTGGAGGTGCCTCTATTAGGAGTAGGAACGGTGCTCCGTCTCGAAAAGGGTGCGTGGTCAATGGCCAAATGACTATAAAAAGCAACAAATGGGTACCCCCCTCCCCCCATCGTTGCCCCAGGGACAGGAGATAAAGGTGGCAAGTGCGGCATGGATGCCGACGAGCTGGCAGCGTTCATGCGCAGCCTAGATCTCGACTTGAACCCTGCAGAGGCGATGTTGGTGAGTCACGGTGGTCTACAACTTATCTCTTCGGTATAGCCAATCTGTCGGCTGCAGTCGGTCTGTATTTTCCTCCGGGCCCGGCGTCGGGTGGCGTCGAAAAGGATCATTCCGTCCCGCCCGGTTCATCCTTCTTTCACTTATGCCAAGCACTGCCTGCGACTCGATCGTCGTCAACGTTAAGCCTTCGGGTTTGTCGTGTGCGACAGAAGCAGACGTTCCGTGATTGCGCATTGGAAGTAGAGCTTGTAGGGTGTGCAGCGGTGGAGGAATGCACGTCGTTTGTTTCTCAAGCCCCGCACTTGAAGACCTCTATACCAGCGTGCTGCATGGCCGGTAGAGAGACCACGCTTGGCCACACCGCGAGGGAGCATTTCGGTTCATTTTCGCGGATTGGGACGCCGTCGCCGACGGCTCACGCCCGTTCCACGTGTATTGCGACGCTCGCATCGACGGGTTCGGCGCCGCTCTCGAACAGGAGCAGGCGGACGGCTCCATAAAACTCATTGCGTACATCAGCCGAGCCACGCTCGACTACTACACTCTTATCTGGCCTACCGTAGGCATACAGACAGCGAATGCCGCAAGCAGTGGCAGAGGGTGCAGCTCAGAGCTCCTCGATCTAGGAGCTCCAAGACCTCCTCCAGAACTGAAAAAAAACAAACTCAACCTTGAGAAACATCGTTCGCTCACTCCGATCCGATGAGCGCGTCCACACAGCACGAACGAAAACGTGTAGTACAACTTTCAACAACACACTCCCAAGTAGAAAATTGGAATACGAAATAGTGCTTTGCAGCTCCTCTGATTATATTTTGAATTTGTTGTTTTGCCCAAATATTTTTTTTTTCCGACGATTTTTTGGGTTAAGAAGCCCCGTTCTTCAGAAAATAGTTCAGACAAAAATTTTCCACCTCTATCGGGGGAAGCCGCGTTGCTCGCGCCGGGTTATGGACAGCGCCAATGAGTTACTTTGTTTTCTGGTCTTGCCAATCCAGAGACAGCAATGGGTATTTCTATGTAACTGGCTCGTGGGTGCCTTACCATATTCGCACTGCGTGATTCGACAAAAAGCCGCGACTCCCCGGTCGCGCCGATCATGTTTTGACCGCCTCTCATCGCGATACCGCCTTACATAGGGATACCGCCTTGCTTGGGGAAGGAAGACCTCTGCAAGTAGCATGGTAGCGTAGGAGGGGCCCCGTCAAACCAGAAAACGTGTTTTTGGCCGAAAATTGCTTCCCCCATACCCCTGCGGTGGCCACACGTCTGTCGCACACGGTCTGCACAACCATTGTTTTTTTGTGAGGGTCCTCTCTTGGGGAGGTCCTCTCCCTCGCCCAGAGAAACCAAATTTTTGACAAAGAAAAAAAAATAATAAGGCAGCTCGATGGACGATTCCACGGCCCAGGCTTTTATGGGAGGCGGGTGATTCGAACCACAAACGGTACTCCGGGTAGCTCCTCTGTTGAGAGGTCCCCGCGATCAGGAGCAGGGTTATGATTAGGTGGTGAAAATGTTGCGCAGTTGCACCATTTTCCTGAGAAGATCGGCTTAGCGCACCACAAAAGCAAGTGCATGTCGGCTTGCCGGCACATCCGCCCCCCTCCCCCCCCCCCCCCCCCCGCCCCCCCCGCCCCCCCCCCCCGCCCCGCGCCTTTTTTGGCGCTGGCCCCAAACAAAAACAAATGAAAAAGCACTTTGGGTATCTTTTTTTCGTCACGGGCGATATAGATTTGGGGCCTTTTTTTGCGTTTCTTTTGGATCGATTTTCATGCTGAATTTCTTTGTGGCTTTCCTTTTGAGGGGACTAAGTTCAAACTTATGCGATTTATGAAACAAGGCTTCAAAGGTTCGCAATTACATAGCAATGGGTGGTTTCAACGATTCGAATGGTTCTCGGCCGTGCTATCGCAGTAGAATGCAGCAGTACCTCTACATCAACGATTCGAAAATAATAGACTATCGAGTGCGAGCGCGGGCTCCCGGCCCAAAGCAGGGTCAAGACTCCTGCCCGCAGCAAGCTTTCGGTGGCACGCCTTGCGCTCTTGATGCGGCTGTCTTTGTCGTACAGGAAACAAGGCGTTGACCTGACCAAGCGGCTTGACACCCGTCGTGAAACGTTCTTTATTTTCGACGTTGCCCTTGCAAGGCGCGAGTAACAAACACTGGAACGAACGAGCAAGAAACTTCCCTTTTGGCTGCGATGATAGCGTTGTAGTCGTAGTTGTATAGCAGCTGCTGTATAGTATGTGAGATAGCGAAGGCGTGTTGCTGCAGGCTGCTACGAAACCTGCGGTGACAAGGATGCGAACCAGTTGATTTCAACCTTTCGAAGATTCCTCAGGGTTGACCTGCGCGTTGACACCGACGCAGTTATGTGCAGCAGGTTCTGTCCGTGCTTGTTTCCGAGTTCTTTGCCAGACGAGCGAATGAGAC
Source organism: Undaria pinnatifida (assembly GCA_012845835.1). NCBI lineage: Eukaryota > Phaeophyceae > Laminariales > Alariaceae > Undaria > Undaria pinnatifida. The sequence goes on along the minus strand of JABAKD010000018.1, from coordinate 5,135,205 downwards.
GCGCCGTTTGAGTAAAATTATACGCGCATGTGTCCAATCTTTTCGCGTCCGGCAGCCCTCCGGGGGGCGCACCTCGCCTCGCGCACCACGTGCTGGAGCACCAATGATAACCCTGATCAGGAGTACTTCGGAGCCCTACAATGCGCTACGTTTCCTATGGTAGCCCGCATCTTGCCTTCAAACGCAGTGGGCGCGTGCATCGCTAACAGGAAGATCCACTTGTAGTGGCAGCCGCTGCAAAATAAACACCACGCGGCAAGGTGTGCTGCTCTTCTTCCACCAGGCCAGGCCAAATTCCACAAAACAAAAACTGCTCGCCATTACCAAAGAACGCAACAACTTCCGGACTAGACAACAAAAGTTGTTTTGAAGAACAACCGCCGACTTCTGTACAATGCAGACGAATCGAAGAGCGCATACTGTGAAACAGGCAGGCGTACCCTCGTTGCTGATTTCGCTCGATGGTGCCACTATTCGGGCACCGCGCGCATCTGGAGTCGTCGCGTTCGGACATTTGCGATTGTGGAGGCTGTTTCGGATGTAGTTCGCCCTATATCCCTAGGCCAGATAGGGAGGACCTCGGACTGTGTAAAGTGTGCTCTTGTGCACAGATTGGCTGATCTGTTGTTGTTTGGTTGGTGCTTTCTGGGATACCTTTCGTGAGCGACTTCTGTACTTAGTGTTGTACTCTGGGTTCCCAACAGACAAAACAAATTTCAAGTTTTTTTCGAGTTTCTTAGGTTTTGAAATAATACCCCGTCTCTGGCCATGACGGCGATATGAAAGCGATACCAACAACAGAAGAAACGAAAAATGGGGGAAGAAACAGAGTGCCCTCTCCCGCCTCCTTCCTTCCTTGGCGCCGTACCGAATAGGTTCTTCGCCACCTAGACGTAGAGCGCAACGACCTGGTGGAAGTGAGAGAAATCGCTACAGCGGTCAGAAACGTCCGCGTTGATGAGGCCATCATCAGGGACGCCAAGAAGCACGCCTGTCCCACCTTGCGGCCTGCCACGGGGGGCACGAGACGGCTGGCTGGCGCCAGCAATCGTGACGCACCCTCCGCTTTAAGAAGAGAAACGGGGAGGAGACGTATCGGAGCAGGCGGTAGAGAAGCGACCGAGGTGCGAAGGAGTCGAGCTGGAAGAAGTTCCGTCGTTGGTATTCCTTTTCCTGCGGGAAACTACGAATCCCACACTGATTTCAAGTGATGTGGGCACAAGCCTAAAGGGGCTATGAGCGTTTTTAGTTTTTTTTTCAGCGGTTGAAGGCTTTGAGCGCGCCTCGCGATACTGGTCGTGTACACGACGCAGTTGTTTGGCTTCTTTCGTTGGGTATTTGGTCGTCCGTTTCGGGCCCGCCAGTTGGTATATTTTTACTCGTAAATATTACGGGGAAATCAACAAGCACGCCCCCGACATACGTTAGCGCCGCGCTGATGAGGAAAGAATACCCCCCTCCCCCCAACTGATTGAGCCATTGTACTAGTGCAAGACTTACCCAAACTCTATTTCCAAGTACATTGAGTGCTGCTAAGAAAGGCGAGAAAAAGTTGGAATGGGCTTTACATTAAGCAGAACGTGCTCATCCCCCGGCCCTTTCCCGGCGCGCCTTCCCGCATTCGTCAGAGGCTCTGGATGGACGGACCTGCAGTCTTCCGGCCGACCGTAGCGACCATCACTCACGGCAGAGCTACAAGCGCACCCGCACAGCGAGAGAGAGGCGGTGCGATCACCGACGCCACAACCACCGGCACGAGCAATGCCGCTCTTCTAACCGGCGGCGACAGCGCTAAACCGTTACATCGGGCCGCTGCCCGTCCAGTAACGTCTGCTTCAGGCCGCCCTTTGATCGACCCGGTTAGAGAGCCAGCAGGTGCCACGGCTGCCACCGTGGCCGGGGAGCGGCTAGGGGCGCTGACGTTGCGGCCAGCAAGAGCGCGCGGTACCGCGGGTGGGGACTGCGCGTCAGGCGTAAGGCCAACTGTGTTGCGCGCATCTCGCAGCCGAAGCGGCTCTCGTTCACCCGAGCTTAACCCCACTCAACGAGAACCCAATCGCGAGGCCACCGCCTCTGCAGCAGCAGCTTCCACCGCTGGTGGTGATACCCCTCCCACTGCTTGTGAGGGAGACACTTGGGCGCGGGGGCTTGGAGATGGGCTGGCAGGCGAAGAAGGATGGTGGCCGGAAGCATTGCATGCAGTAGAGGAAGGATCGAGGTTAGACATTTACACCGGTTCAGTTTTGGATGGGGGGTGGTTAGATTCGTTAGACTCCCGGCTCAGTGCCACTGTGCGCGCGACCCGTCGATAAAAGAGTGGACATGATGTCCGTCAGTCATTGAGGGGTTTCCCCTTAGAGTTGCCTTTGAAGATGGCAGGGGGCGCTTAGAATTAGTGAAGGCTTTGCGACAAATCCTAGCCGTTTTATTGCTCAATGTTGTGTAAAATATTTCCGCTTTGCGGGCGGTACGATGCTCGCAAGAGTCACGTACCGTTCGCTCGCAGCCGGGACACACCCGATACAAGTATTCCGACCATACAAAAGGAAAAACTCTCTACTCCGCACACTCTATACCGTGCGCATTACGACTAAAGCGTCGTTTTCTGCCATGAAGCACCGCGCAACACCGCACCACGAATCTACAACACCACAAGGCGTTCTCCTGTTGAGGATTTCAACCACCAACCCCCCCCAACTCGCACATACAAAAACAACACGAAACGCTGTGCAGCAGCAGCAGCTGCGACAAATTGCCCGCACATGCCTACAAAGCACGCCAGGTCGAAAAGCCGACTCCACCCGGCTAAAAAAGCACGCCGGCTCGAAAACGACTCCGCCGAGCGGAAGCCAGTTAATTGGAACCATCATAATCCGAGGTTCCCCTGCGTACGGGCTCTGTCTTCTTACCAGCCCCCCCCCCCCCCCGTTGATAGACTATGGCCACAACCAACCACAACCTCGATCTCCCCCCTGGTCGCCCTCTTGCGTCGGCTCCACGGCCGCAGCGAACATATCCCTCCAAAACTCCGCCCGAATGGACCTTCATGTTCGACGACGATACACCACCCGGAACGCTCAAAAACTCCGCCCGAATGGATCTTTCATCTTCGACGACGATACACCACCCGGATCGCTAGTGTGTTTCCTGCCCTCTATATTCCGAACCCCCTTCGCGTATTACACCGCTGTTAGCACTGAAACTCGCAACCAAAGGCGAGGCTTTGGCCCTTTGCCACACGCCGTTCTCTCTCTCCCCTGGCCCTCTCTATCCATCTCTCTCTTTCCCCCCCCTCCCCCCCCCCCCCCCTCTCTCTCTTTCGGCTCATCCCCCAGGCGACTAAATCCCAAACGAAAATAGCTTTACAGCTCCAGCTCCCCTCCCCCCTTCCGGCTGCATGCCAGTGATTAAAAACAACACGGGAGCATGTACCCCGCCCCGTTCCGGCCATTCTTCCCCAATGGACCCCTTACGCGCCGCCCCCGACCAATATATCTATATCTATATCTATATATATTTCGAAGGCGCATGCTACGATAGCGGTATCACTTTTTTGTCTGAATTTTTTTCTGAATGACGGGGCTCCTTAACCAAAAATCGTCCGAAATACGACATTCCCCCCCACCTGATTCTCGTCGTGTAGCTAGACCACCGTGGGATTTTTCTACCGGTTTATACGTAGCAGTTTTCATTTTCCTCTCCAAAACAGCTGTTGGGGGGGAGGTCTTAAGCTCAGATAGTGAGGGGTAGTATTAAGAAAAAAAGTGGTGCACCTCTATCGTAGCACGCGTCGCTTCTACCTCGCACCACTCGCTCAGGCGTGTTCCTTCTCCCTTTCCTCCCTGTGCTGTCCTCGCTGCTGTTGCCCTTCGGCGGGGGGGGGGGTCTTAACCCTTGGGGGCTTCAGAGGGACTAAAAACCAAAACAAAACTCCCCCGACGATTACAGACTGGTTCTACGATAGCCCTTCCCCCCAAAAACTCGGCGATTTTCTTTGACGAACGTTTCATGGCCTGCTCGACGCGAGAAAAGATGCCATGAAAGAAGCATCCTCAGACATTTTCTTGTTTGCAAAAGGCCTATCGAACGATGACGTCGGGCGTATTTAGGGAGAACCGGCCGGGAGCTGGTTTGAAAACCGGCGATTTCGTTAAGACAAATTGGGGGGCCTACCGTAGAACGACTCAACACCATGGACCACAAGAAGAAGTCCCGACCGATGGAGCAGGGGATGTGTCCAGACTGCCCCCCCCCCCCCCCCCCCCCCATTTTTCCGTATCTCGTTTTTACTTTCCAGCTTCGGGGCATGCTACGGTGGAGGTGCACCATTCTTAGCCCTGTCCAAGATTCGTGACTTGAGGACCTCTACACCACACCCCCCCCAAAAAAAAAAGAAAAAGAAGGTTTTTGAGTAGATTGAATGGGCAACCCGATGGAAACCCCATGACCCATGTATACAAAACCGTGATATTTGCCAAAACAGGGAGTCGTTCCAACGATTTGGAGTTGAGACGCCTCGTCTTTCAGAAAAAAAAGAAAACGTGTTCTGGCCAAACAAAAGTGCCATCGTACCTCTATCGTAGCTAAAGCGTTCGAGGCTCTTAACCTGATGCGAGGAGCTCTACACCTCACCCCCAAAACCGTCTTACTAATAGAGTAAACCGAAAGTGCAACCCGATGACGATTGTTATCCATGGCCTACGTATAACACCTTACTCGTGTTGCAACACAATGAACGTCGTTCCGACGATTCTGAAAAAAAAAATGGCCAAAAACGAATGCCACCTCGATCGTAGCACGCGTCCTTCTCGAAAAGCCGTGGTCACAGGTGTCGTTCCTTCTTTCCCCCCCCCCCCGGTACGTGATTTATTTTTTGTTGCCCGTAGGGTTCAGCATTTTTAACGGTCGTCGATTTTTCATCGAAATTTGGTTGGAAATTTGCAAAGAGAGGGCGACTCGCATGCAGCACATTGGTGCTATCATAAATAGTACTGCTGCACACTCTTCTTACACGCTTGATGATACCGCCATCGTGGTAATGTTATAGCCGCTAGGCACGGGATCCCAAAAGGGTTACCGGTACAGCAGTGATTCCTCAACAGTGCCGGTTGCCTATATAGTGCTGGTTGCCCGCCACAGCGCCAGCCAATTCGCTTAGCACAGATGGGAACAACCAGTAGTGGAAGCTTGCAGATTAGTGCCGGATGCCGCTATAATGCCGGTGCTTCCCTCTATAGTGCACACACAGGCGCTATAGAGGGACCACTACTGTACGCGGTGCCTCGCGATTGGTGCCGCCGACGGGGAGCCACTAGCCCCGCGGGAGTTCCCCGCCGTCCGCGGCCTCGTCTTCGCCTTCCTGAGTCCCACCCTGCTGCCCAATGGTTTCGGGACTTGTTGCTGTCATCCTGAACGACGAAATGCCGAAGAGCGAAAAGAGATGGGAGGGGGAAAGGGGCGGAAGCGTTGGCAGCGGTACAAGTAATAGCGGAGTGGGCGTGCCAAACCTACAGATGCGAAGTTCGCGAACGGGGTTTCGGCGACTGCTTAACATCTTCCTTCCTGCGTTTTGCGACGTGTATACCTGTCCCACACCACACCATCTCTCTAGGATGAAGAGTCGATACGGACAGTGGATGTGCTGGATGTTGATGGGCGGAAGCAACGGTTTAGTGCGAGTACACCACGAACACATACACACAGCCGAACACGCAGAAGATAGAACGATGGGGTAGCGCACCTCATGCAGAGGTCCCACACCCCGTGATGGCCCCCCTCACTCCCATCTTTCCTTAGCCCCGCCGCCTCGTTGGCCGACACCTGTGGAGAAAAGGAAGGATGCGTTTATGTTGTGTTTGCCAGCAAACCGCCGTTAAGAAGGGCTGTGAGTTGGCTGGCTATACCAATAGTACGCTAATATTAATAGTAAGTCGTCGATCAGTAGTTAATGATTGGCTAGCTATCACAGCGTACTATAGCTAGTTCCTTGCGGTATTGTGCAGAGTTGGGTGCTTTCTTACCTGACCGGTGTTTTTTTTGTGGCTAGCCATGTGTTATGACGGGATTTCTGTGTAGGCCGATGGCACATGCCCGTCATTTGGTTTCGTCGACTTCTCCCTCTGAACTATCGAAAGAAGTGTCTGTCAAGTTCTTAAGGCAAGCATGGTCTGCGAACTTGAACAAGCAACGGAGGAAGGAAGAAAGAAATTGCTTGCAAAGCAATCACACCACAAGCAGAAACTCACGGCTATGGGATCGCAAGACACAGGTTACCCTCCACTCCCTATCCCCCCGCCGAAATCGGATGCGTGGCCCGGCCTCGGCGGTGCCTAAACTATCGTTCGACCGCCTATCCCCCCCCGCTTCGGCGAGGCGTTTCCCCCCCCGCCAATTCTCACCCCCTGCACCAGTGCGCGCGTGTAACGGCCCATGCTCTCCGCGGTTCGCCAACGCCTGTTTCCCGCAGGACGATCCTGGCGGTGCCTAAACTATCGTTCGACCGCCTATCCCCCCCCGCTTCGGCGAGGCGTTTATCCCCCGCCAATTCTCACCCCCCCACACAAGCGCGCGCGTGTAACGGCCCATGCTCTCCGCGGTTCGTCAGCGCCTGTTTCCCGCAGGAGGAACCTGGCGGTGCCTAAAATATCGTTCGACCCCCTATCCCCCCTCGCTTCGGCGAGGCGCTTATCCCCCGCCAATTCTCACCCCCTGCACAAGCGCGCGCGTGTAACGGCCCATGCTCTCGGCGGTTCGCCAGCGCCTGTTTCCCGCAGGAGGAACCTCGCGTCTCAAGGCAGCCTTCACCCTTGTCTCGCTGCCGACACCGGCGCTCCACCACCACGCGAGCAGGGTTTCTAATCTGTGTGGGTGGCGTAGCAACGGGGGGGGGCGGAGCGGGGGGAGGGGGCACTTGATTGACATCGTGCCGGACGGGTCCGCAGCGAATGCCGTGCGGGGGATCCCACTTTTTGTTTTGAGGTTAGGGCGGCGGGTGTCGGCGCGTAAACCCTAGTGAGCGTTGATGGTGACGATGAGGATGTTCCCCCGTTAGCTCGTTTCCCTCAAATACATACCGCGGTCACACAAAAAATGTTTAAAAAAAAGAGTCCCGGTGGAAGAACAGACAAGTACAAACAAAATAAGTTATACCGCGTCGGGTGGCCGCAAGTGGGCCGCCCGAAACCGACACCGGCACCGTACGCCGTCGCAATTGCAGTGGCCGTGCACCTTGGAAGGCGATTTATCGTGGGTTGATCTACAGTGTGGGCTTGGTCGACGGTGTGTGTCGGGGGAGCCCGCGAAATGCATGGGGCGTGATCGAAGAAACAAACGAGTTGCTCGCCTGCATGAGATCTCCCACGCTGAACACGGCTCGGGTTCCTCTCCTTGCTCCTCCGCCTCCTCCCCCGGCTTGCCTCTTTTACTCGCAGCCCTGCCGTAACGTAGTCCCTGCTGAGGGCGTTGCGAGCGGAATCATGCGAAAAGTGAACGAAAAGTCAAATGATGAAAATCTGCACTGTTTCGGATCGTTTCGCGAGGGCATTCAAAAACACGGACCATGGTCGAGTTGTCGACTAGCCCAATAAAAACCTGCACTGGCGCGTGCCCCTCGTCTCGCCATGCTTATTGAATACGCCTCCGTCAAGGATGGTTTCAGGTGTTGAGCAGAGCCTGCGCAGGCCAGTCCTCTCTGGTTCGTGCACGTACTCACGTTTTTGAGAACAATCTATGTGGAATCAGTGCGGCTTCATTTTTGCATGCAGCAAAGCAGCAGTAACAAGGTCGAACTCTTTTTGGTGCCCACGTACAGCGATAAAAACGAAAGTATAAACGCGTTCTTATGATGGTGCAAGCATGCAGCACACGGCAGTGCAAGCTGCGCGCGTGCCTTATAAGTAATTGTATTGGAGTTCGACAGTAGAAAAATCGGCGCCACCTAATCTAGCAGAGGCCGGGTTGCTTCGTGCGAAGGATGCTGCAATCGTCAGTTTTCATTCGTCAAGGTTTCCCTCTGGAACCCCAAAAGGGTTACGAGTCTAGCTTAACGCCTTCACAACTGGAACTCCGTGCTTGGGGACAATGTACTTCAAAATAGTATAGGTAGGGATTTTTGGGCTCCGAATAACAACACAGCTCCTCATTTCTGCGTGTCTTGCAAGCTCACCTTGCACGGAACGCTCCCGCACCTAACCAACCGTGCGGGTACACCAGGAACGGATTTTCCTCGACGGGCCGCTTCAACCGCAAACCGGGACAAGGGTGGTAGTTTTTAGCCGAAAATATTTTCGACTGAGGAGACCCCCCACCCGAGGAAGCTACCAAAATTCCGTCGTAACGTATGTAAGGCCTTGCGTTGTACGGCCCATATCTACGCCGTTGGCTTACTCATTGGGGGTCGTATTTTTCATTTTTTCTCTTTAAGCCACTGGGCGGGTGTGGTAGAGAGCCTCTTTATGTGAGGAACTCCATAGGCGCGACCCCTATCGTGGAGTTAGTAACATGCGCCTGCTACTGCTACTGCCACTGCCACTGCTGCTGCAACTGCAACTGCTACAATGACGATTGCAACAGCCACTGCGTGATATCGCAATATCGAAAGTTTAAGTCTCCTCCTCCTCCTACTCCTCGGTCTCCTCCTCCTCTTATCCTTTTTTCTTCGCCCTCCACTCCCCACCCTCCGGTTCACGTGTCGAGTTATTGTACAAACGAAACGAAAAAAAGCGTCCTATTATTTCCCCCCCGATTACACCCAGCAACCGTCGTTTTTTGGCCCGCTTCCCTCCTACCTCCGTCTTGTCCCCACCCTACCTTCCTAGTCCCCTATACACCATTGCCGAAAGCGGGAGAGCGTGAGTTAGCAAACCTTGATAAAAGTCGTTGATCAGCGCAAATACTAAGTTTTCTGTGCGGTCAAAAGAAAGGCATGTACCGGGGGGGAGAAGGGGCGGCACCTGTGGTCACTGCTTTTCCAGAAGGTGGAGAGATAAAGTGAGGTGGCACAGAAACACGCAAAGAACATTACCCCAGCGGAAGAAACGGCGAGACCCGAGGTACATCGAGAATCCGAGAATACACCAGTCCTTTTCTCACCGTGCCTGCAGGGTAGAAAACGTTGGTGGAAGCGACGGCACCGAAGCTCGAGCTCGCAGCATCCACGCTGCCGAGCTTTGACCAGGCCAGCCTCTTCTCCCGCATGGCCTGCCCTTCGATCGCCATCCTCTCCCCCCCTCGGCATCCGTCGCTCAAAGTAGAACAACCTGCGTTATGAATACTGCTCATCGAGTTCCGCTGCAGCGCGAGGTAGATCACGAGCGGGAAGAAGGATAGCAGGACTATCGATATGTGTGCGAAGCTAAACAGGTCGTCCACGTGGGGGGTGGGCGAGAGGGTTGGTCGGTGGCTGTGATTGCCCGTCGCTGTTGCTGCTGCTGTTGCTGCTGCTGCCGCCGCCGCTACCGCTGTAGTTGCCGCTGCTGTGGCTTGTTGTGCTCCGTAGGCGAATGGTGCAATCCAGGCCCGGCCGTGGCGGGTGTGCCAGGAAGGGGGGTGCGCTGCGGCGCAGCGCACTAGGAGGTACTGTAGGGTAGGGTAGGGTGAAGCAAGGCCAGAAAAGAAAAGGCAAGGCAAGACAAGACCAGGTCAGGCTAGGGCAAGCCAAGGGAAGGCAAGGACAAGTCAAGGAAAGAGGGAGGAAGTATGGCAGGACACGGAAGGGAGGGCAGGGCAAGGCTAAACCGGAGGCGGGAAGGGCGAAAGCAGCATAACTCGACTCCGGAAGAAAAGAGATGCGAGAGCTTCTTAGTCGGTGCTTCGTTGACGGGTGTGCATCTGCTTCAGTACCTTAGCCAGTGTACTCTGTCAATAGCTCTGCGATGGTTGTAGGTCAGTAGCTCTACACGCGCTGTATGCCTGCTGCGAGTAACACTATGAATGCCTCGGGCGATAAAGAGAAATATACTAAAATCATGATGAGTTTCAAATGGTCAATATTACATGCGAATACGAGCTGCGTAAGCGCGCAAAAGTAGTATAGTATTGTACGAGTTCGTATAATAGGATCCTTCTGCCCCTGTGTCATATGTCCCTTTGGCTTGCTCTACGTGATACTGGTAACCCTTGGGCTTACAGCCCCAGCACAAACTCCCACAGACGACTGGAGTAGAATCCTATCACGAATTTACACACAGCAGTGGCGGGAATACAGGGCGGAATCATCGAACGCAAAAACAATTCGAGGCTCGACCAAAAACTGTGCCTCTTCACGATTTTTCATTTGCATACTATACTCGAGCATTTCTCTGGGCCATGCTGACTATTCTAAACGTACAAGTACCATGTAAAATGCAGTCTAGAAATAGCACAACGAAAAAATGCAGTCAAAAAGTAGTACCAGGTAGGTACAACGACAACATGCTTTGCAAAAGTAGTACCGGGTGCTTGGGCATTTATGACGCTTCTGATGTACTTTGACGGGAACACACAAAAAAGAATGGCTTGGGAGAATGGCGCTACAGCACAATAAAATCTACTGTAGTACTGTTACGTAGGCAACAAGACACCATCTGCTTTCTTATTCGCTCGAAGACCCACAAGAAACTCAGACCGGGACTTGAGGGGAGATAACAGAGATTCGGGATGCGTCCATACTAAAAATCGTGGGGAACACACCCTTTTCTTAAATAAGAACTAATGTATATCTGGGCCAGTATCCCGGTTTCTTATTAGAGGGCCGGTAGGTGCTACAGTAGATACTAGGCCCACGGATAAGAAATAGCCAGATAAAAACGCCAGGCCCACTTTTTGGGGGACCCTTCTAGCACCGCACTCCCGACATGGGAACAAAACACTTGGAGTTAGAATAGGATATGGTCATCTTAGGAGTGGGAAATGGGTTAAGGAATTTGGCTTGAGAAATCGAGCTCAGCAGCGAGTGCCACACGAAATCCTATCTTATAATAATCGAAAAACGTCAGCTGTGAGTACGACCGATTGAATGGTTTCAACTCAACTTTGCAAGCTGCGTGGTACATCTATATTCAATTTATGATATGCACGGTGTTTGTGAATTAAACCTACGCTATGGTTGTTAATACACAGTAGTAGTAGTAGTTGCATACATTTTACGGAATTTGTACAATGGATTTTGCCCAAGGTCACTCAAAAGGTTGGTGCCACAACACTCGCAAGGCAAGTTTCAAGCCTTGCATTAATTGGGTTTCTTGCCCTCTGTCTCAACAACAGCTGCTTTTTGTTGTTGTCAGGCTTTTAGTCTAATGATGTGCTTGCTGTACTCGTACAGCTCGACGGCTACTGCTGCCGGTAAAACATCGAGAAACTTCGAAACTTTGACAGCGAATAACGAGGAGACAGAAAGCGAGGCGAGCGCTGCAACCGGAAGCTCAAGACACCGCGCCGGAGAAGGCCCAGGCTAAATTCGCCGACGCTTCGTGGTGTTGCTATTATATACCTGGCAGTTGGTGTTGCTGTCGTCGCGCGTGGACCACACACGGGTCACATTTCAGTACGACGAGTTGTTGATGTCAGAGAGAGCCGAGAACGCCTTTCACGGAAGAAAGTAATGATTCCGCCGCCGTCTAGGTCGGGTTCTTCTCAAAGTTGATGTGTTTACGAAGTGTTCTTTGAAAAAACATCGCCGTCGTATCATAGTAGTCCGTGGTGCTATTGATACTACAAGTAGCTGGTGTTGCTGCTGCCACGCGGCGACCAGAGAAGACTCACAGTTGCTGCTGATGAAAGCTGAGAGCTGAGAGTCTGCTTTGCGCCTCGCAGGGCAGAATTGACGATGCTTATATGATTCCACCGCGAGTTTTTACGTCGGGAGTGCTTCTGAAATTCGATTTGATTTGTGTTGTTCGAAAAACCATCGACGTCGTGATGATCCGTCGCCGTGGTGTTGATCTTAATAGCTGGTGTTGCTGCTGTCACGTGTGGGCCACATATGACTCGTAGCTGCTGCCGCTACTGATGTTGCAAGCTGAGAGCTGAGAGTCCAGTCTGGCGTTGCTCCTTTTGACGGGCAGTAAAAAACTACCAGGTACAAGTATTCCGCCGCGTTATTTACGTCGTGTTTTTCTGATGAACGATTTTTTAGTTGGGTTCGATGTAAAAACATCGACATCGTGGTAATCCGCGGTGCTGCTACAGTTAGCAGCTGGTGATGTGGCTGTCCCGCATGGATCACAGATGACTCATACGTAGCTCTTGAGGTTCCAAGCTGGAGAGCTGAGGGTTAAAACAGGTCGTATATAGCAGGGCAGAGAAAAATGATTCCACCGCGTCTCCGCCCCCTGCTTCCAAAATTTCAGAAAAAAACTGATTTGATTCGTGCTCTTCGAAAAAACACGATGGAGCGTTGTGCATCTCGAGATGACATATAGTGCTGTGGCCATCCGGGCATGGAGCCTACGGAGGGCTCGGCTTAGCGATTGGATACGATGGATTCTCCGCCCACGGCCTAGCATGTGTACAGACCCCAACCCTCAAGCATGTTAGACATGAAAGGTGGCTCCCTTTGTACTGATTCTGTGGCATTATAGAATGTGGTTGGTCGTGTGGATAATCTTGCGCAGTCGGAAACGGCAAACAGTACGGTCTTGGGACGCTTCCCACAAGGAGAGGTGCATAGACATAACTCACAGTAGTAGTGGAAGCAACCTCTGCCCCCATCCCTAGCCTTGCTCGTCGTGCTACCGCAGCCGCCGCCATCGCTTGTGCAGCAGGCAGCAGCAGTACTCGTAGTTCATCTGTAATGCTCACGGTCAAGCTGGGCATCAAGTTAGTTTTTTATTGCGCCGCTCCTCAAGAGTGGGTTGACGGCACTCTTGTCCCCTTGACCGCCACGTCATTTGATCACATCTTCTTGACGTTTAACGGACGGACAGCCTGCAACAGCAGTCTCCAGAAACAATAAATGTGGTATATTAAATTAAAATATGCCTTGACGGCTCAAAATTTAAACCGTCAAACTACATAGATGTGTAGACGTAGAATACGATTTATTTTCAGTGCGGGTAGTAACTAAGTGTGCTGTGACGGCCGTCCGTCAAAGTTCAAAAGTGCCGTCAAGGTCAAACTACGCACATATTACAACGAAGGGACGAGGTCACAACATCAAGTAAAAGCCTAAAAAGCCTGCGTTTTGCAGTTAGATGGACAAAAACTGGTACACAAACGAAAGTGTATGGAGCTTAATTATCGATTATTGTTACCCGGATCTCCAGGAGGAGGATCTGAAAAAAAAGCGAAAGAAACTACGTACAAACTCGTACTACTTACGTGTGTACATGATTTATTCGAGATTTTAGATTCTGATTACTGATGATTCGTTGTCGACGTCTAAACTTACCAGCAGGTACCAGTACAGACGGAAATTTAAGAACCGTTTTTCACTCATATAAATACTTAAACGGTCACTATGTTTCAATCTACTATATTGGTGGAAAAACAAAACGTCAACGAACGGGGAAAAGAGACTCACTCATGCCCTGTGCCTCGACGCGTTGAGGGTACCACGGTAAAAAAATAGCATGGGACAGCGGTTTGACCTATAATGACATACCAGCCCTGTCCCTTGCCCCCCACGCCGGTGGTACTTAATTCCCTGCACGCCGAGCTTATAACCGCCGCCCTCGTGGTGTGGCACATACATATTTATCATAATCTTCTACTACGTAGCAGGTATCATTATGAATAATTATTACATAATAATAATATTTCTTAAATAATATCATCCATCTATCTCGCGCGGTGCAACGCAGTCGGTTGTGGTATCCAGAGTGTATCCACTCGCTCATTATTTTCACAGGATCCAAATTTGATTAAAAAGAAAAAAAAAAGCCTCGAGAAGAAGTCATTGTTGTGCGTAATGCCAAAATCTCAACGAAACAGCAGCACAGCAGCAACAACAGCGGTACTCTGTTGTAGTAGTGAGTATAGTAGTATAATATAATATTAATAATACTAGTGGTAGCAGGGGTGGTTAAGTGGTGGCAAAATGACATATACGATATATGCCATGTTGTTACAACCACTATTGCTATTAATGCCATCCACTTGTCCTTGTTGAGACTGTAACTTGTTACCCGGTGGTCCAAAATAATACTATTATATTATAAAAATTAAAATACACTCCAGCTGTGAGATCGAAGATTTCGTCGAAACTCATCTTTGCAAGCTGTATCGTATATATATAATGCCCCCCTCCAAACCCGCTCGCTTTTGATCAAAACCAGGCCCCCCTTTCCCTTCACAGCTGTCATATTTTGTCCCCCTCAGAAACGGGTTTTATAGTTTCCGCGCACAGACTGACTAAAATCATCCTGTTGACCCTGATAGCTACACTGTAGTTGTAAGGGGAGTCGCCGACCTATATCCTTAATGAGGACACACAACTCGTAATGCGCGCGATCGGAGTATCACACACAGCTTGCAAAGATGAGTTTCGACGAAATCTTCGATCTCACAGCTGGAGTGTATTTTAATTTTTATAATATATTATATAGTAGTTATTATAATAGCTGTTGTTTGGTTAGTTGCAGCAGCAGCAGCAAAATTTATATGTACACAATATTCTTGTGGAGGTTTAGGATGAACGGACGTTTTCATTGCCAGCTATCTGCTTGTTAGCAGCAATCCTTCAGATTACGATTAACATGATATATATACGCGATCGGAGTATCACACACAGCTTGCAAAGATGAGTTTCGATAAAATATTCGACCTCACAGTTAATTTTTATTATATATATTTGTCCCCCTCAGAAACGGCTTTTATAGTTTCCGCGCACAGACTGGCTAACATCACCCTGTTGACCCTGATAGCTACGCTATTTGTAGTTGTAAGGGGAGTCGCCGACCTATACCCTTAATGAGGACACAACTCGTAATACGCGTGATCGGGGTATCACACACAGCTTGCAAAGATGAGTTTCGACGAAATCTTCGATCTCACAGCTGGAGTGTTTTTTCATTTTTTATATTATGCTTCGAAGTACATAATTGCGGGGGGGGGGGTTGTATTTGCGTGGATAGGTGGAAAAACGTAGTAACGTAGGCATAGCTGAACACATCGAGTATGAGAGTGCAATGCACCGTCGTACCTTTGAGTAAACAACGTGCGTGGGCTTGTTGAGATGTGAGTTACGTATTGTATGTCTGATGTAATGCCATGGACTCGTGAATCCGAGTTAACCGGTTAAGGTGTGTAGACTTCATATGCTACTTTTGGATGTTTGTGGGTTGGGAAGCGGGTGTATATGAGCATGGAAGTGTATATGGACTGTGTACGTCGATTTCTGGGTGTTTGGGGGTTGAAAAGAGGGTGTGCACAAGCATAGATGTGCTTAAGCTACATACGTAGGTTACAAGGTCTTTATTAAATACGTGACCAAAGACGTTACGATACATCTGAGAATTACAACAGTGTTAATTATAAGTAGTGCTCGCTTTTATATTGTTATGTATGGGTTATTTTGTCCTCTCGACGAAGTCGGTTGAGGAATGAAAATCATGACTAAGACTACCACTCGCAGTTATACCAACCCAAAACATACATTCTTGACATACACATCAAACACGCTATACCTAGGACCGAAATTTTTCAACAAATGAACAACGCCGACGATCATGCTAAAACATGGTAGGTTAACAGAAACAACAAACGTTCCTGAGTCAATATCACGCCGAAATGCAATACTTACACGGAACAACTAGGGTATCATGTGATGTAAATCCACCTCGTATCCCTACTGATTGAGTAGAAAGAGCTCGATGTTGACTTTATCCCCAATCATTTAATACATATCTGTCGCGTTAAGCCTCCCACAGCTCATCACATGTCACCCGCCAATATGTCGGGATCCAGCGATCGCACTGATGAAACACCTACTACTTCGTCCACATCTATGTATTCAATAAGCAGATTAATGATGTACATAAAACCTTCTTGCAAACTTTCGTTTTAAGGCTTCAACCCTAGCCTCGCTCAGTATTTGTATTCAACCCACACCGTTTAGCAAAATAATGTATACACATAGTCAAACTATGAACAGTAACGGTATTATAAGTGTATTATGATACTGCTACAACCCATGGTTGTCAAGGTTGGTTATTGCATATTTATCTTCAAGGATACATATACATTTAACCGTACTTGACAAAAGCCGCGAGGAGGAACGCTGAAATTCCCAAACGCCCCTCGCAACTTCGTTCTGAGCCCCCCAAAACAGTTTTCTCGGCGTTCACAAATACTTTTTTCATATAAAAGCAACAAGCTGCCCAACCACCGTACGTAGAACAATACGTATTCGAAACACCACTCCGAAACAACACGATAACGAAGTCTAGAAAATCAACCAAAACATACAAATGTAGCAACAACCACCCGGAAACAAAAAATATCATAATCATAAGGATGTTCGAACACTAAAACCTTGTATACGTTCACATATGAAACCCAGTCAAGAGATGGAACCCATATACCCTGGGTTCCAAATTGAGGTCCCTACGCGGCAGAAACATCACATAGTCTACATTAAGACTTTTGCACAAACCTAAAATGCGTCAAAACTGCTCGTGGCTAGATAACAGGTTCACCAAGAACGCAAGAACAAACAGAACGAGAGATGGGGTAATCACAACATCACAAATCATTAAAGCATTTGACCGCCACATCACCTCCTTGCAATTGGTTTTGGGCATCAGCGAACTGGGTCCAACGCGTGCCCGTAGTGTCTTAGGTGGAGTGAGGAGCGGTAGTAAAAACCAAGTGCGCTGCTCGATAACGTGATCCTGACCGTCGGTATACTGAACAATCTTCGGGCCGCGTCTCCTCTGTATTAGGTGTGTGAAGAATTCCATTGGTCGTTTTCAAGCAAGCGGTTGTTGACATATACTACCTGGTTTGATGTAAAGGAAAGGAACACCACTCAGCGATCATCTACTACACGCTAGGGCATGTTTTCATGAGCATCACTAACAAGAGCACCAGGCGTGGACCGGCATCTACAAGACCACAATATCTTCGACGACACAGGGGTGGGGGGAAAAAACAGGGCGTATAATCGTACACTAGAAAACAATAATGTGAAAAGGAAGTATAGGAAGATATGTTAAAACTGGGGTAGACCACATTACCAACCTATTACGCAGGGCATTTCGTGCCTACCTGCCGTCTGCATGATCGCCTGACAACCTCTACCAAACGCTGTAGCATATGCCTAACGAAGTAACGTCATTGAGCGCGGGCACGTCAAGCGCTCCTTTCAACACAGTGACGATTTGCACCTCTCCCCCTCGTGTTCAATAGCGGTGGCATAGCATAACCACATCACCTCGCTTGCTGTATTTGAAATATGTATCTCTGTCTTAGAATTGGAGCCCTCAGAGCCCCACATCGGCACGGTAAAAATCATGGGCATAAATAATCGTACACGAGCTAATAATAATGTGAAAAGGAAGTACAGGCAGATATGTTAAAATTGCGGTAGGCCATACCACCAACCTATTACGTAGGGTATTTCGTACTCACCCTCTGCATGATCGCCTCCCAACTTATGCCAAACGAAGTATGTATGACTAACGAAGTAACGTAAGGGAGCGCGGGTACACCAAGCGTCCCTTTCGAAACACTGACGATTTGCACTTCTCCACCTCGTGCTCATTGGGGGTGACATTGCATGACCACATCACCTCGCCTGTTGTATTTTGCAATATGTATCTCTTATATTTAGCGATGTCAGAGCCCCACACCGGCACGGCAAAATAATGGTAATTACATGGTTGTACCTATCGATTGAAATATTCCATCTTGCGATCCATGTACAATAACAAATTATTAACATCAAATCTGCAAAAATAATAAACAATACCAGGCAGGTGATATAAAGGGATGTACTGTTGCTACAACCCTCAGATTTGTCCCCTTCAAGGATGTATAGTTTCCGCGCACATATTGAAGTGTCCCGCCCGCCCCCCGCCCCCCGCCCCCCCCGATCCCTCTTGTTCAAACGCCCCACCCAAAATCAAAATCTGCCAGAGTAGTAAACGCTACCAGCCAGCTGATATCACCTCATTATCTTTCTAGCCATCCATGCCGTAGCTCCAATTCAATTCCGGCCCCCCCCGCCCCCGCCTCTCCTTTTTTTTTCCCCCCCCGTTCCCTATTGTTCAAACGACCCACCTAAAATCGATATCGGCCAGAGTAATAAACACTTCTACGCAATTGATATCACGTCATTATCTTTCTAGCCATCCATGACGTAGCTTTAATTCACCCCCCCCCAACGCCTCCTCCTTCCCCACCACCCGCACGATCGCCTAGACCTAGCACCACGCATGCAGCACGCCCCTACATACATGCGACGTAAACCTGTTAAAAACCCCTCCCCCCATCCCTTTTTTTCCCCCGCTCCCTCTTGCTCAACGCCCCACCTAACATCGAAATCACCTCATTATCTCTTTTCTAGAGCCACTCATGCCGCTGCTCCAATTCATCCCCCCCCCCCCCCCCCCCAAAAACGCCCCCTCCTTCCCCACCACCCGCACCATCGCCTACACCTAGCACCACGCGAATAGCAAACCCCTACATCTATGCGACCTAAAGCTGTTGAAAACCCTTTCCCCCCAACCCACCCCCCACCCCGCCCACCCACCCCCTCCAACACTCCGCCCTCTCCTCACTGGTTGTACGACTTACAGGATATACATGATAAACTGGTGCATTCCTTCCAAAACCGTCAGATGTATCCCCTTAAAGGATTTATAGTTTCCACGCACAGATTGAGTTGCCCCGCGCGTTTCTTCCCCCCCCCCCCCCCCCCCCCCCCCCGCTCCCTTTTGATCAAAATCAGGCCCCCACGTCCTCACAAACTCCGCCCTCCCCTCGCCGGTTATATGACTTACAGGATTCACTTGATAAACTGATGCATTTCCATCCACAGCTGTCAGATTTTGTCCCCCTCAGAAACGAGTTTTATAGTTTCCGCGCACAGACTGATTAACATCACCCTGCTGACCCTGATAGCTACACTGTAGTTCCAAGGGGAGTCGCCGACCTATATCCTCAATGAGGACACACAACCCGTAATGCGCGCGATCGGAGTATCACACACAGCTTGCAAATATGAGTTTCGACAAAAATTTCGATCTCACAGCTGGAGTGCGTTTTTTTTTTGTAGTGTATAATCATCGTGATATTATTATTTATTTGCGTTATGACAAGCGAAACGTTGATTGCACTTTTAGGCCACTATTATGCTCCGGAGTATACCCGCTCGTAGGGCGCTATACGTGCCCTTTGGTGCCCAGGAGAGAGAAAATATAGAGAGGTAAATTGCTTGCTGCGGCTGCATGTATGAATGTTGTATATATGTCAACACAACCAAAGAACGAGACAGGTCTGCCCCCCCCCCCGCCCCCCCCCCCCCCTCCTTCCCTCATTCTCCCCCAGCTAAGCAGTTTTGGGCCAGCCAACACTAATAATAGGTAGTGTCCGAGCGTATACACACGAAATAATATTTAGCCCAGCGCACGATAGATTGTTGTAGACTATACTCTCAACGAAGCACACAATACATACATTTATTTAGTTGAGCGCATGCATGCACGACGAGGAGTCATCAGGATTATTATCGGTCCGTCTTGGTTTGTTTGACGATCAACACAACATTGTTATGCATTAACACATCTAATACGAATAATAACATAAGACTTTTGTGTCATGATTTTCAACAGTTGCCCTGGTACCTGTGTAGTACCGGTATTAAAATATTGTCACCACCCCGTTTGGAGCTGAACCCACCACTAGTTGTTGTCGGTGCAGGTCGGTGTGGTGTTCCATATTTCGGTGGACCCGGCCGGCAGCAAGTAACTTATTATAGTGCCTCACATGGGGCAGCCCGGCTCTGACGCATTTTGAGAATGAACCTTCAAAGAGGGGGAAAGTTTCCTTTTGGTTTGACAGTTGATTTGCCATTACGACGATTCCTGGTCAGTTATGCCCTTCTCTTGTCTTTATGAACAAAGCTACCAGGTCAGGTATTTTATTTCGCCGACTTCCATGCAATGTATACCTATCTATGTGCATGATACTAATAATGCTGCGAGTAAATACGTAAAAAAATATCAGGTATTAAAATAGCTGACGCTACGATACACTCGCATTTTTTTTCCAGCAGCATTCTCCCCTTCTGAAACTCAGATCCGGCGCCAAATACCAGCCCCCCCTCGCCCCCACCATTTCCATGTTTGAAGAAAATACAATAAAAACCACGATAAACAAACACCTCCATGGTTCAACGAGGCCGCGACAAAAAATCCAGTGTCGTCAGCGCCGACGCCGTCGCTATATCTGATTCAGTTTGTTTTCATGCCCTGGACGCTGGTACTACTGCTCTGCCCTGTACACCACTACTAGAGCTGTGGCCCTGGATACTACTACTACTACGATGCCCCTGGGCATCTCTACTGTTGTGGCCATGAACAGCTATACTATGCCCTTCGGTACCGCATTGAAGAACGAAAATTCTACATGTACTAGTGCATTGGCGGCGCTTTGCAAATGAGACCTTTGGCGAATGCTAGAACGCCGGTACGGTAGTTCCAGACTACCGTACATTGCTCCAGTTATCACATGTGTATCGCAAGTAGAAATATACCCATCTACAGTACAGTACTACTACTGCGGCGTAGAAAATAGTACAGCAGCCAATGTGTCGCCCACAGCAGGTGGTAAAAGTGCAGTGTATTCCATATCAACCAACACCCGCACCGCCTGCCACCGCGGCGGAGATATTGACCAATCACAGCAGTGCGGGAGAGCCAGCGAGATCCTCGAGCAGGCTCCGCGCCGATCGGGTCGCATCGACAGCGCCTACACTTTCCACCACCCCTACCTCACGACCAAGCACCTGCGAATACGAACGAAGCACCGAAAACTCAATCTGCCTCTTACCGCACGCCGACGCCAAATCGAGCAAAAATGTATCGACGCACCCAGACCCCCCTACGGGTGCGACAAAAGACGCGCCAGCAAGTTGCTTCTCCGTGGCCCCAACGCCGGAACCCACACCAACAGTGGAAACAGCTCCCATGCCACACGCGCGAGGTAGCCGCGACACGCGCCCCGAAGTGCCGTCGGCAGACACACCGGCGTCTATCGTGGGAGCAGGCGTGGCCGGCAGCGTCGGCTCTTTGGCGTTCTCCGAACCGACGGAAACCCCCAGCACAGATTTTTCGGAGTCTGCCAAAGCAGAATCTTCCCCGAGGGTCACATGGGCCGCTCCCACCGTCCTAAAAGCGGCAGGACAGCTTACACCACAAAAAAGGGGGCCGCATGAATGCCGACACTGCCGCACCATCCCAAACACAGCGGCCGTCAGGGCGTCAACGGCGTCTTCTCTCGAGGCGGCGGCGACGACGGATTCCCTAGCCGCGTCTACCAGGCGTCCATCTAGAGACGTGTCGGGGCCTCCTTCCGGCATTGCCTGCTTGTCAGTAAGGAGGACAGTGTTGGTGACGGCATGGGTGTTTTCTGTGACCACTACATATTTTCCAGCAGGAGCCGCCGGTGGTTCCGCAAGCGCGGCAGCCCGCTTCTCCGCTGGCGTCTCCATCCCGCCCTTGTCAACGTCGACAAGACCACCGATATGTTCTTCACGCGTCGCGTCAACTCCTAGAGCGGCGATTGTGCGGAGGAGGCCAATTGCTTCCGAAAATTTCCGCGGGGTGCCTCTTCGAACTTCGGCAGGCCCCTCCTCCAGGGAATCCCCCCCCGGCGGGCCGACAACAGTAGAAGAACGACACGTTGCGGAGGATCGGCCGTGCATATCCAGAGTCAGACCAAGGAGTTGTGCCAGCGCTCTCTCCGACAGTTGTGCACCGAGCATCCGTCCGCCCGTGTCGACGTGCACCCAAAGCGTGGCATCGTTGCTTCGCGAGGAACGTCCTATGGCAGCCGCGGTGTGTCCCTTACCGGCCTTACGGAGGCCTTCCACGCGTGGACTACAGCGCGTTTCTCCCCCGCCATCAATACAAGATGGTGCAAGCACGGAAAAACACGAGGCGAAGCCGACCACGGTGCCAGCGCTCTCAAGTGCTTCCCGCCCTTGCGCGAGCAATGCTAACATCCGCGTTTTCTTCCACTCGCTTCCACCGTCACCATCGCGTGATGCGGCAGACATCGAGGCGTCCCCCCCCACGCTAGCTTCGCCGCCACCAGGAATTACAGCTAGCGGCGGTGGTTGTAGCGCCGCAGGTGCGGAAGGCACGGCACTACCTTCCCTGGCCAGCAGAACCGCCAGCCGTTGCCGCTCCCGCGAAACCGCTCCCCGCCCGTCCCCGCCCTCTGCCCATCGCCTCAGGGCTAGGAGTGGCTGTTCCAGGTGGCCAGTTGGCGTGCCGCCTATCGCGCGCGGCGGCGGAGCGCTGCCGTTCCCACCAACGGCTGTCATCGAAGACCAGGACACTGTCTGAACATCGCGGGCGCCACTTCCCCCGACACGAGGTAACTTAGGGTCACCGACAGCGAGGACATCGCGCCCAGCACCAACGCGGCTCCCGAGCGCATCGGCGAAAGTTGTCTCCAGCCCGGCGTTCACAACCGCCCAGCACGTGCCCGGCGCGCTGCGCAGGATGCGGTGGTGGCGGGCTAGTTCCCTTCGAACTCGCTTCTTTAGCCGCACACACGCGCCCGAGGAATCGGTCAGGTAGACGTGGTATATCACGAATTCCGGGTCTGGGTCGTCGTTCGCATCTCGCGCTTGGCCGCGCGCCTCAGCCTCTTTAGCGGCCAGGTCGGTCGCATCACTTCCTGTCTTGGTGTTTCGGTGTGCTGCCGCGCCAGCGCCGACACCACCGCCTCCACCTGACACCATAGGGGACACGACTGAGTCGGGGGAAGCAAACGTCTCCCGGACGCCGATTGGGGAGCGAGACTCCCTCGTTACGGCAAAGAGGCAGCCCACGAAATCTGCCTCTGCCGCATCCCTAACGATAGGCGGGCCTGCAGACAGAGTCGAGACCGCCTTCCGCCCCACACGCTCACCACAGCTGATGGCGCCGCCGGTTATTCGCGGGGTCGGTGGCGATGAAAACGCCGATAGTGGCGTGTGGCGGCGCGGGACGAAGCGCGGGTTGACTGTTTGGTCGCCGCGATGGTCACTTGTCGGCCGAGCAGCACCGATCGTCGGATCGGTGCTCGAGCGTCGCGGTGTCGAGGGCGAAGGTACACTCATAACCTCAATCTTGGTCTGTCGACCGGCCGAGAGCTCCAGTGAACAGCCCGGTACGTGGTAGTGGCAGCTGGAAGCGGTCACGCTGTGAGAGCGGGGAGCGAACGCGTCGGGGAAAGCGAGCGGGTCGCGGGTATTAGTATCTAAATTAAGACACCAGGCGTAAGTGCGCGTGCCGCACAGGGGTTATGGCAGCAAATCTCGGCTGGGGTGCCCCGATTTTATTTCGCGAGGGTGTACCGGCGGCAAAGCGGAGCAAGCTGGAAATTTTGGTGCAGCTCGATGTCGAGCCAGATAGGCTCGTGGTGCATTGGACAAGGGCACCAATAAAAAAGGACAGGGAGCCACGAAGAGCCCCCTCTGGCTCTGTAAGATAAAGTCGCATTTCATATAATCGGGGAGCGGGGACATAAACGCAAACCGCATCGCCGCCAGTTGATGGCGCCCCTCGACGGGTGCGCGAAAAAAAAAAAAACGTTCAGAGCACCAAGAGTCACGGTGTGGTCTGCATGAAGCCGACAAGTCGGGGACAGAAGACAACAGAACAAAGAGGCAAGGTCTCCCAACTCTTCTCGACCCGCAACCAAACGTGGCGCGCCCCCGCGATTCCAGCGGTTCGACCGCATCCTTGCGCCAATGGTGGTCTGCGTTGCTGCAAGATCATCCACCGCAGGGAAAAAGGAACGCCCGCGTGATGCAGCTCGATGTCGAGCCAGATAGGCTCGTGGTGCATTGGACAAGGGCACCAATAAAAAAGGACAGGGAGCCACGAAGAGCCCCCTCTGGCTCTGTAAGATAAAGTCGCATTTCATATAATCGGGGAGCGGGGACATAAACGCAAACCGCATCGCCGCCAGTTGATAGCGCCCCTCGACGGGTGCGCGAAAAAAAAAAAAAAACGTTCAGAGCACCAAGAGTCACGGTGTGGTCTGCATGAAGCCGACAAGTCGGGGACAGAAGACAGCAGAACAAAGAGGCAAGGTCTCCCAACTCTTCTCGACCCGCAACCAAACGTGGCGCGCCCCCGCGATTCCAGCGGTTCGACCGCATCCTTGCGCCAATGGTGGTCTGCGTTGCTGCAAGATCATCCACCGCAGGGAAAAAGGAACGCCCGCGTGATAACACGGACGCGTCGCCAACTTGTACAAGCGGAAACCAGGACTCGAAATCGAGTAAACTCCAAACTACGGGCGGGCACGGAGAGCAAACATCGCAACGGCTTAAATGCCCCAGCAAAAATAAAGGAAGCGCCCAACCTCCGTAACTAGCAATGGGCGCCACAAAGGCGAAGGGACCAAACAAACCGTCGCGCGGCGCCCTAACCTGTGCAGCCTCAGTTCCGCCCCCTCCGTGAGCAGCGCCGCGGTGGCTTCGTTTGGTCCCCACAATTTCAGCACGGCCACCATGGGCGGCAGCGCTTGGCCCCGCGCGTATCTCCTCGATTCTTTTCCGACGCTGCGGCCACCCCCTGGTCTCCCAACCCCCGAACCACCGCTCGGAGGGTCTCCGGCGTGGCTGCACACGCATGCCACTCTCAGCGTGATCAGTTGCCTGTAGGAAGCGTTCGTCGTAGTCATCGTCGTCGGAGTAACGGGAAAGGGGTGGGGGGAGGGGAGGGGGGCATGGGACACTTCATGGCAGCGCAAACGGCGACAATACTACCCCGACGATAGCGCCCGCTGAAGCGGTCGGGAGAGAAGAATCGTGCCGTCGACGTGCCGGCAAGTCAAAGAATCCGCCGGAAGCACGTGCGCGGAAACATTTTCCCGGGCGAGCACACAACCATGGGACAACGGTGGCGCAAGCCCTGAGAAAGGCAAGCGGCTAAGACCAGGAAAGCGACGAACACACTGCTTTGCCTTGCGCCGCACATTTCTAGCGCGCGTGGGTCATCGCGAGGGAATACCTCGTTCTCTGACAGTCGACGGCCGGCCGTGGCTTTTACCTGACTCGTCTGTCGACGCCGTCCATGTTCCGGAGGCGGTCGTCCATCGCCTTCTGTCGTAGGCCTTCCACCACCTACACGGCGGGGGAGGCAGCAATGATTTTTCGATGGAGAAAAGAGCGGGCCACAATTGCGCCACGGCACGGGCGAAATCGGGAAGGTGCACAAAAAAGACAAAAATACGGACCCCCTCGCCAAACGTGTTGTAAAACAAACAAGGCGTGCCGGAACGAGGCAGCACTAGACGGGCCGAAACCGACAAGTAAAAAATTATCGCACATACAAATAGACCGATTCGTCGTCAAATACCCACCGAAACGGCAAAAACGGGGAAGACATACGCAAGGGCATGGGTATAAATGAGGAGGTGCATCGCAACGATGAACGAACCAATCCCAAACCAAACGCGCGGAAAAATAGAAACAAAATCATGTCAACAACCCCCGCGCCCCCCTTCCCCTCGACCCTCTCGCGGGCGCCACGCATAACATGGCCCAAAGGAAACCTACTCAGCATTCCTCTGCATGGTTGCGAATTTCGGTTGGGTAAGGCGGGTCAGGTGGATGGGAGCATCCGAGTGAGGAGGGCGTCAGCAGAGGGAAGCGTACGGGGGAAGGGGCACATAAACGGGAGCCATATACCGCAAAAAAAGACGATACCTGTTGGTGGCGCTCTCGCCACTCGGAGACTTCTTTCTGGTCGTCCATGTCGAGGCTGTCGAAAAAGGACGAGGGGTTTTCTGCCTGTTGAGCGCGGGATCGAGATCGGGCGAAGGAAAACATTAACCAAAGCGCGGGCGATGGGTTGACGGCATTAACTCTTACCGTGGCAGCACTGGTGGCGGCGCGCCCCCTTATCGAGCTCTTGAGGAAACATGCCAAACCCGCGCTTGTTCAACTTTACATCCAACAAAAATAAAAAGCTCGGGGTCCCTTCACAGCAAAGATGAACGAGGCAAGTTTTACATCGAACAACTCAAAAATGGGCGGGGGTCATTCACAGCAAATCTATACGAGGCAAGCACTAGAGCTTTCCTGGGAAGAAATACCAATCGCAACCGCAACAGCAACAGCAGGAGAAACATCACCACCAACAGCGGCAGTAGGAGCAGCAGCAACAACAACAGCGTCACCAGCGGCAGCAGAAGCTGCGACCCTTCAGAGCATTCCGGTGGAGAGGACAAGCAGCACCAACACAAACAGCGAACGCCAACACACTTGAGAGTAGACGCACACCCAACTCTGCAATTCCATTCGCACTGGCGACGGCAGGGGCATACCCCTCTCACCTCCTTCATGCGGCGGAACGAATCGGGTGTGGACTCTTCCAATTTCGCCATTACCTGCGAGACAAATTAAAAAAGGAAAAAAACAAAATCTCTCATCGCAAATGGGGGGATAAAACCCGATAAAAATTGAGGAGGTACGGAAGATTCCACGATCCCAAAACAACATCAACATCAACATCAACATCAACATTGACATCACGAATATCGCCATCAGCAACATCAACGCAACTCGCGCCTACATCTTGGCACCACTCGCTCAACGCCCACGAGCGGCACAACAGCGGATCGTGCACCCCCCCTCCAATCGCGACGCCACGGATCCGCCTTCCATCATACGAACCCGTCATACCGCACTGCCTGCCCACGTTACTGTATGCCGCACCGCTCTTATGCGTATTGAAATGCGGTGCAAGTATCATTTTGTGCTGGTTCCTTTCCCCTTTTTTCTCCCATCGTGGCGGTTTTTTAGCTTTTTGACGGCCACGGGCTGGGAATCAGACAAACAAGTTAACGCATTTCCAACTCGTACAATTTCCTAGTCTAACTCCAAGTGTTTTGTATCCATATCGGGAGTGTCGCGCTAAAAGGGTCAAGGTGAGATCATACTCATGATCATGATCACGATTGGGATCACCATAATCGCTATGAACAAAAAACCGAGAGCAGCACGCGCACCTCCTCTTCCATGCCCGAAGCCGCAGCTTCTATGGCGCGTTGTAGCTTCGCCTGATGAAGCGCCTTTTCGCCCTAAAGTGCCATCGCGAGCAAGAGCGGACGGGCGCAATAAAACGATCGTCACACCGTAGACACACGTCAAGCAGAGCGGAGGAAGATTAGGCTTGGGTGACAGTAACGGAACAAGATATGAAGAGGAAGAAGCGCTCCGATCTGCGACC
This sequence comes from Undaria pinnatifida, assembly GCA_012845835.1. Lineage (NCBI taxonomy): Eukaryota > Phaeophyceae > Laminariales > Alariaceae > Undaria > Undaria pinnatifida. The sequence continues at coordinate 5,107,828 of JABAKD010000018.1, read as the reverse complement.
ACACAAAAAGAACAAATCGAGCGCGTACTCGATGGCGATAATCTAAGCCCATCGTTGAGAGTCTATTCTTCCACAGGAACTTCACGCACTTCACCGGTTTGACGCAAGCTCAAGGTTTGCTCGGTCTGCACCACGCGCCCGTACAGCAGCTCCAACGTGTCACATGCCACGGGTCGAGGCGACCCTCAGAGCGGAGGGTATGCGAACACTGAATGGCGAAGCGGAGCAGCCCACAGGGAGCCAAGACGCCCGGCGCAAACAAAACACAACCGCTCACACATAGCAGATATACGCACAGACATACACACCCACTCATGCACGCACGCACATACGCACATAAAACAAGCGCACGCACACACAAGACACAAAAAAAATGCCCTGCACACAACCGAGGTCCCCACAAGACTTCTAACCAAGCCACAAGGGACGAGCACCGCGAATCGAGGGAGCGTAAGGTGTCATCTCACCTCCTCTTCGGCCTCACTAAGACTTCGCCGTAGCGCCCCTCCCCCCCCACCTCCCCCGGCGCCGCCACCGCCTCCTCCTCCTCGAGAGCCTTCACCATTGCCACTAAATCCTTCGCTGATGTAGACTGCAGGGTAGCGCCTCAGGATGAGGACACGCGTAGCTGTGACAATGCCTCCCCCTAACGAGAGAGGTTCGTAGCAAGGGAGCGCGATATCAGCACTGGAACTAGGAATTGCCGCGGTGTGGGATGTACGTTGCAAACCAAGGTACTGCTGTAGGTGGACCTTGGGGAGTCGGGTTCCCCAAACAAGACGAACTCTCTACAGGGGGATAAAAGGGGAATAACGTATTTCTGACAACAGTTCTGACGAGAAAACAACAGGTCTGCGCTCTCCCCCCTCCCACTGCAGACATCACATGCCTCCAACGACCTGTTTACACGCATCAAGTCGCTGCTAAGTCTCTCACCTGGCACCACCGTACACAGCGGGACTTCTAGGGGGCTCTGCTCGCCCCTGGCCTCCGCGGGCCCCTCACAAGACGCCCCCGCTCTCTTACAGCTCCCACCGCCACTGCCTTGACCTCCACCTCCCCGCCCTTGCGGAAGTTCACGCTTTGGACGGAAAAAACCCAGCCGCGCGTCCCACCGCGCGCGTCTCGTGGAGTTCACGACGAGCCTGAGGCGTGGTCCGGCCCCTGGGGGAAGCTCCCCCACGCTCCGCTTACGGAGGAGTTCAAGAGGGTCCACTCCGGCGACCGCTCCGCCCCCGTCCGCACCGGAGCTGGGGGCTCCGCCACCCGCCACGAGCGCGGCATTGCTGAGGGACAATTTTGTACCTGGTACGATTTTTCCCCTTCGAAGGAAGTGTGCGAGCGCTTCGTCTAGGGATGCGTCGACAGGGTACCATCCATCGGTAACCTTAAGCAGAGAACAAAAAAGCGCCCGGAATAAAGTGGGGGCGCGGTAGAGGGTTGAATGAACGGCCGGGGCACATACACCAGCGCAACGGTCCATAAAAGATGGCCAGAAAGTGAGAGGCGGGCGAGTACCCAGAGAGGGACAGATGAACGGACAGAAGAGACACACAGGCAGACAGACACATTGGTAGGTGGGTAGACACACACCTCCACGACCGCAGCCGCGGCACCACCACGAGTACCGAGATCCTCCGGGTTGTAGACGCGGCTGACGCACAGCACCATGGGGCGCGACGCGGAAGCATCCCCCTGCAAGACGGCCTTCAGGCAAGGCTTTCTCGCGCGATCGAGCTCCACATCATATCTGCCGGGCATAAGGCAGACGAGTTGGGGGTTCGGGCGAGAGGTCGTGTCCGTCCCTCCTTCGGCATGCACGCGTAGAGGTGGCCGAAAACATCCGGTATCTATAATTGATGCCATCGCCGGAGCCCGCTTTCGACGACCACGGCGACAACAACAAAACCTTCAACAAGGACAGCATGCCTTCTAACCAGTGCATAGAGCAATCCATTCGAAAAATCAAGTGGTTTGTCTCTAAGAGAGTGGGTGCAAATACAAAGGGACACGTCCTGCTGCGGTGAAAATCACACAACGCGCACCGGTATCTCAGCTGGTGAGTAACGCGGTCCGCCGTGAGATAGCCCCTTGGAAAATGCGCGGGAAACCTCCTCTCCGTCGCGGCCAGTTTCCACACGATCCACCTGGTCACGAGTACGGAGAGGGGGAGCGCGGAAACCCGCAGGGTCGAGAGTCAGGGAGGGGACGCGGGATATAGTCGCGGGGGGAAAGGCTGATGGCGGGGTGGGAGGTACCCGTGTGTGAACAATAACAGTTACGTTCAACATTACCATAGCCAGACGCGCCAGCAGCGAGAGAAAAGGCGAACCCTGGCTTGCGCTGTAGCGCGTGCCTGCATTTGGGAAAGAGAGGCGGAGAGAGTCATAAAGGCGAGCCCGCGAAACAAACAACGTCTCGAGGCCCTTGCCCTGCACTACAACGCCTCTGCTCTGCCCGAGGTGCACATGCGAGCCGAGTGAGAGCGGGCGGGACCCCCACAACAGAAACGCATATCTGACTGAAATACCAGAATACCTACAGCAGGGTACGCCCCAGACAGTACACCGTCGACGATGCGATTGCAGATACAGCACCAAACGAGCAATGAACTATCCACACGAAAAAGTACGGTTGGGGGTACCACACAAGACTATACCTGACGTGGTTTTCCACCCAGGTTGGCGTGGCAAGCTGCCCGTCTCCCCCGCCCCGCAGAAGCTCGTCTCGAAAACGTGTCGATCTTGGCTCTTGCGCACTACGGCGATGCCTCACACAGCCTAGTCCCCCCCCAGCTACCACGGTTACCCCCGTCGAAGACTTCGACGCGAAAGCCGTCGTTCCTCCGGGCGGCTCGGTGAAGCAGCAAGGTCGGCCGTCGCTGCTGCCACCGCCGCTGAGGTCATCGCCATCATCATCGGCGTCGAAGAAGCGAAGATTGCACGCATTCGCCGCAGTCACTCGCCCGAGAAGCTCGGCGACGATGCCCCCCCGCGCTTCTTGCGTCACCGCCGCCCGCAATATCGCCTCTTCTCCCGCTATTCCCACGCAGTTCCCCGCGACCGGTGATTGCTGGCTGCCTGCGTTTCTGCGTTCCCGCAACCTGGCGGCCCCAACCGCCGTCTCCACCTCCGCGGCCGCTATTGCCGCTGTTCCAGCCGGCTGTGCCGGTTCGTCGGCCGGTAAGGTATCGCCAAGGCCGGCACGCGGCAACGTTTCGGAAACCTGAGGAGGCTCATTCAGTAACGACGACAGCGGGCGACGGTGGCGGGACTGTCGGCGCTGCCGATTCATCCCCACCGCTTCCGCATCAGCCGCATTGAGCGATCTGAATAGAACGCGCGACGCCCAGCAATCGGGCTCCGGCAGCGTCGCCAAACCCGATGGGGCCGTCGCTGCTCTCGCCGAGCCTTTGTCGCCGTTGTCGGCGACAATACCGCCCCTTCCGCCGCGACCATGAGACGTGCTACCGGCACGAGGCGATGCGGTCCCCGTTGCTACACCTTGCCGTCCAGGAGAATGTCGGGGAAACGCGCCGCGTCCGGCAACGCCTCGACGTTTCGCAGAACTCGAGAGCATTGACGCGGACCGCGGCCTTTTCGTCGCGTGCAGGCCACCGCTACTGCTAACGCCGCAAACCGCGCCGCGTCCTCTAGACGGCTGTGGGGTGACGCGGCCGATGGGCGACGGCGCGGGAGACCCGGCAGGACTGGGCCTGCGCGCAAGGGGCCTTTTCAACAAGGACGAAGGCGTGCTGACCCCCGCGGGAGGTGGCATCGTGCTCGCGCGCTTCGGCGGCGAAAACACAGCGCGGCTTCCCAATGCTGGCGATTGCCCACCAGTGGCAGCTTCGTGGACAGGGGTGGACACCGACCGCTGCCGGGTGCTCATGGGACTGCGACCGGCGAGGGGGCTCGGCGCGCAAGCCCCCGCCCGCCTAGCCACCGACGCGCCAAGCGAGGATTCTCGTTGCTCATTCTCCGCGTTCTCCTTGCCAGTGTCCGACCGAACCGAGCGCGAATCTCCCCAGCCACCGCCTCCACTGCCGTCGGCCCTGCCCGCATCCCCAGCGCCGGCTCGAAGGGTAGGGCGCTGGTTATTCAACGCACCGGCCGTGGGGCAAGGGTCAGGTTCTCCAAGCATTTTCTGCGCCCGCGCCAACGCCTCGGCGGAGACCTCAACGCGCCTCCCCCCTCCGGTCGAGAACACGCTTGCGGTGCCGTCGCGATCGCTGACGACGTTGCTCATGCTACCGTTGCGGCTACCGTCTCTACCACGTCCGTTCCCACCGTCATCGATCCGAAAGTGTTCCATCTCCCCGCTAGACGCCAGTTTTCCCAACTCTTTGCTCTGGTCCGCCCCGTCCTCGGGCGGGGCCTGGAATAAGACGTTGTTCGCGCAGGAGGTGGCACCACTCGCTGGCGGCCCGCCACCGCTAGCACCATCGGCGAGGGATCGCGGAGGCTGGTTCTGCGCCGGTCCCACAAAACGCTCCGACTCCGAGAACATGTTCTCCACCCGTGCCAATGCTTCAGCAGACACCTCGATGGCCTTGCCACCTCCGGTCGAAAACAAACTGGCGCTGGAGCGGCCGCTGCTGCTACCGCCATCGCCCGCAAAAGAAATATTGCCTCTCTTCGAAGACGGCGGCTGGTTCTGCGCCGGCTCCGACTCCGAGAATATGTTCGCCACCCGCCGCAACGCCTCGGCCGAGACCTCGATGGAATTTCCCCCTCCGGTCGAAAACAAGCTGGCGCTGGAGCGGCCGCTGCCATCGCTGCCACGGCCGCCGATGCCACCACCACCACTACCGCCATCGCCGGCTAGACTCGTATTGCTGTTCTTCGCAGGCGGCTGATGTGTTTTCGCCGGCTCCACTGGACGGTCCGATCCTGAGAACATGTTTTCCACCCGCGCCAATGCCTCGGCCGAGACCTCGATGGCCTTGCCCCCTGCGGTCGAAAACAAGCTGGCGGTAGAGCGGTCGCTGCCGCCGCTGCCTCCGCCGCTGCTGCCGCCATCACCACTGCCACCACCGCCGACACCACCAGGAAGAGAAGGGTTGCTGCTCTTCAACTTCTTCTGCGGGGCTTGCACAGGTTCCCCTATACGCTCCGCCTCCGAGAACATTTTATCGACCCGGGCCAAAGCCTCCGCCGAGACCTTGATGGCTTTGCCTCCTCCAGTCGAAAATAGGCTCACGTTGGAGCACCCACTGCTGTCGCTACCACCGCCGCCACCGCCATTTACTAGATATGGCTTGCCGCTCTCCAAAGGTTGTCTCGGCGGCGCAGCAGCCGCCCGCTTAGCCGCAACTCCCCACCCTTCACCCCCGACGTTACACCGGCCCGCGCCCGCCACGCTAGTCTCCGAAGCGGCAGCGCGAGCTGGCTCGATTTCCCGAGATACACAGCCAGACGCCGCAAAGCCTTGAGGAGCTCCACTGCCGTCCACCGCTCTCCGCTCTTTAGAAGTTCTCACCTTTCGCGCTAGTTCTCCTTTCTTCCCAGAGGGCGGCATCGTGGAACCATCAACACCGTTACCAGGCTCGTCGCTTTCAAACAGATGCCCGACCTTGGCGAGAGCCTCCGCAGACACGACCAACGCACGTCCTCGCGCCGTGCGGAACCCGCCGCCTGCTTTGACGTATGAAGGCGGACCCAATGACACAGCGGGACCGCTGTAGCCGCCGTGACCAGCCTCCGAGTCTGCAAATTCGTGGTTCACCCCAACTTTCTCCCCAGCGTGGGTGGTTGAAGATCGGCCCCCGGGAACCTGACGCGCGTTAGCGTCGCCGGTCGTCTCGAGACACGCTCTCACGTCGTTACAGCAGGGGGCACCCTTCAGTGGACCCCCCACAGTTGTGGCTGCCGTGGCGGCAGCAGAGTTGCCCTGGCCCCCTCTCTCGGACACCCCGACCCTGCCGGCGGCCGCGTCACTAGTGGCCCCGCTACGACCGCCATCAACTCGATTACCAGTGCTCGGTCTACCCGAAGCACCTGAGGGCGGCAACGCGGGGTCTGCATTTTCCTGGTCTGCCGCAACCAGAACACGACCCCCGACCTCCTCCGTAGCTGGCGCACTTGGTAACGTTGCCGAGGCCGCCTCGGGATCCGCGGGTCGAGAGGTCGACCCGGTGGGCTTCGCGCAAGAGTGCTGCGGGTAGCCAGGAGGCTGCGGGGCGCGCATGTCAGACGGACCTCCCGATGTGTTGTCGTCGCTGCGGTTGCTGCCGTCGTCATTGTCGTCGCGAAAAATGTGTTGAACCTTCGCTAAGGCCTCGGAAGAGACTGGGATAGCCCGCCCTCGGCCGGTTTGAAACCCCGCAGCCCCCACCTCTAGGCCGGCTGAACGAACACCCTTCCCGCAAACGTTCGCCTCGCTTTTCGCGCGGCCTCTTCTGCTCGTCATGGGGTCTGCGTATCTGGCTGTATAGGCATCAGCGGCCATTTCTAGCGAGACCGGTGACATCGTCGCGTTCGAACATTGTCGCCCCAGGCCGACCTCCAACGGTAGGCTAGTCTCGGTGGTGACTGTGCTTCGATTCGTCTCGCCCCCTGATGTTTGCTTGGACAAATGTTGCACCTTGGCGAGTGCCTTATCGGTCCTTCCCACCGTTTGAAAACCGTCTGTCACCGGCGGTAGCCCCTTAGCGTAGCTCGGGATCCTTTTCCTGCCATCGTCTCCCGCAACCCTCGTGCCGCTCCCATCGACCGTAAGGGGGCGCGCGGTGCTCGCCTTCCTCAAGGCTGTTGGGGCTTTGTTTGTCGCACTGTCGCTCCTGGTCCCAGTCGTCGCGAGCACCATCGGCCGGGCGTCGGCTCGGGTTCGAATCGCTGCAGCCGCCGATTCCTCCGCCGACTCTTCCTTGAACAGATGCTGTACCTTGGCGAGCGACTCATCGGACACGGCTAGCGGTCTCCCTCGAGCCGTTTGAAAGCCGTTGCCTGCCGACGGTGGCCCCTTCCCATAGCTTGCAATCCTCTTCCCGTCATCGTATTTCATCGCGCTCGCACTGCCGCTACCAACCGCTAGGGTATCGACGGTCGCCTTCCCCAACCCTGTTGGGGGGGGGTTCTCTATTCTAACGACGCTCTTCACTCCTGCAACCGCTTGGTGCGACCTGGCGTTAGCCGCGCTTGGGCCTGCTGTGTCTTCCGTTTCTTCCCTAAAGAGATGCTGCACCTTGGCGAGCGCCTCATCCGACACGGCTAGCGGCCTCCCTCGCCCCGTTTGAAAACCGCTGCCCGCTGACGGTGCCATTCTGCCATAGCTCGGAATCTTCTTTCCGCCATCGCCTTTCACCACCCTCGTATTGCTACTTCCGACCGCCAAGGTATCAACATTCATCTTCTCCAAGGCTGGTGATGGAGCTTTGTCTGCCCCATCCACACGCCCCCCTTTTGCGGCCGATTGGCGGGGCCCTGCTCTGCCTGCGCTTGGAGTCACGGTCCTTTCCGAGTCTTCCTTGAACAGATGTTGCACCTTGGCGAGCGCCTCATCGGACACGGCTAGGGGCCTCCCCCGCGCCGTTTGAAACCCGTTTCCCGCCGACGATAACCCCTTACCGAATCTGGAGACCCCCTCCCCGCCATCGCTTTTCATCGCCCTTGTGCTGTCAACACCTGCCGTTAAGGTAGCGGCGGCGTTTGTCTCCGTTAAATATGGCGGTGGAGGGGCCTTCCCTGCCGGAGCGTCACGTTTAACTCTCGTCCCCGTTGAGTGCAGGACGGCATCGGTTGCACTTGAACTCAAAGAAGCTGCGGACGTGTCGTCGAAGAGGTGTTTCACCTTAGCGAGCGCTTCCGCTGACACCGCCAACCTCTTCCCGCGCGCCGTTTGAAAACCTCCGTCCGTTGGGGGCAAAGAAAGACCTGCGGAAACGTCAGCTCCTCCACCATCTCCGAGACCGTCTTCGTGGGACTTCGCACCCTTGAAAGGCGGTGGTCCAGCGCCCACCTTCGTCAAGGGCGTGTGGGATTGCCGTGCCGTCCTCGGCACCCCCCGGTCTGCCGACGCCTTCCGCTCTTCACCCACTGTCAGGGTTGCTCGCTCGGGATGCAGGGCATTGTCGCCTCCATTTCCACCAGGCCTGGTCGCATGTTTGTCATGGCGCTCCGCGGGGGAAGGCACCGAAGTTCCTGCGCTTGGAGGGGCGGGGTGAGGATTTGCTACCGGTAGCGCAGGTTTGGGCGACGTCATCGTCGCTGCCTTCTTCGGTGCAGCCACAGCCGCCGACACGGCCGCCTGCCGTCTCGCCGCGGCTGCGGACGCTGCCAATGCGAAGGGAGAAGCTGGCAAAGGCTTTGCATTCCCTGCTCTCGCGCGAGGCGTCAACAATTTCCCGATCCCAGTATCGTACGGGTTTGGCACCCTCGGCGTTACACGGGATTTCGGGGGAAGAAGGGGTCCGCGCGCAGGCGACAGGGCGGGCCCGGCAGGAGCAGGCGCCGCGAGTGTTGACGAGGGGGTTTGGGGGGCAGGTAGATCGGGGCGGATGTTTCGTTTAAAGCTGACAAGCATCTCAGCTGCGGTGACGCCCTGCTTTAACGAGAGCGTTCGGATGGGGTGACAGGCGGCGCAGCAATACAAGGGGTGTGGGTGGTGGGGCTGACGGACGTCGCGTTAGGTCAAAACACGTTGAGCCGCCGGGCAATTCCACCAACAACATTGAAGACCTATGGGAGATCAGCGCAACGACGACAGCGGGTTCGGGACGACGTGCTTGAGTCGGTGGCGTGCTAAACACGCACGCGATGAGAGCAGACGCCTCGCATCTTTTGCCGCTCTCGCACGGGACGAATGCCCGTCCTGCACACGCAGGACGGCGGACGACTCAAAGTCGTCAACTTGCTCTTGTGTGCGACTACAGGTGCTTCAACAAGGATGACGACATATCAAAGACTGAATGGCCACGACGCCGCGACTAGTAACACCCTCGCAACGTCTCCTCAACATGACAGCTATATAAACCCCTGCCTCCATGTTTGGTACACCAAAACCCGCCGGTTTCGATTGAGAAGGGACGCGGTCGTCCAGCTCCACACCGAACACGACCAAGGAGACACACCGCCAACACGTTACGGCGTCCGCTTGAATGCGACTATCTCATTTACACGGAGCCAAAGCATCACCAGGGACCCTTCTTAGATCGCTGAGGTCGGAGTATATTTCTACCGTCGCCGCCGACCGAAAAAACAAACATAAGCCGACCACAGCTGCCAACGCTCTGCTGCACGACTTCCTAGAGTTAGTTGTACTATCTTCTATAGTCAGCAGTATGGCGTAGCTAAGCACCTGCTTGGTGTCTTCACCGTCTGACATCTGGCTGTAGCCTGCCGGAGAGTAGTCGAAAAGGGCACCTGACGACGGCGTCTCCCCATATTCCCCAGGGTCGTGTTGGGAGCCCTGCCAGTCGGAGGCGTTTACACAACGGCGGGCAGGGACCACAACACCGGCGGATATAAAAAAAGACGTACCACCACAGGCGTGTTTTCGCATTTATGAAAAGAGCGTTGTTAAGCCGCGCTCCAAACCTAGCATCATTTTTCGGGCGGAGCGAGATGGGAGTAGATTTCTTACAAGTCCCGGCGGATGGTAAGCGCCTAGGCTACATAATGCCTGTTTGTTTTTTTTAAACTCTACACCACATTTCTCAAGAGTCTACTTTAAACGGACGGGCCGACATTGTAGCTTCACGGGCGTCTTATCCCCCCCCAGCCAAAAAAAAAGAAGCCCGTCCCACCCTGTCACCAATGTGCCTCCACAGCTTTCTTTATCTCAGTGTTATACTTGACCTGGGGTAAAATATGACATCACCGCCGTATACATTTCGAACGACGCTCCTGGAGAAAACAGCAATAAGTAGAGATGCATGCCGTACAAGGGTGGGGGCTGTGGGTACTACGATACTGCCAGGGGTTCAGCATTGGAAACTGCAGAGGCGTGCCACGATAGGGGTACAGTGAGTACCCCGATTTAAGAGCTCCCCGTGACAAGCCGAAACAAGCGTTCTTAACAACACATTGCTCTTGTCTGAAGCGGGAAATGTACAGCTCTTAGTACAGGCGGGACATGCCGATTCGGCCGCGCTCAAAGCCCCGAATGCCCTTTTATCCTGGGCGCGCTTAACCCATTTCCAACTCGCAAAAATTTCCTATTCTAACTCCAAGTGTTTTGTCCCCATGTCGGGAGTGCGGTGCTCAAAGGGTTACATCGGGGCACCCACTGTAGCACATTCTGGCCAAAATATTTCCGACCAACGGTTTTCCTCTGTTGAGGAACTACCCAAATTCGATTATTTTATTGTTAGTATAGAGTACACTTCATGGTGTACCTACGTCATGGGCTGGCTCAACGGGTTGTCCTTTCGCAAGTCATGGTTTATTTCCGGCCGGGTCCTACAGGAGAAGGGGAACCATTCCGATGACATATATTGTAGCTGCGCTCCGTACATTTCCATATCTGCTGTTTTTTTCGATTGGTTTGCTGTAGATGTTGAGATGTGGCAGTTCGGGTGGAGTGGAGTCCCTTTTGCGGAGGCGGTGAACAAGCTGTTGTGAGTGTCTTACAAAAAAGTGCCCTCAAACAAAAGTGGTTTCGTACAATTGTATCCGATTGCTTATACCGCAGAGGGAGAACCTGAGAGAAAATAGACTCCTAGGAACCGCGAGATTGATAAGGAATATCAGAAACGAGCCTTGCGTAAGAGCCTGGGGATTGTCTGAGAAATGAGACTGGAAACTCATCATTACACTATAGTAAGCGAATGACGCTGAAAACCACATTTTCTAGTACTTCACATGAGACTGATGGACAGAAATGAGTATGAGAACTGACACCGACAAACTAATACCACAAAAAAGAGGCTTAGAGAAAGGGAGCTGGTAAATGTCAGATAAATGAGACGGGGAACTGAGCTCTACCAATATAGAATATAGATGGTAGTCTGAGAAACTCGAACAAATTCTGCGCATGGGACTGACCAAGGAACTTCAGAAGCGAGCCTGAGAACAGACATTGATAAGAAACCTTAAAAACGAGGCTGATAAAAAAGCGTCTGTGGAATGAGACCGATAGTCAGCGGTGAAATGAGGCTGACAACTGAATATAAGAAAATAAGCAAGAGGGAGAAATTGCATTGGTTGATGAGACCGACAAACGAAACGAGTCTGACACTTGAGACTGGCGAAAAAATTACTGAAATATCAGCAACGAGTCTGAGAATTGGTAAGTGAGGCTGAGTCCTGCCATCCCCGCCACGTACTACTTGGTCGTGCACCGCACACGTATCATGTTATTTATTCTATACAATAATATATGCATTTCATACTTTTCAACATAGCGTTGCCTAATCATGTACAGTAGTATATGACAATGTTTTCACCCTCCTTCAACCCTCGGCATGCGAAAAACTTACCAGGTACTATGTGCATGTTGGGTACTTACTTGATACTGCAAGTACGTGTGTAAATAGATCGCGAAAAACATCAAACAACAAAAACAACTAAGGGGTTATTAGCCTATCCGAAGCATGGGTGCCCGCAAAAGCTGGCACCTACGCAGAACCCTTGTAAATACTACAGAAACAGTATCGTTTCTGCCGAAACAAATGATGTTTTAGATCTTTCATACTCGAATAATCAACAAAAACACACAAAAAAATTCCGGAGTGGCCCTTTAATCACCCCGTTAGCATCGCACGCATGTTTTCGGGGATACACTACTTGAAATTAGTGTGCTTTTGGGGGAGTGGCGAATGGGTACAGTCGGAATGGAAGGCACTCAAGCATGGATTGCACGTGCACGTGCTGGAGTTTAGAGTCAGCAGCCAAACACAAGAGAATGTGGGGCTATGATAGACTAATTGGGGCAATCAAGACCCTTCGGTTTTGGTTTTGGCAAGAATCAGAAACAGGGTATTCTGGCAAAATTCTCGTTTTTTTCCGCGCGCCCTCATGTCAGATCGACCACCCCCCCCCGTCACGCTGATTAACGTGAGCATTCCCCATATCACGTAGATACGCTGGCCCCAAGACCGGCAACATATACTCTACCCCCTTACTCACCTCGCTAGCAATCGCATCATCGTTACCCTCTGCCGTCCGGCCGAGCTCCCCACAGGCGGAGTCGAAATTTCCGGCCAGTTGTCGCGGCCGCGCCGGCGTCTCCGCCGTCTCTTCGGCACCGCCAATGGCCTCCACCACTTCAACGTGGGAATCCACCGCTTCCGTAGCTAGCACTTTTTCTTCGCCAGCCCCTCGAAACTCAGGCTCCCCACGGCAGCCAGCGTTGGCTGCTGTCTCATTCATGGCCGAGATGGGCGACGCGGCATGAGATGCAACGGCGTCTGGGACAGGCGGCGCTGGATCTTCCGATCGCGCAGCGGCACGGGCATCGACGCCGCCCTCACCACCGGCAACCGACGTCTGGGATTCCCCCTCGTTTTCGTTCAGAGCAAGATCTCCACCCCGCTTCTGGTCAAGGTCTTGGCACGTATCATCCGAAGCGGAGCCAGCGCCTGCGTCACCGTGCGTCGAAACCGACGGCGGCGGAGAAGGAGGTGGCAAACATTGTTCAGAACCGGCAGCTGCCGCAACCGCCGCCGCCTCTACCACTGCCGAAGCCGCCATCGCCACGGCCGTCGTCATCACTGCCATTGCAAGGGAAGTTTCTGACAGTCCTGTCTGCCGCCCTCCGGCTTTCCCAGCCGAGAGTGACATCGGTGCATCGAGAACCGACATACCCTTCGCGCCGCCTCCTTCCCGGTCGCTCTCCGCACGAGGAGATCCCATAATTCTCTCGGTCCTTCCCGGAACAGCCACCGCCGGGGCGCTGCATTGCTCCAGACAGATCCCCACATCAAGAGACCCCGCAATCTCCTGCCTTCTTTCAGGAACAGCCGCCGCTGCCGCCATTGGGGCCGCTTCCGTTGCCACTTCCGTTTTCTCTTCCGGTGCCGCTACCGCCGTCACCGCTGCTACCGCCGATCTCACGTCCACGCCAAGGGTCTCCTCTCCCGCATCTGGCCAACTGGTCACATCCGCAGAACTCGAGGCAGAGCTCGGGGGCGGCAACTGCTGCTGTCTTGACCCCCCTGTCCCAGCTACCACCCGTTGCCTTTTGGGCGTCGTTCGCCGACTACGGAGCGTCCGGGGTGACGGTGAAGGGGTTTGAGAGACGGTGGCGCGGCTTCCACGCGGCACCTTCCCACTGCGAGTTCTGCGCGTCGCTTCTTCGTGGCCTACCTTGGGGTTTGGAGGGGGTGGCGGTGGCGGTTGCGTTTCGGGGACGTCGGTACAGAACTCTGTCGGTTCGGGGCCTATTTGTGGGTGTGCGGATCGAGCCGCCGCGGGTGGGGAGGCGGTCGTGGCGTCGTTCTCGCAAGGAGAGGTGGCGGAGGTGACGGCAGCAGCAGAATGTGACGACGCAGGCGGGGACGAGGAGGAAGGCCGGCGCCGCTCGCTGAGAGAGGAGGGGGGAGTTTCGAGGGCGCACACCTGGCAGAGAGAGAGCGATTTCAACGCGAGAGAGGGGGAAGAGAGGCTGCAGCAGCGCGGTTGGTGCAGCTTGTTAGTGAATGCACTCTACGGTAGGGGGTACGCCTAATTCTTCTGACGCTTTCATCGATTAGAGAGCTCTACACCTCCACCCAAACGCCGTTTGTTTTTAGAAAACTTGTACGCTCAATCCGGTGCTACAACCCTATGGGCAAAGAGGAGAACAAATAATCTGCAAAACGTGAAACAAGGTTCAACAGATATACCTGGTGCCAGGTAGGGTAGGTCCTCAATTGAGGAGCCCTGTAAGTCAGAAACGCGTTGGGTTCAGAAATATCCCCTCTACCGGTAATTAGCATGTCTCAGTTATCGCTGGAATAGCTCGCATTTGCTCGGGTGCCACGTTGCTACGATGCCTCGTCTTACAGGAAAGGGTAGTACGACCGGAGCACCAGCCGTAAGAACTCTAGCGAGATGCGGGGGGCGTTAAGTGCCCGCCTTTGATGGGCAGCATTCGTCAAGGCCGAGTGCAACGGCTGTTGGCGTTGACGAACGCTGCCCATCAAAGGCGGGTACCTAACGCCCTCTGCACCTCGCTGGCGCTTTTTACGTCTCGTCCGCAAGAACTACCATACAGTAAACCGGCTGATGATGCAAAGCAAACGCGTTGCAACTAAGGCAGACAGTTAGCCAATAAAACGAACGGAGTGAAGCTGCTGCAACAGGCGGATTGGGGAGCGAGCACAGGTGCACCAGAGGCAACGCTGACCGCACCTCCGACAGCACTATTTTGCGATTACCTGCGGCGAGGGGGTCTCCTGCACGGAGCTCGAACTCGCACTGTCACCAGCACCACCAGCGCCACGACCACTGTCGCTTTCATCGCGCCGCCGCCGCCGTCGTCGCCCGCCTTGAACATCGACCCAAGTTACGGGAACACCTCGGCCGGCTTCGCCACCGGCTGCCTGTAGGCGGATGTCTTCAATGGCAGACACGGCCGCGGCTCGGCGAGTGCCACGCCGCAAAGAGCGTCCACCGCTGGACCCCACGCTGCTAGGCCAGCTGCCCTCTGTGCGTTCTCCGTCAGCGCTGCGGCGTCGGTCGGCAGGTCGTTTCGCCGCGTTTCCTTGCTCCTCGCTGCAAGGAGGAGTTTCGTGGCAAAGAGGCGTTTCCCCTTCGGGAGAGGTTTCGCCGCAGGGAGGCGTCTCTGCGCGGGGAGGCGTCTTGGTTGACGCCGCCGGCGTCCCCCGCGAACAAGAGCTCGAGTCTACGCTTGCCTTCGCTTCTGTTTCTGCTTCCGCTTTTGCTTTTGCTTTTGCTTCTGCCTTTTCTTCTGCTTCTGATTTCGCTTTTGATTCTGATTCAACGTTTTCTTTTGCATCTGCTTCTGCTTCGGCTTTAGTCTGCACCGCCGCCAAAGGTATTGGCGACGAGTACAACGAAGCGCTCAAAGGGGCAAGGTCCTCGAACAACCCGCAGTCACCGATCGCGCCCCTGGCGCAGCCGGTCGATGGAGTGGGTGACGTCTCGCCGCAGCCCCGTCCCGCACCCACGGCACGAGAAACGCCTTCCATGTCCTCTTCCCCGTCGGAATTGCCCGCGGCCACGTCGGTGGAGCTACCGCCGAAGAATAGCTCGTCGAGGCGGCTGGCCGACACCGACGCGAGCACTCCAGCCCCGGCGCAAGCGACAGCGATGTCATTTGCACTGAGACGAAGGTTTCCGCTGTGATGATCCCCACTCCCGCCGCCGCCGCTTCCACTGTCGTCTTCGCGGCTGGCGCACCTGAGCTCCGACGAGGTGACCGCCTTAGCTTCGGCGCCCCCCCCCACCCCAGCCGATGCGCGGCACCGGTCCGGGGGGGGCACGGTGGCCTTGTCGAGCCTCGGGAAGCTCCACGGGAAGTCTGATGGGTAGCAAGGCCAGATATTGAACGCGGGGGCGTCGACGCCGTGAGGCAGAATAGCAGCGCGAATACAGCAGTAGATGTGAGACTTGTTGGAGCGCTTGGGCATTTGAGCAACACGTACAGTAGTAGATGTGAGACTTGTTGGAGCGCTTGGGCATTTGAGCAACACGCAGAAGCGCACTATCGTAAGCCGTGGGATACCGTGCAATGCTATGGAGCGTTCATCGAGGGACGGTAAATATACATCATTGTGGTAAGCGGTGTATAAAAGCGGGGGGCGCGGGGCGCTTGGGCAGCGGCGAACAGGACCGCCAGGTGGTCGGACCGGACAGCGTTTAGCATTACGGCCGGAGGCAACCCGACAGCAGCCTCGGCGAGAAATCTGTTAAAATCAGCGCGTACCACTCGGCTGAAAAACCGGCGCACCCCCAAGACTAAAAAACATTCGAAGCAATTTGTGATACCAGGGATTGCGAAAATCGCTGTCGCAGGCGATGACTGCCCGAAACTTTAGAGCTGCATACACGTTGTTGGGGACAAAAAGTCGGAACTAACGGGGGGTCATTATTTAAGTGGGAAAAAGGGGCACAACGAAGCATGATTCAGCTCCCTCCATCCGTACAACGCGTAGCACGAGATCCAATGCATGCGCAACAACCCAAGAAAAAGTTACCCTGTCTCGTGGATCTCCGACCCGGTACAAGCACGATCACAACAGCGTAACTTACCCTGTGTCGCGGGTCTCCGACGTTTGCCCTTGCCGGAGGCAGGCACCTCCGAAGATCCCGAAGAACCCGTTCTGGCAGAGGCCGGCCCTTCCGCGGGCACCGCTAGTTTTCGCGCCGAGCTTCTCTTTGCGCGTTTCTTCCTCTGAGAGGTAGGGGACGGGGACGTCATGGCCCCGGCCTTATGCACCAGCTATACCTAGGAAACACGTTTCGCGTTACCCATCTGTTGGGTTTACCAAATTGCCTGTTGCTTTGCTGTACTGCTCGTGGAAGTCGTCGCCCACCTCCTCCGCGCTTCTTTCTCGGCAGGTGTGCGCTGATGCTGCGGGCAGGGGAGGGAACGCAGCATGGAGTCAACAGCTACACCAACAATTGAACGTAGCACGGGGTCGACAGATGCAAACCTATAATTAAATGCACAAGTAGGATTTCCTTACAGCGTTAGCTTCAAACCAACGTTAGGTGGGAAATATTGCAGCACGAGGTATATGTTTCGCATTTCACAGCCAGTGTCTCCAAGTCGTCAATAGGATACATGATTCTGCGCCTCGCGCAGGAAAGCCTTCAGATTGCCAGATCATAATACAGTGGGGTGCCCTCTATAGTGCGGGTGTCCAGTATAGTGCGGATGAGGATCGCTTGTCCCAACTGAGTCCCCTCTAGAGTGCGAGTGCAACACTATTCGGGCCAACCCTCTATAGTGCGGGTTTGGCCCCTCTCAGGACCCTTTATAATGCGAGTGTCACGTCACACCACGTTACCACCCATCAACATACACACACTTCCAGATTTCCGACACACACATTACCCCCACCGCATAGCAGCAGCATACCCCTAATGGCCACGAGAACAGCAGCAGAGGCACACCATGCCATGTGCAGCAGGCGAACCCTGCAAACTCGGCAGCCTCACACCAAAAGCCCCTACAGTCACCAGTGTCGAGGGGGGTGTGGTGGCAGGCTGCACGGCATATGCGGCTTCTTCCCCAAGTCATCGCATATTGTATGCTCCTGTATGATTTAGAGGAAGAAACGAACTTTCCCAACACTTCGGCCCCCTAGAAAACTACGCGGCAGCGTGCGGCTTGGACGAGGCCAGCTTCTTGCTCCTTTGGGCAAGGATGGTGATGATCGGAGCGCATGCATCGAAGCCATCCCGACAGGCTGATGCCAGGGCGTATTTTGACGCCTAGAGCTCTCGAGCCGTTTTCCACCGCACACAATTTTTGGTGCTGCAGTTCATTCCCACCGCATCTATCGGGTTTCGGCTTTGTAAGTGTATGCAATGGGTCAATTTCCAATTTCTTGGTTTTGCTTTGCCGTCGTTTTTTTTTTTTTTTTTTCGTGCGTTTAAATCACCAAACCCCAAAAAGTTGGTGGCGTTGTGTAGTGTGGGGTTTACTTGGAAGAACTGAGGTAGCGTGTCCGGGCATTGGGCTGTTTTTTTTTTTTTTCGTTCTCGTTCTCTTCGAGTGTTCCCCCTTTCTCTGTTTCTTTGTGGGTGTCTGGTTCGTGTTGAAAAGGCGTTCCTTAGAGCATGTAAACAGACGTGGTTCGTATTTTGCAAGTGTAGGTTTCGTTGTGTATCTTGCCTTGCAGAGTGCTACCCTCTGATCGTTGTTAAAATGCAACATAACAATCAACGCAAAATGGAACAACAACATGGGGTGTGCACAGACATACCTTCTCTGGTACAATTAGCGAATATTGAGTGACATGTCATGGAACAGATATCCTTGTCATCTCTGTTGTACGATGTGTTTTTTTCACCGCTTCGCAGCGTATTTTCAACATACTATCAGTTGTTTTCTCACCCGCGAACGGACAAGCTTCTACCCGTAGACACAACATCGTCAATAGTCCTCGCTTGTTGTGTACACTGCCGTGCTACAGCAGTAGCAGTAGGGCCTTCATTGCCGTCGCTGTTGGCTGTAGCCAGATACGCCCTGTGCTGAAACACAGTAATGCCGTGTATAGTGCGCCTCACTGCACTATTGAGGGTTCTGGGAACCCTCAATAGTGCGCCTTCCCGCACTAATCAGGCGAAAAACATATACTCCGGGTGCCCTATATAGTGCGGGTTGAATGAGAAATCCCATAACCGCACTATAGAGGGCACCTCACTGCTGTACCTGTGACGTTAGAGGATCGAACCTGTCCTCGCTTCTGCCTGTCTCTGTTTGAAAACGATGACATGTGCTCGTTGCAAATACTTGTACCTACTGCCGAAACACGCGAGGAAACCACCGCTACACTTCGTCCACATAATGAGACAGAAGCCAGAGCTCTAGGATACAAACACACCATATCTGCTTACGTACGAACAGTGGCACTACGAGCACATGCTCGTACCCAGTGGTGGTGTCATACTGCTCGTGAATGATCATTACTGACAACCTCCGAGGACAAGACACCCACGCGGTAGACATGTCGCAACACATCCCCCTACTAGTTGTAGCTACAAGTACGGTGCGATGCTTTCCTTGTCGTGCGAATCCCACCAACCAAAACGGCCTGCTCCGACGTTTAAATGGCAAAGACGTCCAGCTAAGCTCTCTGACGAGTACTGGAGCGGCAGGCACAGGCCATCGGCGGGAAATCAGCGCCAACGTTGGCGGTTGGGTATGCGATACGATGGCCTTGTGCTCTCGAACGAACGACGGTACTCTGGTAGCATATTACCTGGCCATATTTAGCTAATTTCCAATTTCGATGCTTACTATTTCGAGCAACTTCGTCATGGTTCATACCTCAGATGGCGCTCACTGCACACCAGTATCCTTCTGATGTACCACCCCTCCCGCTAGCGAAGAGGGTCCAACAGAGAGTACGGTTGCCGCTATCGCGAAGTGGACATCGACACGTCGAAAAACTATAAAATTTGAAAAATTGGTGCTCGTAAAGATTTCGAAGCATTTTCCCACAAAAAAAATGCAGGGGGATGATGAGTCATTTTCCCAGAAAAAAAATGGTGGGATGATGAGTCACCCTCGGTCATCCGCTCGTAAAGATTTTGAAGCATTTTCCCACAAAAAAAATGCAGGGGATGATGAGTCACCCTCGGTCATCATGAGCCTGAAGCCCCAACCAGCACACGCCGTTGCACCGGCATGTCCCGTTTAGGACACATCGCTGATGCCTCAGGGAAGAAGGGGAGAGGATCCACGGCTATGCCTCATATTGTGCTCGTCGTAGTGCTGTCGGCGATTGCATGGGACGGTGCAGCAGGGTTTTCGACGCGATCGTCATCAACAGGTGCGAAAAATCCGCTGCACTGCCATGTACCCAAAAGCTGCTTCTGCTGTGCTGCTGCGGTGCTGCTGTGCGGAGCTGCTGCGCTGAAGGTTGAGCTTCCCGGGGAGTACTCATATCATATTTTGGCGGCACTGAGCCAGCAATAAGCCAGATTGTGCAAATACCGCTTGAACAGCTACCGCAGCGTTTTGCACCGAGAAATAGCGAGCGTTGACTTTTCTCATAAACTTTTCTTCAGCGTACCTGACAGAGGCAATTGTATGAAATGATATATCAACAGCATCAGTACAAGTTGTAGCAGCACGTATCCAGATTCTTACGAGTACGAGCTGTGTACGACGTACCGGATACCAGAAGGGCGTCAAGACACGTCATTGCAGTTGCCAGGAGCTCGTTGCCAGCCCCACGCTGTTCAGTTTTGTACTTCTGTTGTTGTTGTTGTTGTTGTTGTTGTTGTTGTTGTTGTTGTTGTTGTTGTTGTTGTTGTTGTTGTTGTTGTTGTTGTTGTTGTTGTTGTTGTTGTTGTTGTTGTTGTTGTTGTTGTCGTCGTTGTTTGCTGCTGTTGCTGTTTTTGTAACGTGACATCGCCAACAAGCACATAACATAGGGCAATCAGGTCTGCATCAATAGCTCTTGGCATTAACAAATCGCTATTAATGGTCGCACTCAACGGTGGGCCTCTTCTTTCTGCCCCCTTCACATTTTGTTGTATGCTTCCTTGTGCGAGCGTAGCGGGCGGCTAACGCACCCCGCGGAGCGGAGCCCTTGTTCACGGTAGGTCCCCAGTAAGGCGGTGGTGTGCCAAAGCAATATGACCGCGTTACGGAGGGGAACCGCTTCATTATTTCCAGGTTATAGGTGCAATTCCCCAGTCGCGCCAATCGATTTTGACCGCCTTGTATCGGTATACTGCCTTATTAAGACCGTTTTATTGCGCGATGAAATGAAGGCACGTACCGGGGGGGAGAAGGGATGGCGCCTGCGACCACGTCATGTGTGGAACGTCACTTACGGAAAACTTCTTCCGAGTTGAGCTGGAGAGTAAAAAATTGATGTTTTTTTTAAAAAAAAGAGACGGGGTCCCCTACTGCATCTGGAGCTATGACAAAGGTTTCTTGAGTCTTCCACCACCGCCGAAGATGCGGCAACCCGAGTTGGAAAAAATCGATGAGATCACCGAGATAGGGTATGGAAGCTAACCCCTACGTATGCGGGATAGAAGTGGGGGAAAATATCCGGTGAGGGTTTGGGGTAGGGCAGGTACTCGGTGACAACGACCTTTCCGGAAGACTGTGACGCTGCGAAGACATGTCACAAGGGTAAAGTTTATCCCTTCTCAGGGTAAACTTAGGGTACTTGAAATACGAGACAGCTCAAGTGAGTGAGGACTAGACATGCCATCGGGACTGTTTTGATAGACAACACACAAGTACAATTTGGACTTCTTCTTTTTATGATATGCCGCAAGGACTGGTGGAATAGACTCGGTAAACGGACAAGTACAACGGAAACGTGTACGAGATGCATGTAATGAATTCGTGCAACCGACGCGTGCAGCGGAAGAGATTAACGGACAACTGTGGAGCCGACTTGTCAACCTGACAGGTTGCAAGGACGCTTGAGATTGAACAGACGCGGTGGAAAACGTGTAACGACTGCGTGTATCGGACACGTGCTGACCGCCCGGTGCGATGGAAACCTGGAAAGGACACCTGTTTAACAAATGTATAGTGTTGACATGTCACAGGGACGCTTGAGTTTTTCACGATAAACGAACACGCAAAACTAAAACTTGGACGATACGTGTATAACAGGCACGCCCAACCGTTGTGCTTATTGAAAACGATTGTCGGGCGCTTTCGAGGACATGATGCGTGGCGAGGTTGACATTCAACACAACCTCTTGAAAGTGACAACGGTTAGCGGACAAGTAAACCGGAAACGCAATGGATGCGTGTAACGGAAGCGTGTGACGGACAATGGAGCTGGATTCGTCCCGTGGTAGGGTTGCAGCAGAAAGATTCTAAGAATTTTCTGGGCTTCCAACGTGAGGAGCTCAAATATCAACATCACCCGAAACATGACTTCGAAAGCATTCGTTCGCGCAACCCGACCCAATTTTCAAAGCGCTAGTCCTAGCACCAATATGCCCCTGAAGTTTTCATAAGACGTATCCCATAGTTCCGCACTTTAGGAGGCTAGAAAACAATATGTATCCGCAAAAAGGCAACCCCTACCGCACTATAGAGCGATGTCTCATTCTTTCAACGGATATGTGGACTCGACACGTCAATAGGACGCCCGAAACTTACCCGGCGACTTGTGTGTCAATCTTAACGAAATACTGTGATGGATGAGTGAGACGGACACGTGCCGCCGGCCGAGTACAACGGGAGCATGAATTGGACGCCTGCTCAACGGATATATGAACGTGACATGTCAAAGGGCGGTTGAAGGAAGCACGGAAACAGTGAAACCTAGCAGAAAATGCGTGACCGGTGTGTTTGGAGGCGATGCCAACGGACGGGCGAATCGGAATCGTGCGACAAGCATTTGGATTTTGAGGTGATGTGCAACCGACGGGTGCATCGGAATCGTGTAACAAACTTTTTTTTAGTGGGTATGTGGACTTGACCTGCCCAAAGGGCACTTGAAACGGGCTCGGCAAATGGACAAGCCAACTTGGAACGTGTACCGGGTGCGTGTAGCGAACTGGTGCAACCAACACGTGCGGCGGAGCGTGTAACGAACACTTTTAAGGTGAACATGTAGGCTTGGCATGTCCAATGGACGCTTAAGAGTAGACACTCTGACGGGGCAAATAAAACGAAAAGTGTGGTGGTGTGTAATGGATGCGTGTAGCGGATACGTGCAAACGAAGGGTGTAACAAAGTCGCGTAACGGACTGTTGTTCAACGGATGCATGGACTCGACATTTTACGAGGTCGCGCGGCATCGAAATGGTAAACGCGAACAAGTAGATGGGCAGGGTTTAACGAATGTGTGCCGCGGGGCACGTGCAAACTGACGGATGCAACGGAAGCGTGTAACGGGCGCGTGTTCAACAGAAACGTGAACTCGATGTGTCGAAAAGGGCTGTGGTTTGAAATAGACACGGCAAACCGGCAAGTAGGAAAAAAGACGAAAGACGCGTACCGGATACGTGGGATGGACACGTGCAAATGGCGGATGCGACGGAAAACTTGCATCGGACACTTTTTTAGACGTGTGGACTTCTGGCACATGCTGCGGTAAAGGTGCGTTGCAGTGTGTTTCCGAGGCTGCTAACTTATTGAGGGGGTGTCTATACTATTAACAAGATAAAACTGATTTTCCTTGCAGGGAAAAATGAAAGTGCGTGCCCGATAACAGTTCCGTGGTGTCTAGCTATTAAAAAAAAGAAAAGAAAACAGAAACGGCTTTCCGACCATTTTGGGTTAAGAAAGCCCACGTCATCCAGAAAGGAGGTTCGCCACAAAGCGGTATACCTTAATATCTCTATCGTAGCACGCGTCGAACGGCATCAAATCATTACCGTTGAACTAGACACGGTAAAACGGAGACGTAAAACGGCATCGTGTGCGTAGCGGGTGCGTGTAACGGGCAAGTGCCGAAAGGACGCGTGCAACGGAACGCGTGTAAGGTGCAGCGGATGAAATGCGTGTGATGGAGACGTGCAACCGACGGGTGCACCGTGGCGTGTGTTGGACGTTTTTGCTCAGTAGAAGTGGAGAGTTGACGGGTCTAAAGGATTGTGGAAATAGGCATGGTAAACGGACGAACATAAAACGGAAGTGGGTGGCGGATGCATGAAGCGGACATGTGCAAGCGTCAGGTGCACACGTAGGCGTGTAAGGAACAGTTGTTCAACGAAAAGTTGGACATGGCGTGTGAAACAAACCGTTGCAATAGACACGGTAAACGGTGGAGTAAACGGACGATGATGTGACGGATGCGTCTAACGGATACATGGAACCGACGGGTGCAACAGAAGCATATATCGGACGCTTGTTCAACAAATGCACGGACGCAACACATGAACGCCCACCGGAGAATGGACTGCATCGGCATCTCCTGCAGCTGCTTAGTGGTCGTTTACCACTGCTACCTGCCCGTGTTATTCAACCAATGATCGGGCCGCGTTTGTGCTTGAGACCCCGAACTACCAGCCCCGCCCCCCTTCCCAACTCCCTCCCCCGCCCCCGCCGCGTCCCTCGCGTCCAAACCGAAACAGCGCGATCGGCAGAAGCTTGGCGGATTTCGAGGCAGCCACCACGATTGTGTAGAGCCTCTCGTCCACAAGGATCTGGAAGACATTCGTTGCGACCTGAATTGCATTCGTTGCACACCCATGCTGCAAAACCCAACGGCGCCCCCTCGGTGAGCGCGCCAATACCGGTGGAGGAGTTGCGGGAGAACGACCCCCCGTCGCTGGTGCCACGACAGCCGCCACCCAAGGCTGTGAAAACCCCGCACGTTGTGGACAGCGGCGAAGAGGGAGAGTTTATCGACAGTACCGCGGCGTTCGCGCCGGGGGGAGGCGGGGACGCGGAGGACCCGTCGATGGGAGCTGGCCAAGACTCGTCAGTCTTGAGGCAGATGTCCGCTCTGGTTGTTCTTGCGGGATTGGCAGCAGTGGCGTTCGACTACGAGCACGGCATGGCGGGCTTCCATTGGTTTCAAAATTGGGTAAGATGTGTCGGGGCCTGAACGTTGTTTGGGCAGCGGGGAGCAGGAGCTGGCGACGTTTTTTTCTGGAATTTGGCCCGTTCGGGATTCGGAACTATCGCTATTGCCTAATCCCGCGGAAAACGCGCGTGTTGTTTGCCTCCTAGCCGATCGCATGCTGACCCACCCGCGCCCCCCTCTCTCATCTCTGGCTCGCCTAGACTCAATGTAGTCGTCTTTTGAAGCAGCACTGTCTGCGAAAAAGGCCTGCAAAGGGGCCTTCTCCCCACATGTAAGTGTTCTTTGCGTCCCAATATCGTTGCAGACTTGATCGGACCATAAGTCATGGGACATGATCCATGCATGCGAAGCGTTCCACTTTCCGCCATATCTGCGCGTGGCTCATTCCTCGTGAAAACAGCCAATAGCGATTGCACCGTTTTGACGCGTGGCCTAGAACAGCTGCTGTTGCCCATTCAATATTTCGGCGGGCCCAACCCCCCTAATCCCCCCCTTTCCTCCTCCTCAACCCGTTCCCCCCCCCTTCTCCCCCCCCTCCCCGCCCCCCTCCCCCCCCCCCCCCCCCCCCCCCCCCTTACCCCTCAACCCCGCCCCCCGCCCCCCCACCCTGTTTTTTTTTTGCGGTATCCGTTGATGGTGATGGACTTAAGTCATATTGTGCGGGGTGGACTACGTTAACTCAAACAAGGAGGGTGGTGTCACGTAGTGTGTTTATGGTAAGGCGCCCACGAGGCAGCTACATAGTATGCGCATTGCTGTCTCTTGAAGAGGCCAACACCGAAAATGTATATTATCACAGTCGATGCTGCATCCATACGCACGAAAGTACTCGCAAGGTGCCCAAGTCTGCTTCACAGGCGGTCCATGGTAGGATGCAGGTCACCCTTCATGCGGCTCGCCAGACATCTCACGGTGCTTCGCGCCTGGTGCTAGCAGTGGCGGCCTGGTTGGGGAAAACCCGACCGTGGTCCCTTCCGGCATGTTAGAGACAGGGTCTATGGTCTGACAGGCCACGGCCACGCATGACCGTGATTACCCCCCCCCCCCCCCCCCCCCCCCTTCCCCCCTCCCCGCCCCGGTTGGCCGCTTTTTGCTCGTTGGCTACCTTTCTTCCTGTGTGCCTTTGGGTCGGAAACGCTGCGCCCCACTTCCTCGTGTGTGCCACCGGTGGAACGCTTGGAACACTTGAGGTAGTGCACATCTCACCCTTCTCCTGCCCCCCCCCCCCCGCCTTCCCACTCTTTTCCTTGTTCACCCCCTCCTCCAACTATCTCAACCCCCCCCTCCCCCCCCCCCCCCCTTGTCTCCCGTCTTTTCCTCTCTGACAAACCTACTCCTGTTATGTTTCCAGGCCGGAAACGTTGCGCCCCACTTCCCCGTGCGTGGCACCGGTGGTGCTCTGGCGGCAGTACACTTCACACCGTTAAAGAGTTTTGCAACGGGGTTGGGGGCGGGTTTCACGCGCGCCGTGTCTCGCACTTTCACGTTTCCCCTGGACACGCTTAAAACCCGAAGCCAAGTTTCGAGGCTCGGCGCCGAAGATCGAGCTGCACTCCCGTTGGTGCGTGTTCGTCGTTAGTTGTTGCTCTTGTGCTGTGTAGTTTTTTTTTTGTCGCAGGGTGTATTGTACCGCGTGGTCGTTTTCATGTGTGATTTTTCGTGTGTAAATGCTGTTGTTGGTCTGGTTCCATTTTCTTTTCGTTTTTGGTTTTGGCTTTTAGTTTTAGTTCTCGTATTCGTTTTCGGTTTCGTCTTCGTTTTCTGCTTCGTTTTAATTGATGTTTCGTTTTCGTTTTTGTTTTTGTTTTCGCGTTCGTTCCTTTTGTTTTTCCGTTGTTTTGTTTTTTGTTTAGGTTTCTATTTTTGTTTTTGTGTTCGTTGTCGCTGTTTTTTTTCTGTTTTTTTACACTTCGTTTTGCCGACCGCGATTGGCCGACATTGGCGCCCGGCGGCGTATAAACCGACGCGTTCTCGTTGTGACCATCGACAAAGGCACTGTTATGGGTACCCAAAACATTCCTGCCGCCGTATGTGCTCTTCAACTAATTTCGCCGTTGCGTGCTTCCACTGTAGTGGGGTGGAACGCTTGTGGCATCTCACCTTTTGTGCGTCTCGTTCATCCCTTCACTCATAACACTCGCCAGCTTTCTGATTTTGTTATTTTATTTTTTTGGAATGCGGCGGCTGTGAATGTGCAAACTAAGCAGTGTTCCCCCCCCCCCCCCCCCATGTTTGTGCCGCGTGCTGAGTGTGTATATGTAACACCAGGCATCACTTTTACGCCCCGATGTTGCGTTTTTCGATGGTTGATCTTTTCAACCCCACCCGACCCCCTTCCACCTCCTTTGTTTTTACCCTCCATTGCCGAATGCCACAGGAGATGCGCACGCTGTTGGACAGGCCAGCTACAAAAAGCGGGGTTTTCAGAGGATTCTCGGCGTTTCTTGCACAGGTGCGTCCGTCCGCGCACAATCGACACGCGTGAACCGTTTCGGTTGGGCTAAAATAGTCCAACTCTAACCATACAAGTACTTTTTTGCCCGACATGTGGTCGCCGTTGTGAACGTGTTAGAGGAATAAATTAGAATGTTGACCATTGGTGAATGTTTTGTTTCGCGGAAGGAGTTGTGGCTGTAGGGTTTACGGCGAGTACGCGTTTAGTGCGAATACGCGCCGGTAGTTTTTGCGGTTTTGAAGACGTCAAGTGTAGAACGCCGGCCGTTGCTACTGCATGTTTGCATTTTTTTTTCGCCTTCAATTTTTTTGCTGTGAGAACGTACCGGCAGTTGAGCCCGCCCACGGGACACGGCGCTTCGTGTACCCCGAGCGATAGCTTCGTGTCTTTGCAGTCGACCGTGGTTCGCATGTAAAGGGTCAGGGTCGCGGTCGAAAAGGATATTGGACCCTTTCCCTTTCAGACGGTTTTGCTAAACGGAGAGCAGCGAAAGTTTGTTGTGGCAGCAATGACTCGAGCGGTCGAACCGGTTAGTGCTGTACCTATGCAGTCGGTAGTGCGAAGTTGAGTTGGAAAAAGCAAGCCACACGTGCTGTATTAGTCTGCATTGTCGGTAAAGGGCAGTCCATAGCGGAAAGAAGGCCACACAGACATTCCAATATGCCCTGCGCCCCCACTTTATCTCCGTCCCCTCTTGGCGATACCCACCCCATCCCCGTTAACCCCTCCCTAACCCCTCCCCCCCCCCCCCCCCCCGCAAACCCCTCTATCTGCCCCCCCCCCCCCCCCCCCCGGCAAACCCCTCCCTAAACCCACTCTGTACTCTATCTGTCGCCTCCCCCCCCACCTCCCGGCGCGCGCTCGTGGCAGTTTGATCCCGCTCACGCCGTGTTCTTTCTGTAATATGACGCGCTAAACCCCTGTAAGCGTTTTGGGTGACAAATGTACTGAAACTAATGTGGGATAAAATTTTCTGAAGAAAAGGGGCTTACGCGCTCACTCCCCCCCAACCCGCGGGCGCCCATGACGGGTCGGTCCCGCTAACGCTCTGTTATTCATGTGCTGCGACGCGCTAAACGCGCTCGGAGCGGCAGCCTTTGATTACGGTAGACATCGCCGGCGGCGGTAGCGGCACAAATAAAAGGGTTAATGCGCTTATCTCCCCCCCCCCCCCCGCCCACCACCTCGGGCGCTCATGGCAGGCCGGTCCCGCTAACGCAGTGTTCTTCATGTGTTACGACGCGCTTAACGCGCTCGGAGCGGCAGCCTTGCTCCCCGTAGACATCGCCGGCGGCGGTAGCGGCAGCGGCGTCGGTATCTTGCCCACCGTGCTTCACCTGGGGGCCTCATCGCTAGCGACGGTCCCCACCAACCTCGTACGAACGCCTGCCGAGGTGGTGAAACAAAGACTCCAGGTAGGTGTGGTTTTGCTGCCCGGGGTATTATTTTTGCTTATTTTTTCCGATTCTGCTCCTTTTTTTTCGGGGGGGGGGGGGGGGCTTATATTAGCCTTTTTCCTGACTTGCTTTTTCTTCGACATCATCATTACTGGGGCCTGTTCTATGACCATGGCCTAGGTTATGCCCATTAAACAACTGTGCGCGCTTTTGGGTGTGTTCGTGTGGTTCTTGAGTGATGATGCTCCCGAGCTGTACGAGAGTTGAGGTGGGTTCCATCGAATGGACTGCTGCGTGCCATGCCGATCAATACAAATCGGCAAATTCGCCGAGGAACAGCAGCGATTGCAAACATGAGCTGTGCCGTTTAGACCGGGATTTTCGGTTTGCCTGCGGCGTGCGGAGACACGACAGCCATGCACACGCACCGAACTGGCTTAAACCGGTTTTTGCTTTTCCTGCGGCGTGTGGTGCGGTGCGGTCGACGCTTCAGGTGGGACAGGAGAACGGAAACGCCCTGCAGGCTCTTCAATCCATCCTCAGAGGTGAGGGCGTCGGGGGACTGTTCGTCGGCGGAAGGGAGCAGCTGATAAGAGAGATCCCGTTCAACGCCATCCAGTTCGCCGTCTACGAGGTCAGTGAGCCACTCTGCGTCAGAGGTCGTTGCTTTGGTTGGGGTAGTTAACCCCATCCCCCCCCCACACACACCATGGATGTTGAAGCCTATGCTGTAATAGTCACTCAGCCTCGAGGCCGTTGTTATGCCGGGGTAGGGTGTCCCGGCCATCATCCGACAACGATTTTTTTTTGTATTCCACGCCATAATTTTTAGATCCCGTCTTGCGACCGCGGACGTTACCATTCACCGTCAGTACGCGAGACATTGACCATTAATAGCCAGCCCCCTGTGCTACCGGCGCCCTTTCCTTTGCTGTCACCGTTTACTGTCAGTACCTGCAGTCCTTGGTCAACCCCCCCCCCGCGTCCCGCACGACGCGTTTTGTTTTGACGTGGCGATTCAATAATGTCCCGTCCGTCAGTGCCTCAAGTCTTCCCTGGGGAGCTCGGAAATTTGGGCGGATGCCGCTCTTGGCGCGGCGTCGTCCGCCCTGGCTGCCGTCGCCACCCAACCGGTGGACACCGTCAAGACGAGAGTGATGACGAAGAGGTGAGGTGACAGGCGCAGCCGGGGATTCGAGAATCGCACGAATATCTTCTACCTCGGCGGTGGAAAAAAACGTGCACCACGTACCAGGTATATGCTTTTTTCTCTCTCTCTCTCACCCCGTTACGCGCACCTTAGCCCGTTTAGCACCGCGCTCCCCACATGGGGACAAAAACACTTAGAATCAGACGACAGGTAGGATCATTTTTAGGAGTTGGGAGTGGGTCAAGACAACCGGTGTGTTGGGTGCTTCTAACCGGCGAAGGTCTGGCGTCTGTTCGCTGGGTAGGACGATTTTAAGAGCTGGAGGTGGGTCATGGGTCAAGGTAATCGATGTGTTGGGTGCTTGTAACCGGCGAAGGTCTGGCGTCTGTTTACTGTAATGTATACATGTAGTCTATAGGGTAGCCAAAACGCTGCATTAGGAACTCGAAAAGCAGGGCACTTTTTGTACGTGTCGTTAGCTTGTGTGCAAAATATCAACTCGCGCTCGTCGCGGTTTCGGCCTGCCGATTTTGAAGAAAAAAGTCCCTTGCGGGATTCGAAGCTACGACTTCGACCTCAATCGCGGCTTCTCTATTGAACCAGCGGGGATAGCTATCGCTAAGAAACCCGCGCGCAGGGTGTTGTGCGCGTTGGTGATCGGTGGACGCTGCAGGCAGCGGGGTCGCATTTTTTTGGCGTAGTCAATATTAGAAACTCGGATTCATTTCGCTCGTAGGTATTTATTGTTTTTACTTGTGTGCAGTGTTTTGGAGTGATGACGGCGGGTGTTGTAGACGTACTCATCGAGGTCGTGATTGTTTAGTTGGTTTTCCTGTGAAATGTGTTGAGGGATGATGATCGGGGCGGGTATCTAGACGAACTCCATGCTGCCGTACGCCACGCCTGTACCCACTGTGTTATTCAATGAAATTAAAAATTGACGCACTACGGAAGGGTTGAATCGCCCACGAGAGCCGCTCAAAACCGCCTCTCGCTCTCGACGAAAACGCCTGACTACTTTAGCGGCGCGTATATGTACGAGAATGCCTGCGTACAGTAGCAAGGTTGGGGCTTCTTAAGACTGATTTCGTTGCGCATGGAAGAGCCGGCGGCCAACATCGGTTGTGCGGCGCCCCCTTTTGGCACGTACCTCGCGACACCCGTAACGGATAGGTAGGGGAAGGGGTTTGCAGTTGGCACGGCTTGTTCGGGCGTTCATACATCGTCCTTGATATGTTTAGCTTTTTTTTCTGTAGGAGTTCGGGTTGCACCAAGGCTGTATGCCCCTTTTCGTTGCATGTTTTTTTTGTCGTAGACGGCCCGCCCTAATCGATCAAACCACCGCTTGCTTCCCCCCCCCCCCCCCCCCCCCCCCCCTGCCCCTTCGCTTACGCCTGGCGCAAGCGTGCCCGGGGTTTGCGGGGGGACATCCCCGGGTTTCCTCAAGTCTGCTGCAATGGTGGCGGAGGCCGAAGGCGCTTCGTCTCTTTTCTTGGGGATTCTACCTCGAGTCGTCTTAGTCAGGTGACAAAATAATTCGTGTAGCGGTACGTGAAGTATCACGTAAAATGTTATGGGGTTCATAACGTGGAGAGCTCTGGTATCTCGCCCAACAACCCGGGTATCCCACGGTGGGGTTGCAGTTGTTGAGCCGAAAAAAGGTATACCTTTGCCGGTTGAGCTCCTCCTGAAGTGAGGAACTATCGGTCAGTGTGAAATTTTTACGAGTATCACAGTAGGGGTTGCACTTGTTGTGCCAAAAAAAGGTATACCTTTGCCGGTTGAGCTCCTCCTGAAGTGAGGAACTATCGGTCAGTGTGAAATTTTTGCGAGTATCACAGTAGGGGTTGCACTTGTTGAGCCAAAAAAAGGTGTACCTTTGCCGGTTGAGCTCCTGAAGTGAGGAACTATCGGTCAGTGTGATTTTTTTACGAGTATCACAGTAGGGGTTTGCACTTGAGCCAAAAAAAGGTATACCTTTGCCGGTTGAGCTCCTCCTGAAGTGAGGAACTATCGGTCAGCATGACATTTGTTACGAGTAAGCTTCGAAGTGTTTGCTTTGGGACTAGCGCCTAGAAAACGTTTTGGACGGGTTGCGCGGACACATGTGTTCGAAGTATTGTTCCGGGTGATGCGAGATATATGAGCTGCTCGTGTTAGGAGCGCAGAAATTTCTTAGAACCTTTCTGCAGCTCCACAACCCGCGGGATGACTCGACTTTAACCGGCCTTTATGACAAGTTCATCCCGCCACCCGGAGAACACATGCGTGGGCTAGGCACACGATGGGCAGCACCGTAAAGTACGAGTGAGCGGGATTACATTAATATTGGGCGGTTTCGTTGATTCCGCCGCCCGGGGAACACATACGTGGGCTAGACAAGCGATGGACAGCGCCGAAAAACACGAGTAAGTGGGATTGCGTTGATATTGGGTGGTTTCGTGTCTGAGGAAAAAAAAGAGTTGGATAAGCCCGGGCTGGCAAGTTCGCCCCCCCCCCCGTACCCGAATATGGACCGCAAGGTGTCGACATACGTATAGTATCTGCCTGGTGTCAGTCGTTTCGGTGCTTGCCGCGCGCCCCGGGAAAGTGTCGACTTTTTTTTTTTTTTTTTTTTTTTTTTTATCCTCCGGCGGATGGGGAAAAATAAAGCTTTAGCTCACCACACTTCCGCGTATTTTCATACGCGTCGTGTGTCGATTTAACTCAGTTGCTTTCGCAGCCCAACGCTAGCTGGCGCACCCTTCGAGTCCCATTGTAGGTATAGCGTAAGCTGTCCCTATCATTGGTCCCCGTTACAACCCCGGCGTCGTATTTTTTAGTTTGCAAGGGAGGTTTTCATCGGCTGTGAAGGCGGCGTTCTTGAGCAGGGCTTGTGTATTGCGTGGTGCTCCGGGTCCCTGCCGACGAGGTTGGGGGCTTATGTTTGTTTTGTGAGTTGCATCGTTTTTTTTGTTTGTTTGCTCTCCACTGTGCTCGAATGAGGCGAGCGGGCTGTTAACTGTTTACCCGTGACGTGGACACATTTTTTTGGCACGCAGAGACCGCGATGAACAAAAGCGAGATATAATGGTGTTGTCCATCCCTTAGTGCGAGCGTTCAGCAATGTACGTGTGTACGGATAGTATCGTGCTGTACGTGTGTACGGATAGTATCGTGCTGGGATCGTGCGATACACCTGTTTCCGTCGCAGTCCATGATCTAACCTGTTCGTCCTGGCCCTGCTTCTCTCTTCCTCGCTTTGCCCGTCCCCGCCTTCGCTTTTGGTTCAGCACTGGGGGCGCTTTCTATTTCTGGGGGCAAGAGTTCGTGTCTTTAGTTTTCAGCCGGGCTGGTTTATGAGGGGCCAAGCGACGCGCTACCGTACTGTCTCAGGCGCAAATCGTTCAGCTACGTGTACCATTTTTGGTTGTTTTTGGTTGTGTTATTTTTTCTTGGAGAGTTCTCCCACTCTAAAGTGCGTGGAGCTTGTTTCTGTGAGCATGGGCTATAGATGATGGCGGTGGGTTGATGTGGGGATAACGACGACTGCTGTGGCTCTCCCCGCGAGTGTTTGAGGCTGCCAGGCCGGACTGTAGATAACGGAAGAGTAACGGTGGCAGGGGTATTCGGGCTGACTTGTGTCGCGCGCGCTCAGGGCTTACTGCAGTAGTAGCAGTTTGCCCCGCCGACGCTTACCAACGCATGCACGCGGATGGTTTTCTCAACCTTACGTTGCTTTCGGGTGTGTGCGGAAGGGCTTTGGCGAAACTGTTTTGCTTTGGAAAGAGTTGTGTTTGTTGCCCGTCCTATAGTTGGGGCAGCCCTTTTTGACATTATTTTCCTCACTACCGCAGTACCTAAGCCGAGGAGGAGTAAGCTATTGTTGGAACACCGGTCGTGTTTTGCTAACATGGCTCGTTGTTTGCCTAGGCAATGCACTTTTGCTTTCGTTGTGTTGCACTTTCATTTTTTTATCATAAGCAGGTCTTGGGTGGAGTTATAGAGCCCCTCGAGCGATAGGTTCGTCCTTGCCTTGGCGTGCTCCTCCGCGAGACTATTGCGGTCGCTGTGGATACGGTTTCTGTTTTTGTAGCCGGGTTTTTTGTGATTGGTCAGTTCTTTTGTTTTGGAGCGAGTAATTCATCGATTGACCAATTATTTGTTTGTTAGCCACGGCGCACGGCTAGTGCATTCCGTGCCCGTGATGTCACCCCCGACTCGAGGTAGATCGGGTCGCGCTTGGTGACCTCTGATTGATTGGCGGATGTAACCTGCATTGGGCTGCAGACGTTGGAGTGACTGGTGGATGTAACCTGTGTTGGGCTGCCGACCTCGGATCGATTGTTGGATGTAGCCTGTACTGGTTCACATGCCTACCCGCGTACCGCGTACGGCGTACCACTTATTGTAGGCGTTTGGTAAATCTTCACACGTCGGGCACAGATCACTGACAGAGATCACTTGCTGATCTAGATATTTTCAGGGAGATGTGTATGGTCTATACAGTAGTTCTAGTTGCGGGGTGGGAGCCGTATGATCTGCATGATCTAGCACATGCTTTCGGGGTTGGACAACATGTACTCCACATATATAGATCCTGCGCAACATCTCATTACGACAGCTATAGGATTTACTGCTGTAGTTGATCTAGATCATCTAGATGATCTAGATCGTGATCTGTCGGTCGGAGGTGTGCAATTATTCAAAGGAGACCGCGGTTTGACCCGTTTCGACTGACCGCCCTCTACGCGCTATAATTGGTATGTTAAGGCCGAAAATAGGTCTTGACGCGCCCCAAAAGACCGGTCTTTTCGCGTCTTTGACCGTTGTTGGGGCTGTCTTCCGTGTGCAGCGTTTGGTCGCTAATGGTCTCGCAATGTTAGCGGCGTCCGCCCCGTAATTGCAACGTTCCTGGCACGCGTTTCGTATGTGGAGGGTCCGGGCGCGGGGGAGCCGTCACGTGTAGTCGCTTTTTGACCGGAGGTTTCAAAGGAACCTATGAATTGATAGCCGGTGGGGGGCTTGAAGCTTTTAGGTTTTTCAGGGTTTTACGCGATGTGCTTTTTCGTTTGTCGGATTTTCGTTATGAAAAGTTATCGGACGGGGCAAGATGGTATTGTTCGTTTTGGGTCTCGACCGAGTTCATGTGATGGTTTCAAAATATTCTATGACTTGAAAACCGGGGAGGGGGGGGGGGGGGGGGTAAGGTGTGGGTTTTTGAGTTTTTTACGAGATGTACTTTTTCGTTTGTCGGATTTTTGTAGTTATCAGACTGGACACGCTGACCTTGTTCGTTTGGGCAGTGATACTAGAAACGGCGTAGGCAGGGAGTGCTCTCCAGGAAGGTTCAGTCTTATTTAGTTACTATTAGTGTGTGGAGGCAAATCGTGAGTCCACAGTTCGGAGATCGTGGTCCACAGATCGGAACTATTATAAAAAAAACGAAAGCGGCGCAGTCGCGTTTCTCGCCTGTTTCTGGCCTGTTTTGGGTCTGGGTTGGGTCAGGGTTAGGGTTAGGTTCTAGGCCTCCTCGCCTGTGAGGTGATAACCGGCGGGGGATCAGGGCTTGGTTCTTTTAACGTCTTTATGCCATGTGCTTTTTCTTTTGTGGGAGTTGCAAGTTGTTGGACGCGGCGCGCTGATATTTCGTTTGCGTGGACAACGAGGTAGGATGGTTGTGGCGTGTTCGATCGTCCCCTACGCTGTGCTGAGCGATGGGTTGTTGCAGAGATTTTGTGGGGTGTCGTTTGTTTTATTCTCAGTCACCCGATGCTCGACTCGAAGGCTACGGTATGACCGGCTGTATCCTTTAGGGTCTTGTATTTCCTTTGCGAGTCTTGAGACTTTTGTGCGGTATTGTTTCAGGAAATACGCCGCCATCGTTTTTTTCGGTGTGCTGTTCGGAATCAAAATGCGGTGCCCTCCACCGTGAATTCGGTCAAAAACCAAAACGGGAAGAGGGCTTTTCTGTGCGCGTCGTTTGAGCGAGAGATCGGAGAGACTGGGGGTGTTTTTTTTTTTTTTTTTTGGTTCCCTCAGTCAGCCCAGTTGTTCCCAAATGAACACGCACCGAGGGCTTGGTGTACGGCCCCACGCGTGCTATGATCGGAAGTGCTGCAATAGAGGTATACCGCTTTTTGGCGTAAAACGTTCGAATGACGGGGCTCCTTAACCCAAAATCGTGGGAACGTCGTTCTTATTTGCAATTTGTTTTTTTGTGTACCTCTAGGTAGAGGATTGCTCATCGGGACTTGCACTCTTCTATATCTACTAAAATCAGCTCGTTGGGTCGAGTATGGCGCTACTCATGTGTGGAGGCCCCAAAAAAGAAGGGGATGATCACCTGTTGCCGTAGAGTGAATCACAGGGCTGGGTACATTATCGGTGGGGTGACCAATTTTGTCTGAAACTCTTTTGACTGCCGCAGGCGGCTGCTCAATCAATTTAGAAGCTATTGATAGGGCCCCAGTACCGTTTGAACTCCGTTTTGTGTTTTACAATGTACAACGATTTCGTTGCTTGTCCAGGACGCGGGATTGGTAATCGGGCTGCATGGTAATTTTTTTGTCGAAGTAATGTTTGTGAGGTGAGAGACAGAGGTCCCCAAGAAAAAATGGTACACGTCTACATTGCGTCGAGAAGTGAATAGAATTTTCGTCTGCGATGGGATGTCGGTGACCGCTGGTATTTCTTCTCTCACAATAGTTGATTACGCAATCGATGGAAGCGTGGGCCGGCTACAGATGTTTGTACCGCGCCGGTGGAGCCAGCTCTGGCTCTCTGAACCAGCTCCACGGTACACGGGGATCCACATGGGGGGAGTGCTACCATTGTCATGCATGGCTACGGCAGGGAGACTACTGTGAGGGGCTCGCGTGAGTGCCTACCCTACTTTGTTTTTACAACTGTAATAATCTGAGTTAAATCGACACACGACGCGTATGAAAATACTTGGAAGTGTGGTGAGCTAAAGCTTTATTTTTCCCCATCCGCCGGAGGATGGAAAAAAAAAAAAAAAATGTAATAATCTTTTGTGTTTTTTCGTTTCGAGATATGCACGGCCGTGTCTTGGAAGTGCTTGTTGTGCCCTGTGTGTTAGAACACCATAATCTAAAAGCATCCGGTTTCGAAGCGCGGTACAGATCTCCTCGAGCGCGAGTAGTCTACACTCGGGTAGTGACAATGTGGGTAGAATAGACTTAAGCTATAGGCTCGTTTTGGGCTGACCAGTCAGCGATGCTTGGCGGGGTTACTTGCTCGCGCGGGGGCGATTGTTTTCCCTTTTACTTGTTCAACAGCTTCCCCAACTTGCGATCCCCTTCCCGAGACTTCCCGTCCACCGCACCCCGAAGGGAAAGCAATGTCCCACGTGACGTGTGCTACCATCGAGGTAGCACTTTTCGTCTGAAATGAGTTGTGAATGACGGGGCTCCTTAACCCAAAATCGTCTGAAATACGACTTTTTTTTGCATTATTGTCGTTGCATATACCTAAGCCATGGATTTCTTTATCCGGTATGTATAAATAGCAGTTGTATTTTTCTCCTAATCAGGTTTTGGGATGGGTCTCAGGCTCCCAAATCGAGGAGACCTCAAGAAAAAAGAAAACGTGGTGTGCACCTCTATCGTAGCACGCGTCAGGTGATGCGTGCTTGCGATAGACGTGCACCACTTTTTTTTCTCAGGCTCCCCACTTTAGGAGCTTGAGACACACCCTGAAAACTGATTTGGAGAAAAAAAAGAAACTGCTACAACGGATGAAAAATCCCATGGCCTAGCTGTATAACAAGAAATACGCGAAAAAATGTCGTATTTCGGGCGATTTTGGGTTAAGGAGCCCCCACCATCCAGAAACCATTTCAGGCGAAAAGTGCTATATCTATCGTAGCACGCGTCAGGTACCAGGCAATACGGTAGCCTTGGTCTCGGTGGTAATTTGCCCAGAAAAAGTGTTATGATAAGCGAAAAAAACAGGTTCGTGTCGGAAAAACTATTTTTTTTTTGTTTCCGACGATGTTATTAACAGGTGAAGGAGCCCCGCCATCCAGAAAGTAGTTTACCCAAAAAGCGGTATACCTTAATATCTCTATCGTAGCACGCGCCGGGTGCAGCGGGGTGCCGGGTGCCTGCGCAGGTGACGCGACCGCACATCCAGTTCGTTTTTGGTCGCTTTACCTGGGCGCCGATGGGATCACCGCAAAAACATACGCGGTGTGCGTGCGTCCGCACCGGACCGCCAAAGGTCAAGTTTTGACTTTTTTTGCCCTGATTTACGGCTGATACTGGCACGGCAGCCAATGCCTACGACGATTGCATGCGGCGCACATTTGATGCTTTCCACTGGTTTTAGAAGCCCGTGTTGGGCCAGAAAGTTCCTTAGTGTGGCAATAGGAATTCCTATACTACACAGTGTCGAATGCTTGCATGAGTATCGTACCAACAACAATTAACAGTTGTTGCTGCTATAAAACTGGCAGCTTGCTGCAGCTTGCTTGTTGCTTGTGCGGCTGACTCCGCCGCACCGCGGAACCGCCTTCTCTCCTTTTCTCGCCTATCCGTGGCATTCCTTTCCCTCGTCACGGCCCCGAGTCGCCCCCCTCTCCGTCCCTACCGGAATTCCCCCTCCCTTCGCTCATTGCCCCCCCCCCCCCCCCCCCCCCCCCGCTCCTTGACCCCCCCCCCCCCCTAATTCCCCTGACCCCAACTTCGCCCACTCCACCTTCTCAACGTCTCGCTCCATATCTTGCGCGGTATCCCCACGTCCCTCCAAATCGCCTTTCCGCCGACCTAGTAGCATAACCCTGTGTTGACCGCTTGCATTTACTATGCCACCGTGATCCATAGAAGGGTTCGAGCCAGGGCACTAAATTCGTTTTAATTTTCTCTGGCGAAGCTTCGTCCTAACCCGTACTCCTTTTCTGCTTGCGTTACCGGGTTCGCCGATGATCATGCACCCCATTCGACACGGTGCAGGGCTGTCTTTGCGGCGCGCGTGTTGCGCGGAACACGCCCATAACCGTATTACGCTTGACGATCGTGTCATTCTTCATGCAATAGACGCCTGATCAACTTCTTCCACTTCTGAAGCGCGCAAGCCCAGTCACTAAGCTCGTCCGCGCAGGTGGTTTTTCGGTGAGGAGGGCAGCTACAAACTCGCTGCCCTCGCGGTGGAAAACTTTGGGCGCCTGGGCAAGGAAGGCAGCGACCTGATCGACCAGGCAGTTTGGCAAGCACCGTCGAAGGGACGGGTGGATCTTTCCTAGCGCGGAAAGGCGTCTGTCCGTGAAATAACGTGTCTTCTGGATCATCTCTGTGACCACGCAGGTGTCGCGGGTTTCGCGCCCCGAGTGTACACACAGGTATAAACACGGTCTGAGGGACCGCGGGGCCGCTAGGAGAAAGGAGAAAGGAAGTCGCAAGACTGCGGGGCAATGACCGAGGGGTGGAAAAACTGAGGAAGGAAAGTGATAGATTATAGCCGATAAGATTCATCTATCAATAGTGCGGTGGGGGTTGCACGCTTTTTGGACAATTTTGTTTTTCTGCCCTCGTCAAAATTGAGAAACTATCGGATAGTCTGAATTTTGTTTTGAACAGTGTATTTTTTTTCTAGGACTACGTAGGGCATAGAAGTGCTGGTTGGAGGTTTGCGCTACACGAATGCCTTCGAGGTCATGTATGGGGGATGACATACGTTGAGATCCTTCATGTTAAAAGGAGCCAAGAAAATTCTTAGAATGTGCTGCACCCCGTGCGCGTGGGATGGCTTCGTTTGCATCATAATGGAAAGAGCAATCGGGAAAAGTATACGTGCTGTGATATATAGCCTAAGAGGTGACACATACATGCTGCGGTAGAGGTGTGCACACCATGAGTGTGTTCCGAGGCTCCACTTGAGGGGCGATTTACCTCACCGACCCCGCCCCCTCCCCGCCCCCGCTCAACAAATGCCATGTCCTACGTATAAAACGAAAACATAGAACGAAAAAAGGAAAATATATTCCAGCGATCTTGAATGAATAGGGAGGGTCCTGAACCTCAGAAAACTATATTTTTGCCAAGAGGTAGGCGTCTTCTTGGCAGAGAATCACAGGAGAGGTACTGCTACTACTACTGCTTTACGGAAGGATATTCGATCTACATCGGGATGGTATAATCTACACTATATTTGGTCTAATGGCAAATACACCAATCAATAATGATAATAACTACTCCTACGCCGGAAGACTGTTTTGATGTCTTGGTCTGTGCGAACGCTGACAGAGGCATTGCTCTCGCGTCGACTGGGTTGGGAAGCGAGCGCGTCGTTTCCTCCTGCGTCATATGCGAAGCGCCCGCCGGGGTCGTGCCCTTCTCCCAATCTTGAATTTCCCTGCAAGGGATAAGACGTTGGCTAGCGTGAGCTTGAACAGCCTCGAGACTGCCACCAGCGCGATCTGCGCATGCACCGTCCGGAGATACAAGGGCCGTAGGGCGCATCTCATCCACATTCAGTCTTCCTTCCCTCAGTTTACCGACCACATACCCGGGCCACGATAGGACGGGAACATACAACATTGCTCTTTCCCCAAATACGCACTAACCTGGTGCTGATTAGCTATCGGACATCGTTGGGATCGAAGTCCCGCTTGTTTCCGGTGTTGTTCGTTGCGCACCTCGGCCCGCGTGATTGTTCACACGAGGGTATAATTTTTTTGTTCAACGTCGGTTCGGGTGGAGGTGTAGAGTTCACGGATGCACCCCTGCTGCAGCTTGCATCTTCATCACGTGTAAACACCGTGTGTGCCGTGAGCGTTGGTTTTCACAAGCGTCCAACACAAACCAGCATTCGGCGAGAAAATGGTTCTTGCTGCGGCTGTGGTATATATAGGTATTTTGGCCCTTTCTTCTTGCTGAGTTCTTATTGTTCGCTCGTATTCAAACAGTAGTTTGGCAGATTGGCAGCTCAGGGTATCCAGCGTACTCGCATATGTCATCAAACGGCGTGGCGCATTTTAATTAGCCTTTGACCGCTATCTCCTACTTATCATTTTTTGGTGATATATCATTACTACTGTTTTAACATGCTACTACTGTGTAGTTTTCAGCTCAACTCGTGAGAGTGGTTCACCTTTCTTTAGCGATCTTCTGGACAAGCCGTGGTCACAGGTGTCTTTTGTCCCTCCCCCCCGGTGCGTGCCTTCGTTTTTATCGCGCGTACGCATAATAGGGTTCATCACTCCCACTGTTACGTAGTCGAATCATTTTTTTTTTGCTAACTCACGCTCTCGCGCTTTCCGCCGGGAATTTTTTCCCCAAGAAACCTCCTACGTATTATAGTACTAATAATAGTACGAGCATGGGCATGCACTCGGGGGGGATTTGAACCAACGACACTGAATTTCGTAGGGGACGAGATTCATCTGCTATTCCACCAGAGACGCCGGCCATCATACGTAGCAGCTTCGCGTACCAGACTTGTACGCGAACAACAGGAAAGAGCCGAGGAGCCGATCGATGCAATCCGCAGCTCTTGGGAGTTGCGGGGTTTTGCTCGTCCAAGCCGACGCATGATTCCGACGTTTTGACCCGCCTTGAGCGATGTGAGCACAACGAGCCTCTCAACGCCTATAGACGTGACAGCAGATATCGTCTAGAGTAATCCTGTTCTCACTCCTAAACTTATCCTAGTCTTAGTTCAAGTGTTCCCCTCCCACTATAAGGGAGTACAGCAGTGGCAAAAGGGTTGGCCGTTTGGTGCTTCAGGCAAATTTGGCTCCGATACAGACTTGTTGTGGCGTTTTTTTTATACCTGCCCGAAAAAGATCGCAAGATCTACCGCCCGTACGCCACGTTAAAGCTGTTTAGCTGGAAAATCCGAGTATTATTCCTGGATATTATTGCCAAGTCCATGCAGAGTATCAGGTGATGAGACGGACGGTCCCACAGTACGGATGTAAATATACTCCAAATAATTAGTACCAAACAAAAATAGTCTAGTCTAGTCTAGACTAAAGACTATGTGTGGAAACGACTGTTTGTTTTGAAAATCTTGAATCTTTAGTCTATTCGATATCTTCCCGTAGAATATCACGGGATCTACCACTCGCACCCAACGCTAAAGCTGTTTGATAGGAAAATCCGGGTATCCCTGGATATGTCCAAGTCTACGCGGAGTAGTACCAGGTGAGACCGACGGGCCCACACTACTGCTGTAAATATTCCCTAAATTGTACCAAAGTACATGTTGTAACGGCTGTTGGAAATCTTGGATCTTTACCTTGCACGCTACCCTCGACGGGTAGGTTGTGCACGGCGATAGGATATCGTACCCTATTACTAATAATAGTCTGGCCTGTAAGTGTTCAGCCACTCACAACTACACTGACTGCTGCTTCTGTGCAGCACAGCACATCACAGCACAGCGCAGCAGTAGCAGCAGCAGTGTTTCGACGGGTGGGTTACGTGGAGGGATGCTATGATGTGATGCTCTAGCGCAAATCTAGCCGCTCACCACACGACACACAGCTGCTGCTGCTGCTGCTGCTGCTGCTGTACAGCAGCACAACATCAAGTAGCACCGCTTTCGGGACAACCAACCGCACAGAAAAAAACACGGCATGACGGACAACTCTTACTTCCTGTGGAGCTCTTGGTGCACCAGGTGAGAGGCAGGATCAGGCTTCGTACAGCTGCTGCGGTCGCTGCTTAGCTGCCGACCGAGGCTAAGGTAGGAGGGGCACTCCCTTTCTCACTCCAACTCGCACGGGTAAACTCTGTATCATTGACAAATTACTATTATTGGTGATTTGATTAATTCTGCGCAGCGTAGCTAACCATTCCATTACCATCGCGGATTCGTGTCTCAAAGCTATAACACCACGAAACATGAAGACCGCGCAACGAGAACAGGGACGTCACTCGCGCGAGCGACCCTGAGCCAATCCCACAAGAGGTCCAAAAGCCGATCCCCCTTCCGTATTGCAGTAGTCTTGGTCTGCTGTGTTGTGTTGTTGGCATCGTACAGGGCACTTTCTTTTAGTGGCTCGGTGTCACTCGCGCGAGTGACCCCCCTGTTCCTTGAGGTCACAGGCTTTTTCGTGTTGTTTTAACATTCTCGATGTTTACACGGAAGGGGAATGGTAAGCTCTGCTGCTGCACCAAAAAAAAAATCCCCGAACGCATTTTTGCCAGCTAGGTACAGAGTCACTCACTCGCGCGAGTACGGTAGCTCAGACACGGTAGTGAAATTTTTCGGTAACCCACCCTATCGTAGCCTTGATCTCCTAGTCTATCCATCAACATCCAGCAAATTGAGCGACCGAACGGGCCCGGTTCGTCATGCCAGAGGGACAACATCCTT
This sequence comes from Undaria pinnatifida, assembly GCA_012845835.1. NCBI lineage: Eukaryota > Phaeophyceae > Laminariales > Alariaceae > Undaria > Undaria pinnatifida. Next base: position 5,065,424 of record JABAKD010000018.1, on the reverse strand, counting down.
ATATTTGTAGCTGACTGTGTGGTTCCGCGTCGCGGCCGGTAGTGCATCCTTGCGTGTCGAGCGTCGATACCTGCGCTGTCCACGGGCGTTTGCGATCTTTATCGACCCCCCCTTCAAGGTACGTACAATACGTTGACCTCAGCCGGGCTTATCTTATAGCGCGGGGGTCCAAGCGTGAAAAGTATCCACTCCGGGTAGACTACGTCACAATGCCATTGACAGTGTGCTGGTTGACATAGTCGCTGAGCCTGTGTGATTATCCCGGCTCAAGGGTCGAAGTATCTCGACGCCTTCGACACACTTTGACCACAGTGGGGCTAATCGCACAGCCTGGGCGCACGCGAATCTAACAACAGATACCCCGGGAAAGGCTTCACATCGCCATGTCTCATACCATCTGGCCACCCTTACGTATGGGAGTTCAAGCTTGAGGAGTATCCACCCCGGGTAGGCTACGTCACAACGCCATGGACAGGTTTACCGGTTAGCATACTCGCTGAGCCTATATGATTGTCCCGGTTCAAGGGTCAAGGTATCATGACTCCTTTGGGACGACTTTTTTACGATAGCGAGGCTTATCGCTCAGCCTGGGCACATGCGAATCTAGTAAAATTACACTCCGGGAAAGGCTTCGTCGCAAGGTCTCATATCATCCGGTCACCCTTACGTACGGGAGTTCAAGCCAAGTACCCACCCCGGGTAGACTACGCCACAACGCCATTAACAGGTGTGCCGGTTAGCATACACGCTGGGCCTACACGATTACCGCAGCTCCCAAGGTCAAGGTATCCTAACGCCTTCGGAATACTATGACCACAACTGGGTTCATCGCGCAGCCTGGGCACACGCGAATCTATCAAAATGCACTCCGGGAAAGGCTTCATCACAGCGTCTCATACCATCCCGCCATCCTCACGTATGATGACCGGTAGGCATGAGACTGTGCGATGTAGCTTTAGCCATGGACGCGTTCTACGATCGAGGTGCACCCATTTTTTTCTAAAATACTACCCCTCAATTTTTGGATGCTTAAGACCTCTCCCAAAAACTGATTTTGGAGAGAAAAATAAGACCACCGCCCAATAAAAAAAAATCCCACGGGGCCTAGGTACACAACGAGAATCATGACAAAAAAAATGCCCATTTCCGACGATTTTGGGTTAAGGAGCCCCCGTCACCAAAACAAAAATAGCCAAAAAACGGTATACCTCTATCGTAGCATGCGTCCATGGTGCCCTTCTCGGATCCCCAGGCTACAATAAGCCCGGCTGTTGTAAATTAATCCCAGGTGTGACGACCGGTATGCATTCCGTCGTGACGTGGACTATCACGGGGTGCTTCGTTCCCAGGCCTGGATGCCCAGGCCGTGATAAAAACCCAGAAGGCGTCAATCTATCCCGAAAGACAGCCGGCGTTTGCGATGGAAGCAGAGTGGCTGCGACTGGATTTTTTGAACCAGTTTCTTTTTTTCTTAATCAAACTTTTTCCTCTCCAGCTCAAACCGTAAGGACTTTCACCCTCAGCTACAGCACCTTCTGGGGACAAGCCGCGGTCACAGCTGTCTTCGCTTTCCCCCCCCCCGGTACACGCCTTAATTTTCATCGCGCTTAGGGTTCACCACTCATTCCTACTTTTCAGCTTTTTTATGCTTTCTTTGTCGAGGTTCATCGAAATTTTGCTAACTCACGCTCTCGTGTTTTCCGCTCGTCATGTTTAACGCAAGAAAAAGTCCCTACGAACACGAGTATATGCACCCGGTGAGACTTGCACCCAAGACTTTGACGTTTGTTTGTAGGAACAGGATTCAGTCCCTTTTCCATTCGGGGACGCCGGTTTACAGCTTTGGCAGCACATAGACCGAGGATATAGCAGACCGTTCGTTGTAAGGCTGCCGGTGCCCGTCAGGCGAACGCGGATAGTCTGCCTTGGAGAAGCGATTGACGAGAGTTGACGAGAAGTTGCTGTGGGTGGTCTGCAGTTAGCTGGTCTCGTACAGCTCTAAGATAAGATTCCAAACGCGCAACAAACAGAGGTTCATGGGCATGATTAACCCGCCAACAAGAAATGGAACAGGACTGGACTAACGGAATCTTAATTGTGTCAGACCAACCTTGAGCAACCTTGACCGCATAGGGTGGTCGTTTCGGTTCAGGTGCGACGTACCAGGTCTAGCGCTTGTCGCTGAGCACGACGTTTTAACTCCCAAGCCTTACTGTAGCATTCCCTAAAAAAACTAAAAAATGAGTCCGGCTTTTCTTTTCCGGTTAGCTCTTTCTTGTCTTCTTGTTGGAGGGTCCATTCTTTACCGGTAGCCGGGGGTGGCACAAAAAAACGATGGGAGAGATACGCCGGTTGTTTCGGGTGCACCAAGCACACATTTCACCGCTTTGATCTTACTATCTATGCCAGATTTAGTGTGGGGGTGCCGTTGGGGCCAAAACCGCAGTATCCTATATTATGAGTGGCAACTCTGCACACACAGCAAACTCGTTGGCGAAAAATTGATGAAGAGCCGAGGAGGAGTTAAGGCGATCCCGGGGATTGCGGACTAGTCAGATAAGCCAACTCTCTTGATTGACCCGGAAGGTTTGGTCAGTCTCCTCTCAATAGGCAAGAAGCAAACACTTTTCTTCTACTTAATGTGGATAATTCCTTATCGTGCCCTGGTCTGATTCCAAGTGGTTTGCCTCCACCGCCGGAGTGAAAGCGGTTAAGAGGATATTGGCACCTACCTGGTATATACCACCGTTCGTACCAGTACTTCGACGTTTCAATTTATTTTCTCTGTTAATTCGCGGTTGTTATCATTTCTCTGCTCCACGATCTGCGACCACAAAATAATTTGCAGATTTAAAAGTTATGCTAACAGCGTCAGCTGTGTGCGAGTTCGGCAAACATAGGGTCGATGCTTATCTCTGCAAACTTCGCAATACACCAGTAGTTGGTGCATGTCTCTCTCTGCTTTTTTTATTTTTTTATTTTTTTGCTCCTCCCATCCATGTGTTATGTTCGCCCCCCCGTTCTCTCTTTCTTTCCGTCCGTAGTCGTAACTCAGATCCAAGGTCACCAAGGAAGCTCTTCTCCCCCCTCCCCACTACGGTACGCGCCTTCGCGGCTATCGCGATAACACTTCAGTCCTTTCTTCTGTCATCGTCGGACTCGCATCGAATCGTGCCTACCCACGTTGCTAGGCGCTCTCAACGGTTGATTCCTTTCTATTTTCTATTTTTTTTGGAAATTACTCGAAAGTCCGACCAACGTGGGATCCGGACCCCAGAACCGACTCTAGTATGGTCCGTGCAAGGCAATAATCCAACAACATTTCCGCATATCGCATTTTTTGAAGTACATCGAATGCACGGCGGCACAGCCGTGGTCACCAGGGCAGGGCAGGGTGAAAAAAACTTTTTTTTGGACAAGAACAATTTCTCCAACTCTAAAATCACGTAAGGTGCAGCTTTTTCAGGGCCAAAATCAGCTAACTATCACAACACCACGATTATCTCGGCACAATTTCGCTTCCTTGAGCACCGTAGAGCCAATGCTTGGATTTTATGCGAGCGGAAGCATTGCCCGCGCTCTCTTTTTTTTGTAATCCGTGTTTCACGTATAAATATGAAAGAATGCCAGGACAGCCTGAAACTTGGCGGAACGGAAGGGGAAATACCGGAAAATCGGGTAGTCGGGTGAGGGGGGGGGGGGGGGGTTCCAACGAAGAAAACTATTGCGTAGGAAACTCTCAGCAGCGGCGTCAGCAGGATAGCAGCAGCGCAGCAGTAGCACAGCAGCAGCAGCGCCTATCGGACACTGGCACCGGTAGACACACAGATTTTGTGGGTCTTCGTTGTTTATGCATTTAGATTGTTTTTTTCGCAGGGATATTTGATATAGTCTATAGTCTATATACATACAGATATGTTAAACTTGCGGTAAACCACACTACTACCAATTTATTTCGTAGGGTATTCCGTACATACCGTCTGCATGATCGCCTCCCAACCTATGCCAAGCGAAGTATAACTAACGAAGTAACGTAATTGAGCGCATGTACACTAAGCCTTCCTTTCAAAACACTAACGATTCGCATTTATTTCTCCCTTTCGTTCTCAATGGCGGTGACATTGCATGACCACATCACCTCGCCTGTTGTATTTGGCAATATGTATCTCTTTCTTATAATTAGCGATGCCAGAAAACAATGGTAACTACATGATTGTACGTATCGATTGAATATTCTATCTTTCGATCCATGAACAATAACAAATTATGAAGCTTTTAACACGTTGTTTACTACACCAAAAAACTGGGTTGCATACTACATGATGTAACATCAAACCTTTCAGAATAATAAACATTACCAGGCGGGTGATATAAAGGGGTATCTTCTTGCTACAACCGTCAGATTCGTCCCCTTTTCGTAAGGGTTTGTAGTTTCCGCGAGCATATTGAAATGCCCCCCCCCCCCCCCCCCCCCGGCCCCCGATCCCTCTTGTCAAACGCCCCACCTAAAATCAAAATCTACCAGAGTAGTAAACACTACCAGCCAGCTGATATCATCTCACTATCCTTATAGCCATCCATGCCGTAGAACCAACTCATCCCCGCCCTCCCCCCCCTCCCCCCCTCCTTTTTGTTCCCCGCAGAGTTCGTTCAAACGCCCCACTAACAATCAAAATGAGCCGGAGTAATAAACACTTATACGCAATTGATATCACGTCGTTATCTTTCTAGACACCCATAACGTAACTTTCATTGACCCCTCCTCCCCCCCTCCAACGCCCCCTCCTTCCCCACACCCCGCACGATCGCCTAGACCCAGCACCACGCGTATAGCAAGCACCTACATATATGATTGATACGATCGATCGGAGCATCACAACAATGTTGCCAAGATGAGTTTCGACCAAATCCTTGATCTCACAGCTGGAGTGTATTTTAATATTATATGTGACCTAAACCTCTTGAACCCCCCCCCCCCCCCCTTTTTTCTTTCCTCACTCTCTCTTGCTCAAACGCCTCACCTAATATCGAAATCCGCCAGAGTATTAAACACTTCCATGCCCTGGCTATCACCTCATTATCTTTTTAGAGCCGTCCATGCCGCTGCTGCAATTCCCACCCCCCCCCGCCCCCAACGCCCCTTCCTTCCCCACCACTCGCACCATCGCCTAGAACTAGCACCAGGCGTATAGCAAACCCCTATATCTATGCAACCTAAAGCCATCCCCCCCCCCCACACACACACGTTTCCTCCCCCCTACCCCACAAGAAGGATATATAGTTTTCACGCACAAATTGAGCTGCCCCACCTGTCCCTCCCCCCCCCCCCCTCCCTTCCCGCACCCCTTTTGATCAAAATCAACCCCCCACGCCCATGAAAGCTCCGCCCTCCCCTCACCGTTTATTCGACTTACAGGATTCACTTGATAAACTGATGCATTTCCTTCCACAGCTGTCAGATTTTGTTCCCCTCAGAAACAGGTTTTATAGTTTCTGCGCACAGACCGCCTAACATCACCCTGTTCACCCTGATAGCTACACTGTAGTTGCAAGGGGAGTTCGCCGACCTATATCCTTAATGAGGACACACAACCCGTAATACGCGCGATCGGAGTATCACACACAGCTTGCAAAGATGAGTTTCGACAAAATATTCGATCTCACAGCTGGAGTGTATTTCAATTTTTTTATATCCTTAATGAGGACACACAACCCGTAATACGCGCGATCGGAGTATAACACAACAGCTTGCAAAGATGAGTTTCGACGAAATCCTCGATCTCACAGCTGGAGTGCATTTTCAATTTTTGTAAACATATAGATTATAATAATACGGTATGATTCTGTATTACGGTCGCATGTAAGCTGGCACGAATTTTGTGATAACGTTTGAGAAAGATGGTGCATTCACTCGTGGTTCTTCCAGCCCGATGTCCTTCCCTTTGTGTCAAGCCACTTGGGGCGACAACGTGCAATCGCCCAGGTGGAGACGGTGGAAAAGAGAAACCAGCCTCGGCTAGGAGACCAATGAGGCGGAGGGAAAGTCGGCCCGGCGGCCGGGGTCAGTTGTACCAGAGAGGGACGGTAGCACGAGATGAAATGTTAATGACTTTTCAACGGTCGTTCCATTTTCAATGTTTTCTGCGCGCTTTTGTGTGCTTCTTGAAACGGTACGCTGCTGACGACTTATCTGGCAGCAGATTATTATGGTACCGTATGCAGTCCGACTAAATATTTCATGATTTCCGTGCTTTTCTAAATACGACCATTGGATGTTGGGGACATGTAGCAGCCGCCCCCTCGTGACTGAGCTGGTAGGTAAGATATGACCACACATATGTAGCCCGCTCCCGCCATGAGACAGCAGAGAATTGATCAGCAATGCTGCATGATTTGGTAATTTTTGGGGTATCATTCGTGTTGGGATTTACCGTCACGAATCGTGCCCTAGCGCAGTGAGGTCTAGATTCAGGGCGAAACAGACGAGCATATCTATCAAGGCGAACCAGACGAGGATATCTAGCCTACTAGCATCGCAGGGTTCCCATGTGGGTTATGTCTGTGACACGCCTCAAATATTCATAATGACTGACCTCCGAAGGGCCGATACGACCGAGTTCAGAAGGCGCTTGTGCGTTCCTCGGAGAAAGAGAGCAAGTCCCCTGTGCAGGTGCTCAAGATATGAAACCTCCCGAGAAAGTAGTGTGTAAATGGTAACTTGATTGCTTATTGGCAGGGTTTATGAACGTGAACCCAAGCAACTGATTGATTGGTTGCTTGTGTCCGGGTGGGGCAGCCACACCCGACTGAGGGAGGGGGCGTAAATAGCGCGGCCCCTACTATCACGAAGACGCCTCTGTCACAGTAACTCTTGAAACTGTCACGGAACCGTAACATCCCCCCCAGCATAATGCGATGACAAGAGAAATATGCTATGGCAAACCTGTGACTGCATAACCAAGGGTAAAGAGCCGCAAAGCTCTTTACAGAAAAAATGACCTCGAGGATAGGCTAACAAACCGAAAACACAGGGGCCATAAGAAGGAAATCCTCGATAAAAACCCTCCCCCCTGCCTTTTCACTGCGTATTTGATCGCCTGACCACCACTCAATGGCTAAAATTCCGTATGTGAACGAAATTGACGTGTGTGAAAGCAGACACGCAACTCCACGGGACTGACTCGTCCACTCCTTTTTGAGTCTGCCCACATACAATATAATCCTCCACCAAAATCCAACGCCGGTAGCTCAATAACATACCGCAAAAAGAAGAGAAGCACGACGGGCAAAGGAATCCTAAACCTTTGGCAAAAGCGGAACTACGATGCCAGGTATCAAAGCACAAAAAGGAGGCATATGACACAATAAACCGCAAACAAAATAAACGGCTGAAGGTTGAGGATAAGTATGCAGCCCTCACCAAACAACCATTTAATAGTCCACTTAAATTAAACTCATACCCAAACAGTAAACACGACCCCGTCCCTTCCCAAGAGTCTGTACCAACAGTCTATCCGACTCTTCACGAAGCAGTGCCGACCCTAAAAACAGGGCATACCCCCCATGAGCTGTGGAATAGAATCAACGCAGATGCCCAGGAGAAACCCATACAAGGAGCAAAAACCCGATGAAATCCCATTGGTAACTCCGAAACAAAGCCGTTACAATCGCGGAAAGATTGTAGCAACAGCTGAGCCTTTAAAGTAAGAACTGGGTCGGAAAAGGCAAGAAGCAAAACGAAACAACACGGCCAACAACAACCAACACAAAACAAAACATAGCAGCCAACGCGGTTATCGAAGAAAAAAACCCAAACAAAACTAAACAGCCAAAACCAACACAAAAAAATTGAAGAATTCAGACTGGCAAACCAAGACCGGCCAAGAAGACACATTACTATGACCAAACACGTGAACATACGCCTCGCACATCAGAGTCGTTCCCTAGACACAGATACACACACATAGCATTCACCCGGCTATCGCAACATAGCATAATTTCATTTTTCGACCGAACTACCCCGCTCCAAACCGAACAGCTGCCACCAACTGGATGCACCATTCTTCCCCCAACAACTTCTCAACAGGACTCGTGGTCAAAGTGTAACTGAACAACTAATACGAGAAGCAGAAACAGGGTAAGAAACTCTTCGCCTTGTCGGCGGACCCAGTTATGGTCGCTCTAGCGCAGATACACACACATAGCATTCACCCCGCTATCGCAACATAGCATAATTTCATTTTTCGACCGAACTACCCCGCTCCAAACCGAACAGCTGCCCCAACTGGATGCACCATTCTTCCCCCAACAACTTCTCAACAGGACTCGTGGTCAAAGTGTAACTGAACAACTAATACGAGAAGCAGAAACAGGGTAAGAAACTCTTCGCCTTGTCGGCGGACCCAGTTATGGTCGCTCTAGCGCAGATACACACACATAGCATTCACCCCGCTATCGCAACATAGCATAATTTCATTTTTCGACCGAACTACCCCGCTCCAAACCGAACAGCTGCCCCAACTGGATGCACCATTCTTCCCCCAACAACTTCTCAACAGGACTCGTGGTCAAAGTGTAACTGAACAACTAATACGAGAAGCAGAAACAGGGTAAGAAACTCTTCGCCTTGTCGGCGGACCCAGTTATGGTCACTCTAGCGCAGTCGCCAGTAGCCGGTGTTGTAGTCCGGCACGTGACTCTTGCAGTCTGAACAAGTAACCCAGGTCCTTACACATGGCGCAGACACCTATTTGGCGGACAATTGCCTCATCATAGAGAGAGCGAAATATGTGGTCACTGCTTTGTCTGACGACAGCGATGTCCACACCGCAATCATCACCTGCATCCCCTCCACGGACACTTAAAACAGAACACGAAATAATGGGGAAAAGGAACCAAGAAAGGGATGGAAAAACCGGAGGGTGGTTCAGCAACTACTGCACACATAAACGATGTCGCGGTAGCCACAGCCGCAACGACAACCCGACGAGGCAGCAGTAACAACAGTTGAACTATTCCCGGCACTATTTAGGTGATCACCCGCGAGGGCAAGCGCGTATCTGCGATGGACACCATGTCACGAATCGTGTCCTAGTGCAGTGAGATCTAGAGACAGGGCAAGACAGACGAGGATATCAATCAAAGCGAAGCAGGCGAGGATATCTAGCCTACTAGTATCGCAAGGTCCCCATGTGGGCTATGTCTGTGACACGCCTCAGATATTCATAATGAATGACCACCGAAGGATCGATACGACCGAGTTCAGAAGGCGCTTGTACGTTCCTCGGAGAAAGAGAGCAAGTCCCCTGTGCAGGTGCTCAAGATATGAAGCCTCCCAAGAAAGTAGTGTGTACATGTTAGCTTGATTGCTTTTTTGCAGGGTTTATAAACACGTGAACCCAAGGAATTGATAGATTGTTGGTTGATTGATTGTGTCCCGGTGGGGCAGCCACACCCGACTGAGGGAGGGGGCGTAAATAGCGCGCCCCCTATTATCACCAAAACGCCTCTGTCACAGTAACTCTTGAAACCGTCACGGAACCGTAACATTTACTGTCTCTTACAAGGTATCTTCTCATATGCTATTTGGTTTGTCTAGGAATTTTTCGGGGTTGTGTTATTTTATGGAAGATATAAGGTGTGCTGAAAGTATACCTGGTAGTATTGGGTGAAAGTGTACACAAATAAATTGTGGACGATTTGTTCTTGGATCATTATTTGTAACATGGGTGATAGCCATTGCGCAAGCATACGCGCATATGCACGTATGTCACGAATGATAATTTATGGTCCGTTGACTTTATTTGTGGTATGATATCACTCATCAGGTGCTCTCCCATCATGGGTGTCTTGGTGCAATCGTCCAATCCTCATTACGGTATATGATATGAGAGGAGATGTGATGTTTGATTGCCAGTGATCATATGGTCAGTGCTGAAATCTGTTTTCTTTTTGTCAACTCTGTTGGTACAGGTCGCCAGGCATCGTGCGCCTTTCAGCGGACACGTCGGTTAAAAAAATCGATGCACTTGTGGACTGATTATCATATCGATGGTGATTTACTTTGTAGGTATAGTCTAGACTAATATGGAGTTGAGGGGATATTGGATTTGGATTTTTGACGCTGTTATTTATTTGGGTTTTGGATTTGTGACTGGTCATGTTAGGGGGATGTCGAATATGTGCTAGTAGAATAAGGGAACTGTGCTCTATTTTCGGGATGAATGCATCAGATGTAGAGGCACTGATATCAAGGCAGACATACAAGCAGGGGGGACAAAAGATCTAGTACTTGCAGCCTGCCCGACGAGCCGTATAGTTTCGTAATCTCTGCGGAGACAAGATTCATGATTCACGTATGTACGAGCGATATAGGACATTTGGTATCGGGAAAGGAGTGTTTTCTATTGGATGGTGGTGTGTTGTCAGAATGTCAGCCACCCCGCCGGAAACATGCCTTCTACGTACGGTATGTTTAGTTCTGGGTTGATTCCGATGGGGTACGCCCTCTATATCAGTCTTGGTTTAGTCTTGTTTTAGTCTCGGTTTGGTTTAGTTTTTGCCCCTGATTTGTGTGCGGCTTTTGGCCGATCTTGACTCATCCCGTGTCCTGTTTTCAGTCTTGTTTTAGTCTTGTTTTAGTCTTGTTTTAGTCTTGTTTGGGTCTTGTTTTGGTCTACTCTCATCTACGACACAATAGTATAATGGATTTTCTACATAATTATCAACATCTGGGACTTCTCTTTTATCCGCTGCCACCGCGTAAACCAAGGCCCCCGCATGAGGTGGCCCACGCGAGCAAGCCGACCCTGAGCATGGGCTTTCCCATCAGGCAGAGAGGCAACACGGGGTGACACTGATCGCAATATGTGGCAATCATGGATGGGTAGGAACCATACGAGGACGTGTCGTCACCTCAAGAAAGGTAAGAAGGTTTTCCGGCAAACATCAGGAAGCTGAGAAAGGATCTAAAAGAGACAGATCGACTGAGGAAAGAAGGGCCGAAGAAGCGCGGAAAAGATGGGAGAGTAACATAAGGAGACGACGAGTTGGGGGTGGGGAGCAACCCGGCTGAACAGATTACAGGCAACCAGACAGCGGGCAACGGTCCTTCCGGTGAGAGAGAGGGAATTCGAGGAGTCGAACACGAATGGAGGTAAGGGAATATGATACGCGGAAAGTGGAGAGGTGGAAACCAAAATTCGAGAGCGGAGCATAGAAAGAGGTCCGTAAGAGGATGCGCGATAGAGAGGATAGTAGATGCATGACTGATTACAGTGAAGAACATGCAAGCGATCCGCGGCAGCACGAGCGGCACATGGAACCGTGCAGTCAAGACATGCACCACCAGCGCGAGCCACGAAACAGCATGCGCCAACCTCGAGAGCGCCGAGGAGTCTTCTATGAGACGAAGGCCCGAAGGGGCGGGAAATATTCGGCCACGGGTTGTTTCAAAGGCAAATAGCTGCACACCTGAGCTGAATCCAAGAGGCGGGAGATGATAAGCCGGAGGCAGAGGCCCGCAGATAGGACCTACGGCCGAGAACGGCTACAGGACGCATCAGACGGACGGGGAAGACGGGTAAGGTGAGAAGGAAGGGGCAGAGGCCCTCTCACAAACCCAAAAATTGAAGACGGTTGCTGGGTGAGTAAGAAAAGGAAGTGTCTGACGTGGGAAGGTGAGTACCAGGGACGCGTGCTACGATGGAGGTATTGCTTTTCGTCAGAAATGGCTTCTGAAGGAAAGGGCTCCTTAATCCAAAATCGTCGGAAATAGGTACTTCTTTCGCACGATTCTCGGCGGGTACCCAGGCCATGAGGCTTTTCATCCGGTACCTAGCAGTTATAGTTTCCTCCAAATCATGTTTTGGGAGAGGTCTTAAGCCCCCAAAACGAGGAACTGCAGAATAAAAGTGGTGCGCCTCTATCGCGTCACGCGTCCAGAGGTGAGAGGCAACAGGCCAGCACAAGGATGTAATGGCCGCGGACGGGTGGTGGGCTAGTGGGCCAAAGGGTAGAGGCCCGCCAGCGGGGCGACCAGCCGAGGACGACTATCGAGTGACGACGGGGTGTAAGGGCCAACGGGGGCCCTAGCGGGGGCGGGGGGATCAGGGGGAGGCGGGGGGATCAGCATGATGAGAAGACAGGAAAGTAGCACGGGAGTGGAAGAGAAGAGAAAGGTGGAGGGGAGGGGTGGAAGAGAGGGGGCAGAGAGACAGACAGGGACTCGGCCCAGCAGTTTGTTCAGGCTGCCGGAACCATCATCATTGACGCAAGTGATGGACACGGGAATTATCATTTGGGGTGTAATCAGGGCAGACGGCGGCATACCGCCGTGGGGTTCGGTGAAGGAATGAGCTATGTAATCGCTGTTTTCCGAGCGGTTTCTTTTAACGGAAAGGGGAAAGGGGATCTGATGCGTGTTTCCGACCTCGGCTAGACGATGTACTCGAGGACAAAGGAGTCGGAAACGAGGAGGAGCGAGTGTGGAACAGCATCGCCACGTTAGAAGTTGTGATGCACATGGCGAAGCTCGCGACAGACGAGCACACGAAGATGGGACGGGAAGCATCAGACCGAGTGGAGATGCGATGGGGAAAGGCGCTCCAAAGCAATAATAAAGGAAAGTGTAAACCATTTCCTTGTGACAACCAGGAGGGTGGTGAAGTCAGAATCCTTCTAGGATGAGTTCGTGACGCGTTTTAATTTGGACCTGTCAGCATTGAGACAAGTGGTGCGGACGCAAACGCTGAGGCTGAAGCAGAGGGGAAACACGTGGCCGAAAGCGGAAGCGGCCGGGCCGCTGCCGGCCCCGGAATTCAAGGCCACGAAGGCGAGATTGGAGATGGCGCCGATATACATCAATAGGGGGGGTGAGTGGAGGGGTAGGGAAAAAATGAGGGGGGGGTACGAAGAGAGAAACCGGAGGGGAAAAGGGGAGCGGGGGCGAGGGGTATGGCAAGAGAACGGAAGGGGGAGGATAGACAGGAAAGGGGGGGCAGGATGGAGTACTAATTCTTTCAAAACGACGAGATTTCCTTTAACAAGGAGATTGCGGGGGGTTGCAAAGTTTGAGCACGGGGGCGAGAAGAGGGGGGGAGACGCTCGGAAGGAGGGCAGGGCGGGGAGAGAAGCGTTCAACACCCGGGCGGAAGGGGAGGGGGCGTACTCGATATTCATGCATGGTCGTAGTCATATGACCATAGACCCTGGCATCCCTACGATGCCGGGACGGAGCATGTCTACGATGCCGGGACGGAGCATGTCTGGTCCCTCACCGACCAGGCAGACATTGCTTGCACGAAGCGCAAAGAACAGTGAGGTGTTTGGCGAAGTCACATGAAAGGTGAGCAGTATCCTACTAAGAACCGATTGTGAGGCGAACGTGCATGTGGGTGACAGCTTCAACGAGCAAATATAAATTTCCGGTATGACCCATTCCTTAGACAGCAGTAGGAGTAATATGTTACTGCCTCGCGGGTGCCTTACCATAAACGCCTCCATTACGTGGTACGATCATTTCCCGTGTGCGGAGTAAAACTTCTCCGCCCCGCACAAATTGTATAACTCGATCGCCAGATGTGGTCGACCGCCAAAAAGGGACCCCTTCCCCCCCACGGTACCCTGGTGGTCTAGCTCATGTAGTGAGCGGCATATTTTACGGTGTCGTTACCAAACGACGCCAACCCAACCTATATATAACATAGGGCGGGGGCACAAGAAGGACGAATAAGGACACGAGCTCTGCGGGAGCGCAGGGTCATCCCAGGACAACCGGGGACGGATGGACGCGTGCGAGCACAGCGAGGGTCGCCGCGCCAAGCGGAGGGGCTGCGAGAGCAACGTCGTGGTGGGGCCGATACCGGGGTCGGTTAAACCGGTCAACTCAGATGAAGCAAAAAGGGAGCTCGCGGGGGGGGGGGGGGGCAGGGTAGGATAGAAGGATCCGAGGGGAACAAAAGGAGGGGGTGCGGTACGATAGAGAGTTAGACAGGTTACGGGAGGGATGGGGGAGGACGCGACAAGGGGTCCGCGAACGGAGGGGGGGCGGAGTGTACGGCTAAGGGGCGGTGAATGGTCAGGAAGGGGGAGCTAATGGTAATGGGATGAAAGGGCTGCGAGGAAACAGGACCGTGCGGGGAGAAGGCCGGCAGGCAAACGGCCGTCAGGCTGCGCTAAATAAGAAAAGGAGGGGGTGATTGACAAACGGGCTGCGCAAAGAGTGGGGATGGGAGTGTGCGGCAACCGTGCCGTACACGACCAGGGACGGAGGGACCACGGCGACTGGGGCCGCGCACGACGAGGAAGGGGGAGCCAGTGGCAAAGGGGTCGAATGGCTGTGAGGAAAAAGGACTCGCGGGAAACAGGGGGGGAAAGCAACGTCAGCCAGGCTTCGACAAGGGAGAACGGTGGGGGGTTGTGGCAAGCGGGCCGCGCAAAAGTGAAGAGGAGGAGCGGGCGGCGGGGATGGTACGAGGCTTGCGGATTGATCCGGTGGGAGTGGTAGAAGATAAAAGGAAGCGGCGGATAGTTCACGATTCGACGTACAGCGGCAAACCGGAGACACGGGGAGGGGAGGTGGTCGCCAGTTAACGAGGCGTCGTACTGGGAACATATTCTGGAATGCCACCTAGTGAACGTGATGGGCCAGACTATCAAGAGCGTGCTGGGGCTGAGGGACAAACTCGGGGACGGAAGGAGGATTCTGATACAGAAGATAGACGCAAAGAGTGCCTTTCGGCAGGTGGGAATGAACCCGGCGGGGACAGCGAATTTCGCCTACGTGCCGCGAGTGCCGGGAGGTTACCTGTTTATCGACTTGAGGCTGCAGCTCGGGCAGAGGGGGAGCCCGGGGTGATGACGGGTGATCGCCAGCGCAATCCAGCAGGCACAATGGCGGACGGCAAAGACATCGGCGACGATTTTGGCCGCGGATCGGGAGGCCACAGCGCATGTCCGCACAGCAGGGCATACGAGAATAGCGGCGGAGGCGTTGCTGCAGGGCTGCATATTCAAGGGGGTAGAGGAGGGAGGGGTGGCGGACTCCGGGTAGGTTCTTCACGGATGACACGGTGTGGGTGGAGATGCATTGGGAAACATATGGAGGGAGGTACCTGGCACTGTCACAGGCGCTGGCGTCGGATCACCACCAGGCGATGGGAGAGAGGGCGGAGGGAGAGAAGCCTCTGCTGTCGCTCAAGAAGGCGATGGACTGGATTCGCGGGCGGGAAGTGCTGGTTTTTGACGTAGACACGGAGATAATGACGATATCTCTACCGGACAGGAAGATCAGCGAGCTATGGGAGATGCTCGAGGACTGGCCTGGTGAGAGGAACAAGGCGACAGTACGGGAGTTGCTCGTGCTAAACAGGAAAACTACGCCACGTAGCGTTCGCAATCAGATCAGGGAGGTATTGGGTGCGGCGGCTTCTTCAGCTGTGCAAGCTGAGTCTGAAGAGGCAGGAAAAAAAAGGGGGGGAGGGGGGGGGTAGGGAAGGGGTAGGAAGAGGGCAGAAACAGCGAGGGTCCAATTGCTGACAGAGGAGTCCATGAAAGACGTGGAGTGGTGGAGATGATGCCTCACGGGAGGCTTGGCGGGGAGATAGGGGGAGTTGGCGCCGCCGTTACTCCGATTTGTGAAACAGTTCCACAGGGGGACATGGTTTTCGGACGCCTCGCTCGAGGCGGTAGGGGGATTGTGCCTCTGGACAGTGGTGCGTTGGAGGTACACGATGACCAAGGAGGAGATATAGGGGAGGATCAGGGGCAGAAAAGGAAGGGGGCGAGAACCGGCCATCCATCAAAGTTCTGGAGTTGCTGGGGATGGTGACGACGGCGTTTGTGATGATAGTGACGACGAAGGATAGACCGGCGAGGGTGGGAGAGTCGGTGCCAATGAGGGGGGGGAGCCATCCCACGGTAGGTGTGCAGCGGAAATTTCGTGAGCTCTTAACATGAGGAGCTAGCTCAATATCCCGCCCGAAAAATGACTTCGAAGGCATTCGTTCGCGCAACCCGGACAAGCGTCTATGTCCTGGTTCTAAAACGAATCACACTCGTAAACTTGTTTGACTAATCATTAGTTCCTCACTTGAGGATCTCAACTGAACTAGGCAATCCAACAGCTGCAAGCCGTACACCGCACTATAGAGGGATGGCTCGGGAATGGTTCTTCGACGGTGCAGTCGGTGAGGAACTGCAAGGGGGGCAAGGGAGAAGATATATTAGGAAGGACAATGATACGTTTGGGGGTGTTGTAGCACATAGGGGGATGGCGCTTCCAGACAAAAACACTTGCGGTTGGTGGAGAACGTGTTAGCATACGGGATACCGATGTGGATGGGAGAATAAGTCTTGTCGACAGGCTGACCAAATAATACACCGCCGTTACGTGGTAGGCCCAGAAGCTTGGAGCGGAAGGGACGGGGATGTGTTCGGAGATATCACGCGCAGCTATGCACTTGGGCGATTTGCGAAGTCGACTCGGGGCACTTACGCGCAAGGTTGGAGAATGTGGGTGAGCTGGAGGGTCGTGAGAGGGGAAATAAACTAGTTGGGGAGGAAAATGGGTGAGTGGCAACTGGTGGATGAGGTGACGGAGTTTATGACCTACTGCTGCGCGGAAAGGAAGGATGGGGAGGAGACCGGGGTGGGGAAGCTGGAGGCAATTAACTTCTACCACGAGCGGTGGGCGGGGACTGTCCCCGCCGCTGCGGCATTTGAGGATGGAGGCGATGGAGCAGGCAATCAAGAAGGCACATGCGAAGGCCGGGAACCAGACGCAGGTAAGGAGGCCGCTGGCGTGGGAGATGATCAGAGTGATGAAGGAGAACATCGGTGAGTGGGGGGTAGGGGGGAGGATAGTATGGATCGGACTGGCATTGACGTATCAGCTGTTGTTGTTGAGGGCCTCGGAAGTGTTCGCGGAGGGGGAAGGAAAGTTGTATGCGGTATAACTTCTTGTAGAGGTGAGATGTTGCCTTCTTCGAGAATAGGGTGCAGCTGCCGGGGTTGGGAGCGAGGAGGGCATCGAATACTGTGGAGATCCGCTTCAAGGAGGGGGAACGGAGACCGGGGGAGAAAGGGGGCTGTAACAGTGAGGAGAAGGGGAGTCGGGGTGATGGGAGCGGCGACTGGTGGGGAATGTAGTGGATTTGATGGTGGAGCTGGTCGAGTACTGGGACAGGAAGGTTCCAGGGGGAGAGAACGCCCCGTTGGTGGCTTGCCGGAGTGGCAAAGGGTGGAACGTATGGACGAGAGAGCAAGCAACGTTTAGCTTAAGGAGCGGGCTGGAGAGAGTGGGGAAGAAACGGAGGGAGCAAGGGACGTGAGCAGCGGGGGAACTGGTACCGGAGGAACTCGCGCGGCGCTCCGGAAGGATCAGGGCGGAGCTACAAGTCTGGCGGAGATGGGAGCACAGCCGTGGGTGACCCAGAGATAAGGAAGGTGGGTGTCGCAGGCCTTTATGGGGTACGTAAGGTCTAATATTAAATATATCCTCTGGGTGTCCAGAGGTTTGTAGGAAGGACATGGGCGCCTAGTAGGCAACCGGAGCGAAGGGACGAGATGGGGGGTGTAGCGGTTGAATGGTGGTAGAGGCGGACCAGGAACGCAGCTTCTGAATGGGGTTCTCGCTGTTGAGGTTGTATGTCGGAGAAGAGGGCAGGTCAGCTGCGTACAAAAGGCGGGATAGGGAATGGAGGGGGGGGGGTACTCAGTGTGTGCATGGCCGTAGTCGTATGGCCATAGACCCTGGCATCCGTACTATGCCGGAATGGAGCACTTGCACCAACCAGGCAGACATTGCTTGCACCAAGCGCGAAGAAAAAAGCGCGAAGCGCCGTGAGGTGTTCGGCGAGTCGGATGAAGGGTGAACTACATGCTTCCAAGAACCGCTCATAAGATGAATATCTGCACCTTGTGCCTACTTTCTTGCTCATGGATGACAGCGCCAATGAGTTATATATTTTTTTTGGTGTGGCCACTCCAGAAACAGCTATAGGTATCACTATGTAACTGGCTCGTGGGTGCCTTACAATATTCACACAACGTGGTGCGATTATTCCCCTTGTGCGGAGTGAGCGTTCCCCACCCCGCACAATATGGTCTACTCGATAACCATCATGGCGACCGCCAAAAAATAAAATAAAATAATATAAACGGTACCCTGATTGTGTAGCTCATGCAGTGATTTACATGTTTTACAGCGTCGTTGCCAACCAACGCCCACCACAACATACAAATGATATGGAGAGGGGGGGGGGGGGCAGAGAAAACGGGACGAGAGAGACCTATCAGTTTCCACCCCCTTCCCTCGTGGAGAACGCCATGGTAGTATTGAACCATCCATTTTCGAGCCATCCCATGGCAGGGGTGCAGCAGAAAGATTCTAAGACGTTTCTGAGCTCCTAACATGAGAAAGGAGCTTAATGAATATCTAACCCCCCATGCATGACTCCGAAGGCATTTGTTCGCCCAACCCGACCAAGCTTCTATGCCCTAGTCCCAAAAACAAAATGTGCACTCGTGGAATCGCTTGATTAATGACTAACCGGTACATAGTTCCTCACTTGAGGAGCCCAATCGGCCAGGTACATTATTAGTTAATCCAACAACCGCAACCCCTATCGCACTATAATGGGATGACTCTTTCGTGAAGAGGAGACCAGAAGGCAAGAATATCTGAACAGTCAGGACAGTTTGGCCGAACGGAAGGGAAACATCGAAAACTATGGTAGTAGAGGGTGGGTCTAGGTAAGAAGACATTAAAAATAGGCGGCTCTCAGCAGCAGTATAGCAGCAGCACAGTAGCAGCGAGTATCGGACACTGGAACCCGTAGAGATGGAAGAATATGTCTACGCAGCAGCGACAGCAGCCGCAGCAGCAGCAGTACGGAGGATCGACGGCAGGAGCACAGAGGGTAGAGAGGCCGCCCGAGGAAACACCGATCGTGATCTCCCACCCACCCACTCGATCGCATCATGAGCAGGGGTGCTAAAGCGGGAGGTGGGGCGGCGGCGAGAGGAGGAAATAGAAGGAAAGGGCAGGTTAGAACACTATGATAGCAACAAAGGCCTAGACTAAAGGAACAAAAAACGGAAAGAACGAGGGACAAAGAAAAAGAGCACGACAACAATGAAAAGCAAAGTACACTAGGCAAACAGGCAGCCAGCACCTATCATAGCAGCACAGCAGATGGCGCCATCCAACCAACAACGGGAGCAGCAACCATAGACTATTGGGTCCGAATAACCCTGCTGTAAGAGCAGGGGCCTTGCCGCATGGGCTATAACCTGCTCAGCTGTATCTGACGACCATGGTGCCAATACCGCTATCATCACCCCAGCACTGCTGTCGGCTCTACCGAACACAAAACGAAGCCTAATAATTGAGTGAAACACTGACACGTCTCGAGGCTGTGTCCCAGTGCTGAGAGATGCAGAGGTGGCATCGAAGTGTCTGTTAAGATCACTTGTGAAGAATAAAGAACGTTCGAAAGTACGTGGCGATTGTGTGGCCAAAACATGGAAACGAAGGAGAGAAGCAGGAGACGTAAGGAGGTGTAGACTAGAGAGGTAGGGAGATTGTAAAAAACCTCCACTGTCTGGTAGATGCCCGGGTAGAAGTAGGTTCACAGACAATGAAGGGAAATGTATATATTGTAGTTACCCCGTGGGAGCTCGTAGAACAAATGCCAGTCACGGCACCACAGAATGGAATCATCAATATATGAACATCCATCTTGTGTCTGTGGAAGTCCCGACAAACACGGTTACATGCATATCTCGTCACCGAGTAAGTGAGCAGCTTCAACAGCCTCTCTGCTCGCTGCTCGGGAAACGGGATAACACAGCATCGTTCATCATACCCCGGTGATTCAAAACAAGATAATTATGCATTAAAATCCAACATTACACTCAAAACCCAAAGTACCACTCAAAAATCGAACCTAAGATTCAATCCAAATCAAGGGAATATATTGGTCTTAACTCCAACATCAACCCAGTAATCATCACTCAGCTGCCGTAACTTGCGCCGTCTGCCCCAGTAATCAAACGGGTTTTGGAATAGGGTTGAACCGAGAATATACCCATCACGCCAACATCTTCAAAGACTCAAAACTAAACCTTAAAAATCAAAAACAGAATATCATATTCCGTAATCAGAATATCAGAACCCAACTATAGAATGTCAAACCTGAAAAAACAAAATCTGAAAGATCAAAAATAGAATATGAAATCTCATAACCAGATTCTCAAAGCTCAAAAATTGAATATCAAATGTAAAACCAGAATCTGAAAACTCGAAAACTGAATCTCAAAGCTCAAATATAATTTCTCAGATCGGAGAACAGAATATGAAAACTCGAAAAAAAAATCTTAAGCCTGAAAAAAAGAATATCAAATATCAAAACCAAAATATGAAAACTTGAAAACAGAACATCAAAGCTCAAAAATACAGAAGCCATAATAGGTGCGTACATTACCGTGATCAACCGAAGGGGTCCACTTGGGAATCATGCTCTCAATCCTAAATCAACTCATATTCATTACAAAGTTCCTGTGAAAACGGAATGATTCCTTGCTAAGGGGTTTCGTCAAGAAACTAGCGTGCTGGAATTTTGACTGCACATGCGAGATACTAGCCTCTCCCTTCTCGATAAGCTCTCGCAGAAAGTGGTGACGTGCATCGACGTGCTTCGAGTTTGAGTTGGTTACGGGGCTAACCCCCATCTGAATCGCTCCGTTTGTTGTCCTCAAAAATCTGGGTGCACGGGTCCCCAAAATTGGGCAAGATAAAACGCCACACATACCACAAGAAAATTACCTTCTCAAAACCTTCCGCCTTTTTCAACATACTCTGCCTCACTGGAGGAGAGTGTGGTGCACCACACCTCTGCGTCCTAGAAATCCATTGCATGGCCTCACCCTCACACATCACGGGTCCACCCGATACAGACTCCCGCTTAGTTTCCTTGGGAGCATGGCTGCATCCGCGTATACCACCAGCTCTGAACCCGTGCCCCTCTGGCACGTAACGCCGTAGCTGCTCGAGGAATTCAAACACTCTAAAATCACTCTCGAGCCCTTCCAGTGCTTTCGCTTGGGGGCATGCGCGCAAATCTCGCTACCGATCTCACGGGATGCGAGATTTCGGGTCTCATCTGGTTAGCAAGCCACGTCAAACTTCCTACCAGTTCGCGGAATGGCCGCACCAATTGGGGCTCATCCTCGTCCAACTCCTGAAAAAATGCATCACTCGGGAGTGCGGTGTTCCTACCCGCGGTCACGCCAAATTTCTTTAATATCTTCTCCGTCTAATACTTCTGTGAGATCGTCAATAGACCGGCGACCTTGTCTCGGGAGAAGTGACAACCAGCGAACCATCGGAGCTCGCCAGGATTATTGATAGGGACAAGTTTGCCCGGGTCCTCGAAAAACCGGTCCTCTCTTGACGGTCTACCGCAAAAATGTCTTCCACGTGCACCACTGCAATGACGAAGACAGACCCTGCTTCGATCAATCTAAAAACGCAGGGGTCCGCAAGGCTCTGCTCAAAACCAAGACTCTTCAGACGGGTGACTACAGTAGGTATTTGCGCGAAGACCTCGACGCTTGCTTCATATAGTAAATACTGCGATTAAGGCGGACTACTTTGCCAGATAAAGCTCCGCAGCCTCTTGACATAAGCATCAAAACCACCTCGTTCAGCTTGGCCTGGACAAACGACTGTTGCAGGTCAAAATGACACAAATCTAACTACAAGCCGCATGCAATAGCATTCATCAAATGAATGCAAGACGCGGCGGGTGTTGGGGCTAAAGACTGAGTGTAGTCAACTCCCGGACGTTTGCCAAATCTCCTATTCATAGCTACCAGTCACGCGTTCGCCTTAACTGCCTTACCGGTTTCATTTGACTTCCACGTAAAGACCCACTTGGCCGATTCCACGTTCACGCCTTTTAGCTCCTAAGCTACCCCGAACGTTCCCGCCCCTTGAAGCCCAGAGAGCTCCTCATTGGTCCCATACACCCAGGTTGCACTGTACTCCGAGTTCATAGCCTCTCGGTATGTCGCGGGCTTCGAAAGCTCGCTGGCATGGCCGTTTGGCCGGGGCGGGGGGCTATTGGGTGGGTCCTGGTTGTAGAGGACATGGTCAGCTGGCCCTGCAGCGGTTGTCGCTTTATGGTATGCTCTCGTCCTTGCACATGTCCGTCTCGGTTGCAAGAGCTCATTGTCTTGGAGACCCTCGTCATTCTGACGGTGTTCGGTCCCCGGTAGGTATGACTGGGACATCACCCCCGCCGGCGTCATTACTGGCGTCATCGCAGATGGCACCGTTGCCGCGGGAACAAAAATGGGGGGGGATCTTTATTGCTCCTGCCGTGCCTATGGCTGCCCCCACCCCCGGCGCCGGTGGCACAGTAGTATTAGTAGTGTTAGTAGTATTATGAGTAGTAGTAGTGGCAGCAGCGCCGGCGTCATCACCGGCGGCACCCCCTCAGACACCGGCGCGTGGGG
Source organism: Undaria pinnatifida (assembly GCA_012845835.1). Taxonomy (NCBI): domain Eukaryota; class Phaeophyceae; order Laminariales; family Alariaceae; genus Undaria; species Undaria pinnatifida. The sequence continues at coordinate 5,042,903 of JABAKD010000018.1, read as the reverse complement.
GTTACACGGGGGGTACTCTACCGCTAGGGCCTACCGCTACCACCACTCTTGGCGACGGTTGTATTAGTTGAAACGCCGACGGCCTCACCGGCGCACGAGCGGAGGGGGGGGGGTTAGCTGTACCGACGCGGGAAAACATGGGAGGGGGGGTTCTTTATTGTTCCTGCTGCGCCTACGGCTGCCCCTACGCCCGGCGCCGGTGGCACGGGTGGCAGCGCCGGCGTCCTCACCGGCGGCACCACCTCAGATACCGAAGCACGGGGGGAAGTGGGTGGAGGGGAGGAGGGGGGGAGAGCGGGGGAGGGGATAGGGCATACTCATTTGTTGCTTGCCTTAGTCATTTGACCATTGACCATGCATCCCTTTCGAGACGGAGCACCGTTCCTAATCCTAATAGAGTCACCTCAAACTTGTGGGCGATCAGTAAGCTTCTTCCATGTATTACATAGAAACTGTTTGTTTATCCTATCCCAGTCCTATCCTATACCTCCTAGGATATCGATCGTTTTCTCGCTACTCTCTAGTCTATCGGCTGCCCCCACGCCCGGCGCCGGTGGTACGGGTAGCGGCGCTGGCGTCCTCACCGGCGTCCTCACCTCAGATACCGAAGCACGGGGTGGGGGGGGGGGGGGGGGAGGGGGGAAGGAGGAAGGGCATACTCATTTGTTGCTTGCCTTAGTCATTTGACCATTGACCGCGCATCCCTTTCGAGACAGATCACCGTTCCTACTCCTAATAGAGATACCTCCAACATGTGGGCGCTCATTACACTTCTTCCATATATCACATAGAACCTGTTTGCTTCTCCTATCCCAGTCCTGTTTCGCCGTCTGCGGCCACCATCTACCTCCTAGAATAGCGATTGATTTCTCGCTACTCTCTAGTCTACCAAACTCTTCCACGTCACATAGTCTAAATTCCTCATCTATCTCCTCATCTAACGCATCCCGTTCCACCTTGTATATTTCACGTTCTCCTACCATATGAGTCCTCCTCCTTATTGTTGTGCCACACGGGCACATATTTGTAGCCTCGTCTCCCTCTTCCCGACTATTGATATTATACAAAAAAAAATGCACTCCAGCTGTGAGATCGAAGATTTTGTCGAAACTCATCTATCTTTGCAAGCTGTGTGTGATACTCCGATCTCGAGTATTACGGGTTGTGTGTCCTCATTAAGGATATAGGTCGGCGACTCCCCTTGCAACTACAGTGTAGCTATCAGGGTCAACAGAGTGATGTTAGTCAGTCTGTGCGCGGAAACTATAAAACCCATTTTTGAGGGGGGCATAATCTGACAGCTGTGGAAGGAAATGCTTCAGTTTATTAAGTGAATCCTGTACGTCGAATAACCGGTAAGGGGAGGGCGGAGTGTTTAAAGACGTGGGGGCCTGGGTGTGATCAAGAGGGAGCGGTGGGGGGGGCGGGCGGAGCAGCTCAATTTTGTGAGTGGAAACTATAAATCCTATCCTGTAAGTCGTACATCCAGTGAGGAGAAGGCGGAGCGTTCCAGGGGGTGGAGGTGGGAGTGGGAGGGGGGGGGGGGGGGGGCGAAAGAGTTTTTTAAACATCAGGTTGCATAGATGTGAGGGTTTGTTATACGCGTGGTGCTAGGTCTAGGCGATGGTGCGAGTGGTGGGGAACAGGGGGCGTTGACGGGGGGAGGGGGGAGGGTTGAATTGCAACAGCGGCATGGATGGCTCTAGAAAGATAATGAGGTGATATCAAGTGCGTGGAAGTGTTTATTACTCTGGCAGATTTCGATGTTAGGTGGGGCGTTTGAGGAAGACGGAGCGCAGAAAACAAAAAGAGGGGGGAGGGGGGGGGGGGGGGAGGGTTTTCAAGAGGTTTGGGTCACGTATAATGTAAAAATACACTCAAGCTGCGAGATCGAAGATTTGGTCGAAACTCATCTTTGCAAGCTTGTGTGTGATACTCCGATCGCGCGTACTACGCATATTCGTAGCGGCTCGCGATACGCGTGGTGCAAGGTCTAAGCGATCGTGCGGGTGGTGGGGAAGGAGGGGACGTTGTGGGGGGAGGGTGAGGAATGAATGAAAGCTACGTCATGGGTTGCTAGAAAGATAATGTTTGTGTGGGAGGGCGGGGAATGAATGAAAGCTGCGTCATGGATGGCTAGAAAGGTAATGACGTGATATCAATTGCGTAGAGAAGTGTTTATTACTCTGGCCGATTTCGATTGTAGATGGGGCGTTTGAACGAAAGGGTGGGAAAAAAGAAAATAAAGAAGGGGGAAGGGGAATGAATTGGAGCTACCGCATGGATGGCTGGAAAAGTGATGTCAGCCGGCTGGTAGTGTTTACTACTCTGGCAGATTTTGAGTTTAGGTGGGGCGTTTGAACAAGAGGGATCGGGGGAGGGGGGGGGGTGGGCGGGATACTTTAATATGTGCGCGGAAACTAATAATTTTAAAGGGGACAAATCTGACGGTTGTCGCACGAAGACATCCGTTTACATCACCTGCCTGGTATTGTCTATCATTCTAGAAGATTTGATGTTAGATGGCCAGAATGATAATGACGTGACATCAGCTGGCTGGTAGTGTTTACTCCTCTAGCAGATTTTGATTTTAGGTGGGGCGTTTGGACAAGAGGGATCGGGGGGCGGGGGCGGGTGGGACACTTCAATATGTGCGCCGAAACTGTAAACCCTTAAAGGGGACACACCTGCGTGGTATTGTTTATTATTCTATAAGATTTGATGTTAGATGTGGTATGCAACACAATCTTTAGGTGTGGTAAACTACGTGTCAAGTCTTCATAATTTGTTGTCGTACATGGATCGCAAGATAGGATATTTCAATCGACATCGATATCGATATCGATAGGTACAACCCTGTGGTTACCATCATTTCCTGACATCGCTAACTATATGAAAGAGATACATATTGCAAAATACATGCTTAGTATATCTCTTTGTTCTTTCTGGTAGGTCCAGGCCCCGTGCTCGAAATCGCAGTTTCAGCATTTCGCGTACTCCATTGGGCCGTGCAGATACCTTTTGATTCCAAACTCTTCCGTCATCCCCGCGTATATCTCTCAGTGCTTCTCATCGTTCATCTAATGTCTTAGCGATAGCCTTTCCCGTTCTTCTATTATTTCCTTCACTTCTGTCTTGTACCCTCCAAACTTCTCTATAGACAGTACTCCTTCTTGGCCCCCCCCTAAATTCTTCCATATATTCTCGATTACGCTATCCTATCTTATTCCAGCTCGCCCTTTAGTTATACTCTTCCATACAGCCCAATCAACTGTGACTGGCAACCTTTTTTCTCGCATTTTCTTCACTTTATATTGCCATGTCAACTTTTTTACGTCTCTTTTTTGTTGTAAGTGGGTACATTTCTAACTTCTGCTCTTAATACTCTATTACTCGTCGTACCTGAGCATCTTAGTATCTGTTTAGCTGCTGTCATCTGCACTGTTTTCAGTAGTTCACGAACTTTGCGTTCCCTTCCCATACTTCTCCCGCACAATCAAACTTTGGTACAATAACATTAATCAAAATACATATTTTAATCCTAGTGTCAAGGTGCGGGTCTGTTCGGATCGCATCCATCTTGTCCTACTTGTGATTTATCCTTTCCTATTACTCTTGCTATGTGTGCATCCCAAGAGCAGTCCTGTGAGATCTCTACGTCAAGGTACGTATACTGGTCTACGATCGGTAGTTCATCGTCCTCCCGCTTTGGAATTTGCCGGATTAACCTTATCTTCGTTACATGCAACTACTGCGCATTTTTTCACGTTCACGATCACTCTCCATTTCCCAGTATACTCTAGTGCTTTCTCTACCCTTTACTACAATCCTTCGGGTGTTCTGATATCCCCACAAAATCATCCGCAAACATCAATCCCGACACCGAATCTTCCCCCATCGTGGCTCCTTGCTTTGCTGCTTCGACTCCTACTCTCATGTCATTAATATGTACCCTACATACTAGATTGGGTGATAGTGTACATCCCTGTGCAACTCCTTGTAAGACATCGGCATACTTCAATATTTCCCCGTCAAGCATCACAGCACTTCTCGCACATTCCGCAAATTTTTCATCATTCTCCACATCTTTCCTCTGATCCCAATTTCCCACAAATTCTTCCACAACCCATCCCTCCATACCGTGTCATAGATCTTCTTCACATCTAGGGAGAAAACAGTACGCCGTTAGCCCGGCGTCTTTCCTACCTTGAGTTTCCTTACCTAATGTGTACACATGGTCTACGCAACTACGGGGGGGGGTTACACGAGGAATAGTCTGCCGCTACTGGTCTGTTTACCGCTAGCAACACCCCCGGCGACGGTGGCATGCGTTCAAACGCCGGCGTCTTCGCCGGCGGCATCACCACAGGTAAACGGCGGACGGGGGGGAGGGGGGTGGGATTAGCAGGGCCGTCCATGCCGGTGCGCCAAGCACATGGAATCGGGGGGGCGGGGGTTGAGGCGCGTTGCGTTTAGGCGGGAACCTGCTTTATCCTTCGGAAAAGTTAGACGCAAACAGGTGGATACCTGTTGCATCGAGGGTGATTTTCTGGTTTGCCTGGACAGTGTGCAGTAACGGTAAGTTAACCGACATGGCACGAACGTACGCTACACCATCCAGCGTCACGTGTACGTGTTCGTTGCTGTGAAAACCCAACCCCAAGATCCCTACGTACCCTACTGCCAGGGGGGTACCATCGCCAATGTACACTGTGGCATTCTCGGGGGAAGGGGGGCGCACGTTGTACAGCATGCGATTATTCGGGGTAATATGGTTTGTCGCCGCATGGTCGGCCATCTAATTGTCACGCCCTATACCAGCGGTCTCACTCTGTCCACTCACCACGAACGCACGACCCATAGCAGATTGTGCCGTCAAGACATGTGACGACTCGTCGGAGAGCGGGTACTGCCGCGGCTGTTGTTGCTTTTATTGTTGTACATGCTGCTGTGGCTGTTGCTGCGGGTTCTGCTGTATCTCGTACTGTTGCTCTCTCTGCTGCTGGTACTGCTGTACCCCGTACAGGTGCTGCTGCTGCTGCTGCCGCTCAAGACGCTGTTGTTGCTCGTGGTTTTGCTGTTGCTGTTGCTGTTGGTACTGCTGTACCTCGTACTGCTGTAGCCGCTGCTGTTCAAATTACTGTTGTTGCTCGTGGTTTTGCTGCTGCTGCTGTTGTTGCTCGTGGTATTGCTGCTATTGCTGTTGCTGCTGTCGTTGCCCCTCTTAGTGGGGAGTGAGAGCGGGGTAATCGAGTAGCGGTGCGGCACGTGTCGCCCCGTGGCTATGGTTAGCCCGCATATGGTTAAAGTACACGTTTCACGGATGGTTGGTATCCTCTTTGAGATTGACGATGGCCGTACACTTGTTAATAAAATGACCGAATATATCGCATCTGGAGCAATGTGGGCGGGAATCTGCTTGGTGGATGCCCGGCTCATTGCCTTGCGGTGGGCAATGATTGGGGGGATACCCGGTTGCGTCATACAGGCGGTCAGTACCCGGGGAGTGTCCCCCAGGTCCCACGAAACTCACGTCCCGCACCCGCGACCACATCTGTTGACCGCCACCGCCGTCGCGCCCGCCGTCACTGCCGCCGCGGCCGTCGCCGCCGCTATCGCGGCCGCTGCCGGTACCGTTGCCACCGCCATAGCCGCCGTCGCCACCATAGCTGCCGCCACTGCTGCCGCCACCACGTCCGCAGCCGCCACCACCATCGTAGCCGTCGCCACTGCCGTAGCCGCTGCCACTGCCGTAGCCGTCGCCACCGCCGCAGCCGCCGCCACCACCGTAGCCGACGCCACTATTTTCGCCGCCGCCATCGTCGGCGAGCGCGTCCTGCTTAGCCATTTCTTTGTTTTCTTGCCCTCTGACCTTGCTGCTGTTGCTACCTCTTGCCGCCCTTCCCTGGGCCATCCCAGTTGCCCTGGTGGTGACCGGGCGCGGGGAAATTCTCGGGTCGGCCAGACGCGATCCGGGCGTGGTCTGAGCCGTCGACCGGCTTTCTTCTCTCCTCCAACTCCCGGTGGGTGGTGCGCCCTCGGTCTTCGATGTGCTTTAGAATCATGTTGGGTGTGTGTTGGAGTAGTTTCTTGTCGAGCGCACAGTCCGACCAAAGGCATTGCAATACGTGAAGGTTTGCCTTTTGGTCAGACTTGGTAATGCCTACTTCAGCCAGCTTGTCCCTGATTATGCCCATTCTCATAAAGCAAAGGGCAGGTGCCTCCCCATCGGCCATCCTCGCGTTGATATATCCACGCAGGTATGCCTGCTTGTCCAAGTCGTCGCCGGGGACATGTGTGCGGCGGGTTCTGCCATCGTGAGACTAGGATTGCCTATCTCGTAAATTTTTCGCAGTAAGAAGGAGTTGCTTACTGCGGTGGTGATGCCTTTATAGGCCGTGCGAGCTAACGCTACAATCTCTCGCCCACACTGAAAACCTAATTCCTCCTTGCTTTTGGCGTTAGGGCCCTGAAAAACAGTACGATTATCTGTCTTCTTAAAAGCACCTTCGCAGGTGTTCGAGTCAGCCCAAGACGTCATCTGCTTCGTCCAGGTAAATAAAATACCTACCTTATCGTTTAGCTTGGGTGCGGGCGTACACCTATCATAAACATTCCTGGTTGGACAAACTCCCCAGGTTGCTGTAAGCCCATACCTCCGCCTCCGTGTCGGAGCTTCTCCTGTTCTGCTCTCTCTGAGGACTCTCTCTCTCTCTTCCCAATATTCTCGAGCGAATTTTCATCCGAAGATTCTCCAACTACAAGCCCGCGAGTTCTTCATCGCGAGCGTTTGCTCCGCCCTCTGGTGGAGACTGGTAACGCACCCTTGCGCTACCAGCCTCACCACCCGTGGTTTTTGCCCCGGGTATGTTGGCTATCGATCCAGCTGTAAATCCTGTGCCCCCTGTCCGGGCAGCGTTGTTCGTCTAGGCCTTGCATCATGCCTAAAACTCAATAAAAATCTACTATCAATTACACCCCCCCCGTGAACCAGCTCTTCTGCTGGCGCCTCCACCAGCAAGTACTGCTAGGTAGTTATACCACGCTAGCGTGTCGAACGAATCCAATGGTAGATGCCCGGGTAGGCGTAGGTTCAAAGAAGGGCATTAATGATGCACAATCCGAGAAAGGGAAATGCATACATTATCGTTGCCCCATGGAAGGTCGCAGGCCAAATGCCAGTCAAGGCACCACATAGTGGAAATAATCAATATAAAACATCCATGTTGTATATGTGGAAACCCCAACAAATACGGTTACATGTATATTTCGTCACCGAAAGCGTGAGCGTCCTTAAGAGAGGTGTAGGAAGTGATGGAGGTGGGGCTGACTGTCACCTAATCAATACGGCACAATGCCCGTGGTACGGGCAGATGTACTCTACGGGTCGTTGCACTCACCGACAGACTGTCCTATAGTAAAGATCCTTGCAGCATTCCCTGCAACGTCGCCCGATACATATCTTCAAAGGGGAAGTTGGTTACAACTTGAGCATACAACATACCGACGGAATCTAACAAACCGACGTTCCCCGCATACTGTATTTCTCTGCATCTAGATTAAGATACATGGTGTACTCAAGGTAGTGACTGCGAGTCAAATAGACTATATACCGTAACTAGTGGACTGCAGTCCATATACCAACATTAAGCAAGGGAAAACTCTGCAACAAAGCAGGTGAGACCACCCAGACAGCGTCGGGGCAGCACCCAAACTGAATTCTGAATGCAACCGCTAGATGGGTAGGCGCGTTCCTGCTAGGTCTGCCCTCTGTCTGGTTGCTGCATCATCGACGCCGGTATCTATATCGATTCCATCGCCCCAGTAGCCTGAAGAGTATGTAAAAACTAAGGAAATCAAAGAGGGCAAAAACCTCAATCACACGGGAAAACAATAACTAACTCAAGGAACGAAGAAAGGGGGAAAATAAAGGGATGGGAGGGAACGGGGAAAAACAGGTTCCGTAAGTACCTACATAATGGCGGAGGTAGTAACTACCGCAGTATCGGGTGGCACTTTATCCCCGAGGGGGCTGGAGCGGACGATCCAGCGGATCCAAACATTCTAAAAACGAACAAGACAAACAGCCCTGCAAACAGACTAATAAGCAGGTGATGTGCTACGTCGCAATGGTCCTAGTAGGTGCATTCGGAACCCTGTATGGTGGGTGCCACCGATGTTGGTTGGTTGGTGTCATCTGCTTTTTCGCTTTTTATTTATATCCTCCGGTGGATAAGGGAAAACAACAGCTGAAATAATCTCACCACACTTGCACGTATGTTCATACACATCGTGTGTCGATGTAACCCAACCGCATTCGCAATCCAGCGCTAGCTAGCGCGTCCTTCGGTTCCCACTACAGCGATAGCGCGAGCTGTCCCTGTCGGCGGTCCTCGTTACCACCCCGGCAACGCAAACTGCCGTTGTAAACGGATGCGAGAGTATGTCGACCCGACCTGACCCCTGAGGGTCAGGTGCGGTGGAGATAGCCACCCGCAACGGCAACTTTCCGGATAGTGCGGAACTTGCGCAAGCTTACTACCCACTAACAAAACCCCCAGCCATGAGAGAACAGCCTTCAGCCGGACATGGTCCAGGTAGGTGCGGTCCACCCTACCCATTCGGGCGTTGGTCCTCGGAGTCTTTTTGCTACGATATATTTATACAGAATCCGTGGGCAGAACAAGGCTGAACGTCTTAATCCTGTTGACTCTGGCGTTGGCAGGGTAGTCACCGACCTGTATCTTTCGCGGGGGCATGCACACCGTGTAACACCCGCGATCGAAGTATCAGAACAAGCAGCTTGCAAAGCTGAGTTTTGATCAAAAAAGCTTTTTCTTTGGTAGATCTCACGGCTGAAGAAGTGCATTTTTCAATTCTTAGATACATACGTAGACTAGACTATAGTCTATAGTCTAGTCTATTATTATTAGTTGATGGATTCTCTGTTGTGCTTTGATTTATCACTTATTATTCGGTTACGTCTTGTAACCTTTCCCCCCCCCGCCATCGCCCCCCCCCGCCACATTCCCCCCCCTCCCCCACAAGAAATATTTAAAGTTTCCACGCACAAATAGACCTGCCCCACCCGTCCCCTCCCCCCCCTCCCCCCCTCCTGCCCCCCTTTTGATCAAAATCAGCCCCCCACGTCCTCAACAACTCCGCCCTCCCCTCACCGGATATTCGACTTACGGGATTCACTTGATAAACTGATGCATCTCCTTCCACAGCTGTCAGATTTTGTCCCCCTCAGAAACGGGTTTTATAGTTTCCGCGCACAGACTGCCTAACATCACCCTGTTGACCCTGATAGCTACACTGTAGTTGCAAGGGGAATCGCCGACCTATATCCTTGATGAGGACAATACGCGCGATCGGAGTATCACACACAGCTTGCAAAGATGAGTTTCGACAAAATCCTCGATCTCACAGCTGGAGTGTATTTTAATTTTTACAATAATATATGTGTCGAGGGAGTCGAGTTAGTCATCATGCGGAAAATGGCATGAGGCGGAGAGACGCAGAGCTGCAGAGCGACACGCAAAGGCCGCGGTATCGCCATCCACCGTCGGCATCTCTGAACGGCCGGGGGGGGGGCGGGGGGCGGGAGGGAAGTGGGAGGGGGGGAGGGGGGAGGGGGGTGGTGGGGGAGGGGGGGCGTCCTGCTCGAGAGACTGAAGTTTAGGTCTGGCCATCATCGTCTTGAAGTTTTTGGACCTTCCAATGGCCGTCACAAGATAGCGTAAGACCGCCCTGACTTCTGCGCCTTGTTGCGTCTCCCCCCCCGTTCCATTGATGCACTTGATACCCTCTACCGGTATGAGCCCAATCAATGCCGTCTTTAGTCAGTTCCTAGGGTCTGCTACTATGACGTTTTTTTCCTTTTCCTTTCCTTGCTTCTTCTTCTTGTCCTATATGGTCTTGTCTTTTCTTTTCTTGTCTTTCCTTTTCTTTCCTTTCCTTTTTAGTTTTTTTTTTTTTTTCTCACCTTTCTTTTGCCTTCTTTCTTTTTTTCCAATTGACTCGAATCTGACATGCGTATGCGTAGTGATAGGCACTACGTGTAATATATACGTGGTGGTCTTTTCCTGGGTGGCGAGCGCTATAATAGTCGTTTTTCAGGCTCGAGTAGTGGGACGTATGCACCAGTAAAGACCTGGCACATCGTAGGCTGACTCCCGATTTCACTTTTAAATGTTTCTGGCGGAGGCATGAATTGCGTCAGCTTTGATATATGCGTGTACCACCTTTGGTTTGTTTGTGTTTTTTGTCTGGGGTATTCCTCAGACGCAGAGTGACTGGAGCCTGTCCTGTGACCACGGACTTGATTATGCGAGTTAACGTGAGAACAACAACATATCTACGTAGTCTAGTTGGTTTTCGTTTTGCTCATCCCGTCTACCACGTATTCCATCATCTTTCATACTTTTTAGTTCTCATTCATATCATACGTGTGGTTGTACTCGCAGGTACACACAACGGTTGAATATAAGTAAAACGGGAGTGTAAAGAAAGAAAGGGTTGACCGCAGCAACACAAGTGAATGAAAACAAGACGTCTCGCGATATGTGTGTGCGGTCTTCACATCAAACCGTTCTTTCTACCCAACGGCATCATCAGTACGCTCAGAGTCCGGGCTGGTTCGTCCTTGACACAGAGAGACAAAATTCTTTGGTCACAGACTGTGAGACAACACAGTGTAAACCAATTTGTCGCAATTCATCATCAAGGCGACGCAAGTGAAGTGCTAGCGTACTGGGTACGAGAACATTGGTTTGGCAAAAAAAAAAAATCCTCAAGATATAGAAAGCGCGAGGTAAATTGTAGCCGTCAAGTCTAAAAAAAAATACCCGGGTCATTGTCGATCAAACCCAATACCTACTTCGTGGTTTGAGCCGGGTTGAGTACGATTTTTGTTGGGCCAGTCTCGTAGGTCGCAAGGATTGTATCATACATACGTTTGTATGTATGAAGCTGGTTGATTCTCCATTTAATTCAGTTTGTACCCGTTTCTTCCACCCGATTGGAACGGGTGGGCGGGCGTGGTCGTGTTTTGGCTCTTCTTGCCTTTTCATGCAAACAATATAGTCTATAATGTTACACACAGCTTGCAAAGATGAGTTTCAACAAAATGTTCAATCTCACAGCAGCTGGAGTGTATTTTAATTTTTGTAATAATACCTGGATGTTGCAACCTCGATGCGTGTGTATTCTTAGCTCTTCCTTCGTACCCATCCATGTTTTACCTATGCATACACATTGTGATGGCAGTACAACAAACAGCAGTTAACAATGGTATATCCAGCGGCGTCAGCCGCCATCGCAACGTAAAAAAAAAAAGGTACTTTTTAACGCCCAACTGGTAGTATCTGTGAACGTCGGATCGTTGGAGCGTGCTGAGCGGATGACGGAGCATCTCCAAGGCATGCTGCTGCCAGCAGCTGCTGTACGTATATGAATACCCACTGCCGAATTTGTTTTGTTTCACTGCTTGTTGGGTAGAAGCAACGATTTGATGTGAACACAACACACACACAGTTAGGTGTGCTGCTACATACGAGCACGCAGGTATATCATATTCGTTCCCTGTGTGCGGAGAAGTAGGCGAATCTCTTTCGTTATTAGGATATTTTTCTTTGCGTGGAAAATTGACGAGCGGAAAGCGCGTGATGACAAGTCAGAGAAAAATGGAAAAAAAAAAGGTGGACGAGCCTCCCGCCGAGCATTAAAAAAAGCTGAACAGCTGTTAGTTGAGATGCCTTATGCGCGACCACAAATGAAGGCATGTGTGTACCGAGGCAAGGAGGGAGAGAAGGGACGACACCGGTGACCACGGCTTGTTGTGCAGGAGGTCGCTCAGTCCAAAACCTCATACGAGTTGATGGGCTGGAGATTAAACGTGATGATAATGAAAAAAGATGGTACCCGGTACATACACAATACGTTGTTGTTGATGTTGTATCAACTACCAGGTACAGGTAGTTTCGCTGCCTGTGCACGGTGAGATGCTACGACCTCGTCGTGAACAAAAACAAATGTTTGAAATTTTATAATAATATGAAATATGCTTTATGCATCCCAGATATAGTATGTGTACAAAACGGCTTCAATGTCATGAAACAAGAATCACTAGACTCTACCAGCTGTGTGTGTTCTCTTCACATTAAACCGTTCTTTCTATGTACCTACATACCCAACATCAGTACACCCAGAGTCCGTGCTGATTCATCATACTGCTGTACCCAGAATTTTTTTGGGGCTGAGAACGTTTCCGATTCCGATACGTATCTTCCGTAAAACGAATATCACAAAGCTTTCGGACGGCGCGTGCCGGCTCAACCAACAGCGTACCAACTTGATGCTTGGGCTGTGAACGTTTCTGATTCCGAGACGTATCTTGCGTAAAATGAATACCACAAAGCTTTCGGAGGGAGCGTGCCGGCTCAACCAATAGCGTACCAGCTTGATGCTATTGATAGTAGTAGTAGCTGCGTGTCACTGCTGTTCATATCTCGGAGCGAGCGTTATCTGTCTTCGTTTTCCGCCAATATTCGAGGTGCTCACTTCACCGCACTATCTGTACTGCTTGCTCGCTCCTCGTCACTCCCTTCCTCCTCCGCAGCAGCAACAGATTAGTAGACCATACCGGCACCATTACACCAACCACACCTTCACACTACCACACCGCCACCACCGAGACGTCTTGCTTCGACCGATCTGCTCAGCAATCTTTCGAGGCATACACTAGGTGAGAGAGGGAGGTCTGATATTAATTCATGCATGCGTGGGGGCGTATTAGGATTGAGAGATCCATGCGACCCTCGTAACTGACGTGACCGCTGTTTGAAAGTCGATAAAATCATCCCCACTTTCCTAGACCAGCCCTGTCAGAGCTTTTACCCCCTCACCCTAATTTCCGGACATGCTGTGCCGCCTGCCTTCTGGACATGCCACGCTTACAGGTGCCATCCCTCGCCCGCCCCCCCTTGTGCCTTTATTTGAAAGCACATAGTGTTCAGCATTCCCTATGCTCGTCGGTTTCGCATCCAATTTCGCCAACTCACACGCCCTCTCGCGCTTATGGCGAGTCAATTTTAACCCAACACAGTAGTCCATATTCCTTGTATACTTTTTTTTTTTTTTTTTTTTTCAATCCTCCGGCTGATGGGGAAAAATAAAGCGTAGTCTAAGCCCACCACACTCCTACGTATTTTCATACGCGTCGTGTGTCGATTTAACTCAGTTGCTTTCGCAACCCAACGCTAGCTGGCGCGTCCTTCGGATCCCACTAAAAGCGACAGCGTGAGCAGTCCCTTGTATACTGTTTTTAAAAGGACTTACGACTAGGCACTCGCTCAGTACGTACGTGGCGTACCTATGCTGATTGGTGGACCATGGGGAATGCCGACATACTGCCGCTTTATTATTGTTGTGTCAAACCCGGTACCTGATGTTATTCAGCAAGGAGAGCGGACTACACATATCGCGCCGAGGAGTGGTGGCAGACTGCCTATAGTTCGGCGCCGAATCCCAATTCAATAGCGATTCTGCCGCGTTTGCTGACTTCCCCCCCTCAAACCTTCAAACGATGCGTGACACGATCGGGACAGGTGCTCCTAGGTGGTCAGGACAGTTCGTAAGTGGCGCACGGCAACATCGTGGGCTCTGCTTTTTGCCGGTAAACTATCTGTCTGTGGTCGTTCGCCATCCACGCTTTCTGTAGTTAGTACTGTGGTCTACAGCAATAGCAGTATGTACTTTGTATTCTGCTTTGTTTGTGTGGCATCGCCTTCGCATATTTTGTTGATTTTGCGAGTTAATGTGAGAACAGCAACATTTTTTGTTGACCGTTCTTTCATACAATATACTTCGAAGTATTAGACTAGACTAGACTATAGAAGCAGTATGCCTCGCGACATCGTCAGCACACCCAGTGTCCGTGTGTATTATTCACATTTAGCTGATCTTTCAACACATCTCCACCTCAGCACAACCAGTATAATGTCCGTGCCTATGCCTCCTCCTGAGAGACACTACTTGGCAGGAAGGACTCTCCCGTACACATCGCATATACGGCGGTACGGACAGTTGATATTTGCCGCCAAATGCCGTCCTGATTTCTAATCGTGCGGAGATACTTGAAGTATACATTCTCCGTCCTGATTTCCAATCGTGCAGGGATACTTAAATTATACATTCCGTGGCCACGTGCGCTACTGCCATTACTATAGACTATACTATTAGTACCACAGTATATTGTTTGCTGTTGCTGCTGTTGTACCTGGTAGTCATCACAGGCCATTTCGGAGTTCAAAAGAAATTCCGCATTTGCCCACGCAGACTGCCGTGAGACAGAGATATAATAACTTCCGTGAAATAGTCGACGAAATAAAACTTGCCGAAATGTGTGCGTACCGGGCATGGAAATCACGGCACAATCAAGCCAGATCTATCTGCGAATAGGAACTGAAAAAAGCAAAATGCTAAATAAACCACAAGAATGCCCTAAAATAAATGCGTACGTACTACTGTTATTGCTAATATAGTACAAAAAGACGCAAGCAAAACGTAAAACATTCTTCTCGTTGATGCACATTCTCTTGTGTTCCGCGTAGGCTAATGTTATATGTATACCTGGTGGAAGCGTGTCGTGCACCACGATCAAGACACATGGGAGATAAAAACACCATGGCGGAAGCATACGAGAGAAGAGATGAACCAGGCCGTCAAAACGACCTCGCTGTATAAAAAATTATTAAATTCTTATGTGAGAAACACGATCGATCGTGGAGCATATGTTTCGGGCGCTTGGCTACTTTATCGAACCGAACCGTCAACCTTGCCACAGGCAAGCCCTGCCACCTCCTTGCTACATTTCGGAGTACTCCTGTCCAGGCAGGGGTCTCAGATGTCATCATGCAAGGAAAGTCTATAAATGAGTCATTATTATAGTCTTTCCTTGCTGTTCCCCCCACAAAAAAGAAATAAAATAAAGACCACAACACCAAGCCAAAGAAAGGCAAAAAAAACACAGAAAAAAAAACTCAAACGCGGGAACAAGTAAACATACAAATACACCCACAGACAGGTTGTTGCATGGCCAAGTCACCAGCTGTGTTGTTTACAATGTGTATCTTCTCTGTCTCGTAGTGTGTGACCGCAGAGCTCGTCTCTCTACGGGACATCATCAGCACGAATGCTGGTTGTGCTGGATGTGTGTTGTCTTCACATTGAATCGTTCTTTCTACCCGACGACATGATGATTCATCATCAATGCACCCAGAGTCCGCGCCGATTCTTGATCCTTATAAAGACACAAGTTCTGTGGTCGGTCACAGAGTAGATGATGTAAATAGATGAGTAGAAATATCAACATCGGTCTAATGTCAAGACGACACATGTAGTCTAAATATATTTACCCTCTCCCTCTTGCTCAAACGCCCCACCTAACATCGAAATCGGCGAGAGTAATAAACACTTCTACGCAGTTGATATCACGTCATCAGAGTATTCATTCCGTAGCTTTCATTCAATCCCCCCCCCCCCCCCCCCCGACCAACGCCCCCTCCTTCCCCACCACCCGCACCATCGCCGAGACCTAGTACCACGCGTATAGCAAACCCGTACCTCTATGCGACCTAAAGGTGTTGGTTAAAAAAACATTTCCGACCCCCCCCCCCCCCCCCCCCCCTTCCCCCCGCCCCACCCCCGCCCCCACCCCCCTCGAACGCTCCGCCCGCTCCTTACTGGTTGTACGACTGACAGGGTATAAATTATAGTGTCCACGCACAGATCGAGCTGCCCCGCCCGTCCCGCCCCCCCCTCCCCCCCCTCTTGATAAAACCCAGGCCCCCATGTCCTTAGAAAACTCCGCCCTCCCCTCACCGGATATTCGACTTACAGGATTCACTTGATGAACTGACGCATTTCCTTCCACAGCTGTCAGATTTTGTGCCCCTCAGAAACGGGTTTTATAGTTTCCGCGCACAGACTGCCTAACATCACCCTGTTGACCCTGATAGCTACACTGTAGTTGCAAAGGGCTATATCCTTAATGAGGACACACAACCCGTAATACGCGCGATCGGAGTATCGCACACAGCTTGCAAAGATGAGTTCCGACAAAATCCTCGATCTCACAGCTGGAATGTATTTTCAATTTTTAAAATATATATATAGTCTATATGGACACCTGTCTGCTTGTCACCCTGGTCGCTAGCCACACGACCTGTCAGTTCTTTCTTTCTCCCATTCGACACGGTACGGCTGCTTACCCCGCCCTTCCCCCCGCGCGCGCCAAGTCCCCCGCAAGGTCTTCCCCCCCCCCCTCTCCCTTTCGATGGCAACCATTTTTCTTGTGGGAGTCCTGACTGTGGGGCGGCGCCAGCTCCAGTCTATCCCGTCCTTGGCCCACCTTACTGTGAAACCACTCGTCGCTTCCACGAACTCCCAATCACATGACGGGTGGGTTTGTTGTGTGTGTTACTCACATTGAAGTTATCTATTCATCCATCTTTGTTCGTCCATCTACATCCGGCACAACCAGTCGGTGTCCTTACTTGATGCCTCATGGAGAGACGAGCTCTCTCTGTGGTCTGTGGTCACAAAAAGTGCGAGACAGAGGTACACAACATGGCAAAAATATTTTAAAATGTAGAAAAAAAAACGTTGCGAAGATGTATGTACGGCAAGGCGACTTGGCAAATAAATGTCAACACGCAATGAGCACCCCAAGCTGGCGCAAAAACGAAAATTTGAAACACCAGCAAACCAAACTATGTGCCGCAGTGTAAAAGAAAAACAAATTAAATG
Organism: Undaria pinnatifida; assembly: GCA_012845835.1. Taxonomy (NCBI): domain Eukaryota; class Phaeophyceae; order Laminariales; family Alariaceae; genus Undaria; species Undaria pinnatifida. Next base: position 5,026,091 of record JABAKD010000018.1, on the reverse strand, counting down.
TGAACGAAAAAAAAAGAAAAGCAATTGGAAATAAAAGTTGCACTTACTTGCTGCTGTGTTTCGAAACGGTGATTGATTGATGTTTTTACCTGGTATATAATTGTTTGAAGGAGATCAGCTGTGAATTCGACGAATTTAGGGCCGATACTCATCTTTGGAAGCTGCGTTGTTGGTACTTGTAAAATTAACTTTGTGGGCGAGCTTTTTCACTTAATGGGAAGGGTCCCATTATTATGTATATTTTGATGTTTGTTTGTGACGATGCTCTACGAATTGAATATCAAAAACACAATAAACACAAAACACAGCCGCCGGACTTTTATTAATACTTCGAAGTATCAGTTTGTGTCAGTCATCAAGACAGAGAGTGAGAGAGCGTTGTCCCCGCTGGCACATTGTTGTAGTCAATCCATCACCGTGGGCCAAAACAACACCGCGTCTGTACCTCGACAACAACGGGGACTTTACGTGGACCCTTCTGAGGCTCGAGTACCCCTGATGATGTCGCTTGCCAGGCATTGATTGGGCCAATTTATCTCCTGGTTGGCGTTTGGTCCCGGATTGTCGGCACAAGGCATCGCTCCGAATTTCCAATAGCGGCATGTCACAAAGTCGCTCATTTGTTTGGAGTTATGTTAAGAGAAGACGCCATTTGTGGATGGTCGTCTCAAAGGTCTAGGCTGCCTACCGTGCTTTCTCAAGGTATCCAGTATCGGCGACTCAATCAAAGAAGATAACATCACCGTTTCCGCCCTGCTGTGCTATGCTGCTGCTGCTGACGTGCAGTTAGTTGGATTTATTGTACTAACTGTTGCGGTAGCATCTGTGACAGAATCGGCAGAGAGAGGGAGCGCAACCAAAGAAATGAGAACGATATCACACACCAAAAATCGTCCAACAAACGAAAAACTAGCCGGAGGGCTGTAGTCACAGGGACGACGAAGGGACACATTTCCCCACCTTCCCCTTCCCCACCGCTTTTCTGAAGCCATAAACAGGGGGAAGGGTCTCTCAAAACAAGCGGGAAAGGGGGGGGAAACTAGACGAAGTTCGTGTGGTGTGTCTCGTCCAGTGATCACAGCGATCTGGTTTTGTTTTTGATTCTGACCTTTGGTCTTTGGATTCTGACCTTTGGTCTGTGGGGTCGCTTTTTTTCTCTTTCCGTCTCTTGCCCCTGGTACGTGTAAGAACATAAACTCCTTCCGTGTAACTGCCGCAACCTATAGTCTATGGGCGCAGCAAGGGATGTTGTTAGATAGCAGTACCAGCATATTGCATCCAGCGACCATTGAACGGCATTTCAGATAAACTAGAGGTGCGGAACGTTCTATCACTGTTAGTATGCGGCACAGCCGACGTGCGGCACAGCCGACGTGCGGCACAGCCGCAGAACTTCACGCAGGGTGAGAACCGGCATGAGCTCTGAAGCAAGGATGATCTCGCCAGGGTAGAACGACTCTTCTGTGCCATCCCAGGCTCGTGCTTGTTGCGGACGTTGTGTGCGAAAATTTGAGCAAGCAAATCATGCCAAACTGCGGGTGCTATGCTGAATGCTATCATACCAGAAATACAAGGAAGGCAGTGAGGCGCGATGTCAGTACCTGAAACATGTATTAACAGCTGTACAACAACATACGAAAATTTGCGTTGCCTGATGAATGTTCTTGGCGTCTCGGCTCAGCAGGTGTGATAACAAACATCTTTTCGACTTTTTCGAAACTTCGTAACTCGACACTCTGAATGTCGGCTTTGCGTTAAATCCGTGTCCTTCCTACCCCAGGACATCCACCACTACCACTAAAGTCTAGTAGAATCCTCAGTGTCCGTCCTAATTCTTCGCGCTAGACAGATATCGATTTTGTCTGTGGTCACAGGCTTCGAATCAGATTAACCAAGATTCTATGCGGTCATACACCAGAGGAAAGAAAAATGAACGTCAGCGTTAACCGGGTACTTCCTGATACTTCCATCATACGTACAAAAGAAACTGTACGAGTGACACGGCAACAGCCAAGCCAGAGAAAAAACAGGTGCTATTAATACTACTAATATTAATACCACTGATAGGGACACCTCACGCTATACCTACAATGGGACCCGAAGGGTGCGCCAGCTAGCGTTGGGCTGCGAAAGCAGCTGAGTTAAATCGACACACGACGCGTATGAAAATACGCGGAAGTGTGGTGAGCTAAAAGTAAAGCTTTATTTTTCCCCATCCGCCGGAGGAAAATAAATAAATAATAATAATAATACTACTGCTGGTGCAGATACGTATTATTGCTAGAACATACTAAAAAACAATAATAATAGGACACCACAAGGATGCCTGAATTCTTGGTTTATGCTTGCGCACAAGTCTGATGTATGATGTGTATGACTGCATAGAATCTACGGCGATGGTAGAGTAGAACTATTCATTTGGTTGTCGGTCCCAATCTTCGATATGTTCGAGTTGAGCCCCCTTTGGCTCAGTCCATATTGAGTCTATATTAAGTCCATGTTTAGTGCATATTTAGTTCACTATTAGTTGTCGTCGGGTGTGCATGTTCAGAGCGGTCTCCGGGACTCCAGTGCGTTAATATATATATTCTATCTTTCTTTTCTTTTCCTCCGGCTGATGGTCCCTCGTCGGGTACCGAGAGCAATGTCCCCGTGAGCCACCCTACGCCGGACATACAGATAGTCTATTATGCTCTTATGCTAGCATATTGGAGTAGTACCTCGTACACGGGGTTGCCTAGGGCATCATGTGCTAGAGCATGTCAAGGTGGGAGCCGTCGATGGACCCTCGGAAGCAGTCGTAAAACAAGTACCAGGTCCCATATATTATCGTTCTCTCCGCCGAATAAGGAAGGGTGCATAAATGGCTGCAAAGTAATATATTATCCGATATGCCGAATAAATGCAAATATTGCAACTCCCTGAATACGAACTTCATATTATGGCCTTTGTAGATACTTTACACTTACCTATATCAGAAGTTAGTTGGTACGACGAGCAAATAGTCTATCCTATCGTACATGAAGTGAGACAAAAAAGACGACATAATAGGATTGCAATAAAAACAAGGCAACACAACACGACGGACGAAATACGTTGAACCCTTTCTCTCCTCGCGGAGGTCCTCTCTCTCACGTGCCGCGCAGTGCATATCTAACCTCCTAATAATACGTTGTTAGTCCTACACGCGACACACGGCTACGAGTACCTCAGGTAATTTCGAAACTTCGTGCCGTTGTAATTTGTAATTTCGACACTCGACATCGTGTGCACAACACGCACCGCAGACTGTCGTTGGGTTTACGATCTTCGCCGCCGATGCGATTGAAGACACATTCGCGTGCTACGACCCGGAAGCACTGACTGAGCTACTGCTGTAGTTGCACTCTCTGGCTCAACAACATTTCCGACTGACGGTACGATGCAAAACGATACCGGTATTATTGACTACACGGTCGTTGGAATACAAGTTTTTTTCCATATTTTTTCATTGGTTAGACAGTCTATTCGGAATACCGTTGCTTTTTGCCATGAATGAATGAAATGTTTCCGGTACGACCAGAGGGAAAACGCTCTGTAGTACGTAGCAGGTACTACACGTTTGGTCGGGCTTTGCTCCCAACTCCTAAACTTGGAACATCTTTTCGGGCCCAGACTCTAGAATCTCAAGTTCCTGCCCGGAGCGAGCGTGAATATGGGTAGTCAGAAGTAGGAACTCCGATTTTAATCACACACAAAGGTGTCCAATCGCGATGGCGCGTGCTACGATGGAGGTGCGCCATTTTTTTTTTGTGGGGTTCCTCACTTTAGGAGGAAATTAAGACACGTCCTTTCTCAACCCAAAAACTGATTTCGAGAAAAAAACGAAAACCGCCACCTACCGGATGGAAAATCCCGCGGCCTAGGTATACAACGAGAATCAGGTGGGGGGGAATGTCGTATTTCCAACGATTTTGGGTTAAGGAGCCCCGTAATTCAGAAACCGTTTCAACCAAAAAACGGTATACCTCTACCGTAGCACGTGTCCCACGTTCAAGAAAAATGCAGACAATATGTCGAATACCAGGGCGGCGTCACCCGTAACAAATCTCGACGTTTTTCGTTCCGCGTTTGGCCCCGCCCCGCCCCACATCTAACCCGTCCCCCAATCCTTACGTTCACTCTCGTCGTTTCCCTGCATGCTATTGCTATGGCTCGTGTCATCTTTTTTTTCTCCTTCCAAGCTCGTGCTCAGTACAAATCACATTGGACATAAGGGCGACGATTGGGAACCTCTGTTAACGCTATTCTCACCCTGGTACCTTTTTGCCTTCCTCGGTTCTGCCCTGTCTCGCTCCTGACTCTTCCGTGTGAAGCTCCAGATAAGGACAAATACAGTGTAAAACATGAGGTCGACGGTGGGGAAGCTCTCGACTCTGCTCGCTTTAGGCACGCTCTCCGCGACCCCTCGGGGCGTTGTAGGGCAACGCCGCGGCGTTGGGACTGCTGCCTCGGACGATGACGCGTCGATTGCGTACTGCGAGGAGGACGGATCGAGCGCACACTACGACGAGGTGCTAAGGTAAAATTCTTTTGCTACACCTGGCTCACCGACAACTTGCGCCACAACAGAGGTAGCACCCTTGTGGGCAAAACATATTTGACTGTGGAGGGGGGCTTCTCAGCCGAGGGATTACCGAATATCGTTGGAACGCTGTTGTTTGTGTTTTGCGACACTGTTAAGAGGGCGTTTCCGCTCGCTCTGCTACGCCTAGGCCATGGGAGTTTTCACCGGGTTGCACCCTTTCAGTTGTTGGGGGAGGTATATAGAGCTTCTCACGCGCGGGAGTCTAGGAAAAAGGAGTGGCATCCACCACCACCTCGGACATATAGTACTGCTGTACCGGGATGATATGAACGGCGCGAGTCGTTATGACCACCTTGGATCAAAAATAAAGATTGTGGTTTTTATTAAAAAGTTTTCTCAATGTTGAAGTCTGCTGTACACCAAGTCATCCGTCCCGTGCTGCGGTAGAGGTGGGCCGCGTTTTTGTTTCGGGGAGGTTCCTCGATTGGGGAGCTTAAGACGTGGCCTTCATTACCCAAAACCTGATGTGGAGAAAAGCTAAACCTGCTTCGTACCGGATGAAAAAATCCCAAGGCGTAGGTGCACCACGAAAATCATGCAAAAAGTGTACGAAAATCCGACGGTCTTGGGTTAAGGAGCCCCGTCATCCAGAAACCGTTTTCGGACAAAAAATGGATACCTCTATCGTAGCGCGCATCATCTCGAACTCTTCCGTAAGCGATCCCGATGGCTCCGTCGTAAGATATCACAACCCGGCCGTAAGCCAATCACAACTCCGTTGTGTGAGCAATTGCTTTTCGGTTGTAAGCAATCACAAACTCGTCTTCGGCAATAGCTTAGCTCCGTGATATTATAAAGGCAATTACAACTCTGCTCTATCTATGCCACCACAGCAGCTCCGCTGTACGCACTTACGACGGCGTTGTGAGCAAGCACGACTCCGCGTTAAACAAGCACCATTCTGATCCGAAATGTCACGCCACTATGGTTTGCCTCCTATTGACCCTGTTGAAGGCAACCACGACTACGTTGTATGCGGTCACGAACCCTACGCGGGCAGTCACACCTCCGTCGTAAGCGACCACGACTGACTCCGTTCAAATAAACCACAACTCTGGTTCCAGCGATCACGACTCCGTGGCAAGCGAGCATCATTCCGGTGCAACTAATCACGGCTTCGTTGCAAGCAATCACAGCCCCGCAACGCCCTGCGGCGGTGTAACACGCGGTCACAACTCCGTTGTACACAACCGCAACACCACCGCTATGAGCAATCACGAGCGCCTGTCGCGTGCTACGATTGAAGCGGACAACTTTGTTTCTAGTACTGCCCCTCAGTTCGGGAGCTTAAGACCTCTCCCAAACACGATTTTAGAGCAAATAAAGCTGCTACCGGAGGGGAACTCTCATTTGCCTCGAGGTGAATACAACTGAGTACCACCAGGCAAAAAAAAATGGCCTGTTTCCGACGATTTTTGGATTAAGGAGCCCGGTCGTTCAAAGGCTACTTCATTAAGACGAAAAGTGCCTCGTACCTTTGTCGTAGCACGCGTCGTCGTAGGCAACACATCATGACTCCGGTGTACGAAACCATGTTCATCCATTGTTCACCACTTCAACCCCTTCGTACGAGTAAGAAACATCTTCTCCATTGTGAGCAATTGCGACTCTATTGTATGATATATATAGGCGGTCACAACTCAGCGGTGCGCAATCACTCCTCTGCAAGTCAGTACTAACATTGGTGAGTATGAGTGGAGCTCACAACCGGGAGTGGGTTCCTCATCCATTCGCCCATTCATTCCTCACTTACTTCACTTTCCCACCCTTTCTATTTCTTGAATGGAGCGACACGTGGACGTACCAGGTGGGTTTCTTTGTTTTCCCAGTTTATTTTGTGGATATCATTATGGTATTATCCTTGGATGTTCTGCCGTTGGCTAATCGTGATATAGACTATAGTGTCAACCCCCAATCTCTAAGTCGTAAGAAAACGACCACGCTTGAACATATAATACCAGATACGACGTACGCACAACAGCAGTGAAACTACCCTTACATATACGATGATCTGGGATTGAAACCATGCTGGTTGCCATGGCTTCGACGGCGAGGATTCGGTATTCTCCGGAAAAGCAACCAACCCCCATTTACAGCACGTGCGGATGAGACTAACCTGCAAACTACCAAGAACATCTAGTCTCACGTCATCCGGACACCGATACTCTCGATCTCACTGAGCGTCCACCGTACGTACCGTGCTATTTTTTGCTCGTCTCATAGCGGGTCTGGATCTACCATGATGCGGTGGGCGGCGTCTAACACGGGCTGCCCCAACCACGTCAACTGGGACCTCAATCCCAACCCAGCACAGGTGAGACGCGGACACACATGCATCAACCGCACCACGTTAGGGGTTGCAAATATAAGTCCGAATTGGTCTCGCTCAACAGAGCTCCTGAACGCAGGAGCTACTCCGCATTTTCTTCTGAATCCGATGTGTGATACCTTCAAACGTTGGAGTATCGTCTGCTCTGCTTCGACGACGCGAAAATAGTGCACGCCTTCTGCATTGTAGAGGTAACACCATGAATTCAACATAAATTTGTGGCTTGGTCTAGCATGCGAGATATTTTTGTATGCCCATGGAAGTAAGAGCTTAGCTTGTGTGTGTTTGTGTGTTTGTGTGTTTGTGTGTTTGTGTGTTTGTGTGTGTGTCTGTTTTTTTTTTTCTCCCTGTTGGTTGTAGGGTGAGGGACAAAGGTTTTCAAGTCAACATCCTCAGACAGAAAATATGAGCGTCCACCCCCATCGGAGGACGCGCGTCAAACCTCTTCACCTCAACATCTTCAGCACAAATTAGTGTCTACCCTTCCCCAACCTTATCGTAGGACGCATCCGGGCCGTAAACCTGGGAGGCACTTGTGGCTTTAGTGGTATCCAAAGGACTGCCCACGACTACAACAGTATGACAGCGACACCATTCTGTCATGGGCCGATGATAGTATTCATAGGGTAGGTAGTATCCGGCGTCCCTCCTACCATGCATTGGTCGCAAATGCGGGCAGACAATTACGGCAGTGGCATGGGCTGTAAACCCAATTATCTGGAAAATTTGTGTTGTGCTTCGAGTATTTACTTCACCATGTAATCCAGGCGTTCGTCTCGAGTTCATGGGTGACAACAATCGATCTTTGAACGGTTGTCCCGCGGAGCAGACATCGCCGTGTCATATCTTACAGCGTGCAAGCACGGAGCGCACCTGTCATATTAGTGGCATTGACACCCTGAGAGAGCCAGGCTCAAACGAAGCAAAAACTGCGATGCTGTCATACGATAGGTATATAGCTACCCGGTCACAACGCCTTCCCGCAACGATGTCAAGCATACCTGTAAGTCAACAGTTCGGTGTCACCTTCTTATCTCGTACTTCGAAGTATGTACCATGATGGTACCGGTAAACATCTTCGTCATAACTCCCCCCCGCTTCCCCACGCGATGCTAAAACGCAACCACGTGCAGCACAACGCGATGAACACGTCAATCCCGGCCTACCCAATGCTGATAGCATCCGGCGGGACTACGGACCTCAGCTCGACAGCTAATGCTGTCGGGATCATGCGTAACGGTGTCGTCATGTTCAGGTACTTTTTAAGCAGCAATACCAAGACAAAAGGCATAGTCTAAGCTTGTTGTTTCCACGGCAAGAGTTCCTCACCAGAGCACCGATCATGGCTATTATGCTGATAGGTACGGCTCTACTTTTCATTGTAATAATGTGTTGTTTTGTGGGTATGAATACCTACTGCTAGGGCCCGTTTGGCACTCGTGTATTTTATTGTATTCTGAGTCGTACTACGGTAGCCCCCTACACTTTTCTTCAAAGAAATGGCCGGTTTTGAAACCAACTCCCGACCGAATCTCCTGAAATACGGTGTCCCTTGAAACCTCGACGTTATCGTTCGATAGGCCTTTGCACACAACAAAATATATCGAGACCCTTGTTGTTAATTGCATCCTTCCTCGTGTCGAGCAGCCATGAAGTGTTCGTCAAAGAAAATCGCTGATCTTGAGGGGGGCTACCATAGAATCAGTCTTTATAGGTTTACCTTATCCAGCGCCCGAAGGGAAGCCTTGTGAATTCTACAAGCGTTCGACAGGCCTCGATGCACGCAGCAGCGAGTATACTCCGGCATCTTGGCATCTCCTCATTACTGTCTTTTGCACAACCCTGGCGTAGCAGGCCTAGCGCGTGCTCTGTTTTACACCATCGAAAAGAAAACTCTCTTGTTGTTTGCGGCGCTCAGCTCTTGGGCTCGGGACCAGGTATTGACCTATGAGGACACGGCCTTCTACCTCGAGTCGGACACGTTCGACCTCTGCGGAGGGCACGCTACAGCGGAGGGCACATACCACTATCACAACACGGCGGGTTGTCTACAGGAGCAGGCGGCGGTAGCGGCGGGGACTAGCGCTGACGAGCACTCTGCGCTGCTTGGATGGGCTTTTGTGAGTATATAGACGATACGCATTTTTTTTATGAATGTCATTAAGATGTACTGGTACGAATTCAGTCGAGTTTTCCTTGTTTACTGTTACTCTTGGGGTTTGTGCAGGAGCAAGCGGTGGTGTAGCGGTGGGAGATCTGCGCAAGTGAGCACTCTACGATGCTCGGATGGGCTTCTGTGAGCGCTCCTTGCGATGAATGTGTTGTACCAGCAACGGGTTAAACAATTTGCCGGAAGCGGGTTTCCTAATGAAGCTGAGCTCGTTCCGCGGATTTTTTAGCTTACGGTTTCTCTCGATTTTGTTCCTTTTTTTTATGTGCATGGCTGCCTATGAGAGAGCCGGGCATTTGAAAGGCAGGGCATCGTCGGGGCGTCTTACTGATTTGGCCATCACCGGCACCGTTTTTGCAGTCCGAGGGTATGCCTCTCCGCCCGCTGGCTCTCGTCTTCTACCCCACCATGGCTTCCCCACGCATTTGGCAAACTTTTATCATCTCTTGCTTCCGTGCGCTCCCCTCTCCTATTTTCAACGATACCCCGAAATTTCTACAGGATGGGTTTCCGATCTACGGACAGCGGGGCCCGGATGGCGTGGAAATGAAGGTCAGAAAACGCTTTAGATATGCAAAACGGAATTTTCGGGAAATCGTTCTGTCTAGCGGGAGCTGGCGCACGGATAATTGCGGTCTTGGCGCGAACGCTGTCGTCCGAAGCACGGTGGATTTTCCTTCAGGAGTGTTTGAGGAAGAAGGGCGGGGGATGTTGAGAAACACCGGAAGGGGCAGGAGTGTTTGACGGACCTTTTTAAAGTTGCACCTCCGTTTTGCTAGGACAATATGTGCTCGGAATTTGTGTGTGGTATTGTGTAATCGTTCGATCCGGAGTGTGGTCATGGGGTAGATATTTCTCAACAGCGCGCGCCACCGTATTTTAGGACCCGTAAAAAGAGTCTTAACAAGGCGCCGAGGGTGATAATGTTCAGCGTAGAACTAATGTGCAGCAGAGCACCATGCCGCGCACGCGTTGCGTGGCTCGTTACTTCGAGGTAACGGCACGGGGCTGCTTCTTGTGACCAGCGATGTACGGGTCATGTGCTCTCGACGTGTTTCCCTTTGAAGCCACAAAAGGGTGGATTGGTCAAAAGGCGGCTCCATGGTGGACACCCCAACCATAACGCGCTGCACCCGTATCCGATGGTTCTTCCAAAACAAACTGGTGTCGCCGTTGATGTTGCACAAACAGACAAAAACAGTACAAACCTGGCACGTCGGGGTCCAAAAATATGGGAATGTTTACGTGGTCGCCGACGTCAACGCCCACTCTGCATGGGATTGTCGGATAACAGGAAGAATGACGATGGTCCTGCATCGGAAAATATTTTTTGAATCGTGAGCTTTGATTTCCCCACTGTTTATGTTCTGTGCGATGGCATCCGCGTCAGATGTGCAACTTGGACGGTGCAAACCCCACTGCCTGCCTGGATGTTTGCTCCGGGTACGAGGCGCTCCTTCCCGAAGTCGACGATTTCGCCTACCGCTACTACACGGTACGAACAAAAGCCTGCGGGTTTGAGATATTTCGTGGGGATGTATGATGGGGAACCGAGGTACATCTTGTGCGTATCCCTAATATTTCACGAGGTACACGAGACGCATCGACTCCGGGATTAGAGGTTCTGTGGATGAGAAATCGAGATGTTGTACTCGTTTCGCAAGGTGACCTCGCAAGATGCTACGTGGGATAACAAACGCTCAACGGTACGGCCCCTCCACGTAGATAGTCCGTAAGCTTTATAAAATGTCGCGAGAGCATACTGTGCCCTTTGACGTTAGACACATCCCGCGTGGAAGCAAGACCTCTCCGGACGCTATACAAGTACATTAGTGTTGGGCACTTGTGCTCTTTGGACACGCGCAAAATCGCTAGTTTCTCTAGGGTTTTGGTTGCACTGATCACGCTTGCGCTCTCTGTCTCGGATTCCTAAAACGCCTTTTCCAAAACCTGAACCTTCTGCAGTCGTGCGGATTCGATGAGTCTTTCTTCCCGTTCACGACCAACTGCTTCCGAGGATGCTGCCCAGATGGTGTATCGTGAGTATTATATCCTTCGAAGTATCAAATTATGGTATATGTTTACTTGCTTGTCGAAAATTTCGGGTAGAACAACACCAAATGGTGAACCAGAGCGCGTCTTGATCCATTCAGCTTCGGATTCATCATAGGCCTCGCGAAGTATTCTGGTTCTGACTTTGACACCAAATGACGAGGGCTATGAGATCGGGGAAAATATGTACCTGGTAGAATTTGAGGCTCGTCGAATGTTTGCCGCTCGTCTGCAATAGGTCTTGTCTAACGTTGCTTCAACACCCCATTGTCAGCGAGATATATTTCCTGACCCCGTTCCACTCGCTCTGCACGAGTGGGCGGCAAGGGCGACGCAAGCTTCGGCCGTGCACGCCACCCCCTGTTACACGTTTCGCTTGACCACAGAGTTTCAGTTTTAGAGACACGGTCCATCTACGTTGCATCAACGGTGCCCCCCGCGTCCACTGCTGCACGTTTCGCGTTGGCCACACAGTTTCTATTGTTGGAGGCGGTGTTATTTTGTTCTTTAACGACGACCCGGCACTTACACTGCTGCACCTTTCGCGCTGAAAACGACATCCTGTCTGTGTGATGTGCAGGTGCAGCCGAAAAGTAGAAGCCTGCGGAACCTCCCCGGAAAGGGGGTACACCGACGACTACGTCCCGAGCCGGACGACGTCCTTGGACGAACAGTACGACACGGACCTGATCGAAGGAGATGACACCGATTTCATCGACACGATGACCTCTGTCGATTGCTCTCTTTTCATGGGTGAGTTCGCCTGCAGCGAAAATCGTCCTAGTGGTTGGCTGTGGTGGGTACCTGGCCTCCATCCGGCCAATTGTCAGACCCAATACCCGGCGAGGGTGGGTGTGACGCGAACTGCTTTGAAAGTTGGATTGACGATTCTCAACGTTCACGAGGGAAGGAGGGGTGGTTGCTGGAGCTTCGCGGGCGGAAAGGTTGAGCGTTACCCTGTTTCCAATTAATTGCTATAGTTTTGAGCGGTTTCACGCAATGCACAAGTTTCTGGGGCAAACGTAGGAAGTGGAAGTTAAATCGGCGGCGAGAAAATACCGGTTGGAGGCTTGGCGTGCGGCGACGGGTGTTCGGTATTGAGAATAATTCCGCCATCGATATACACGCCCCGAACAGTAAGACCGGCAGCAGAAGCCGTACGTCACAAGTATGATTGAAGCAGGTATGTGCACTCTGATGGCGTTGATTGGCCCCTTGAGATGACGTTTCATCGAGCACGTAAACGCTCGGCCCTTACATCAACGCTGTCATATGTTCTCGTCGTTGGTGGATGCTATCAACCTAACTGGTTTTCTTTCTCCACCCCCCAGGTGCCGGCTCGGTGACGACGACTCCTAAATCTTCTACGTCTTCTACACAGCAGGTAACCCCTCCTCCCGTAAACCATTTACCCTCGCTCCCGTACCCACATCGTATCCAATTCCCGACCCTAGCCCCTCACCAACAACTGCCTCCACCAACCTCGTACCCTCGCTCTCGTGAGTACCTCGTCTACTATTCCTGTGTCCGCTCCCGCACCATCCACACCGGCGTCAACCACTGCTTCAGTAACAGATCCTAGCCTCGCTCCCACAAACCCCGCCAAGGTCGAGCCTGCTCCAGTGCCGACCGCACCAAAAGAAACCAACGCTCCCACCTGCCCTCTTACTCTTGATCTCGTAGCTACACCGTCTCCTCTACCAGACCCCACACCCGCACGATCTCTACAAGCGCGAACCGCTGCTCCCATCACCCCTTCTAGCCTCGCTCCGACGTCACCCTCCACACCTGACTCCATCCTCGCGCACCATCCACACCGGCGTCAACAACTGCTTTCACCAACGTTCCTGGCCCCACTCCTGTAGTGCAATATTTTCCCATTGCCATGCTCCCGCTATTCGTATGCTGCTCCTGTCATGCTGCGGAGTTGGAACGTCAAGTAGTTGGGTGTACAGTGCAGCACACACGAAGGCTCGGCGTTAGCGTTCAACTATAGCGAGAAACCAACGGGCATGGGGTCTTGCTGCAACTGTTGCCGTGGCGACTGCCGCTGCGGTTGCCGTTGCTGGTGCTGGTTCTAGTACTGGTCCTGGTGCTGGTCCTGGTGCTGGTCCTGGTCCTGGTGCTGCTTCCGTGTTTCAACGCAATGTCTTTAGGGTGTAAAGTACAGTAACACAAACGAGTCATTTTCGCCTTAAGCCCAAGCAACGGAGACTGACCTGCTGTTACTATTGGTGTTGCTGCCACTGCTGCTGCTGCCGCTGTTGCTACCGGTGCTGTTGCGCTGTTGCCCCCGGTGTTGCTGTAGCTGCCGTTTTTCGCTGTCAAATATCTTGGGTGTACAGCAGTGCAGAGCCCAAAAATGAGTAAGCACTTGACCGAAGCGAACAAACGACGGAGGTTGACCTGCTTCTGCTGTTGCTGCTACCACCGCCGCTTCTGCTGCTGCTGCTGCTGCTGTCGCCGCTGTGATACCGTGTTTCAACGTCAAACACTTTCGGCGTATAATACAGCATACAATGAAGAGTCAACATTTGACCACAGCGAGTATATGAAGGAGACTGCTCGGATTCTGCTACGTCTGCCGCTGCTGCTGCTGCTACCCCATCTCGATTTGTAGTCTAATGTTTTCGTGATCAGATCACAGCGGTACTGTAAACAACAACGTACAGCACGCAACACAGTACACACACAAAACAGTCGACATCCACGCGAAATATAACACGGATACTGAGCGCTGTTGTTGCTACTGCTGCCACTGCCGCTGTTGCTGCTGCTGCTGCTGCTGCTGCTCTTGCCGTGTCTTAACGTACAGGACGATTCAAACGACGACGACAGCGAGTACGTCGAAGTCGGGACTAAGACGACCGTCGATGCTGCCGCCACTTCCTACGACGGCAACCCCGGCGTGGATTTTGGCAACACCGGCTGCGGCACGGACGGCTGCTTGCCCGCTTTGGCTCACGACAGCGACAGCAGCACCTTGGAGTCGAGATGGTCGTGCAGCATCCCCGACGGCGGCGTGTGCGTGGTCACGTTTACCTTCGGCGATCCCGTTGACCTTAAGAATGTGCAAGTGGCTTTCTATAAAGGGGAGGAGCGCACGCGCTGGCTCAAGGTAACCGGCAGAGGTTGTAACTAACACGAGCATTGACGATTTCCCCGACCGGATTTGTGTCTGTACATCGTGGCAGACGGGACGATGAACGCCACTCCAGACGTGGCACCCCTGTTGTGTGCTTGCCGACACCCAGCATGCCAGCCACCAGCCAAGGGTTCTAAGGATTTTCGATTTTTCGTCTCCCTGCGTGCAAGACGCTGGCCTTGTCAGATGTCAGAACGGTTACCTACGGAAGCGTGGCACAACACTCAACCATGGAATATACTTCTTGTTCCATGCCGGGTAAACCAATTTTGCTGCATGTGTGGCACAAGACATAGGCCATCTGTGCTACTACAGCGGTGGTTTCTACTGTAGCCCTAACATTCGGTTCAATGGGTTGGGGGGTTGGGATTAGGGCTGGACGTAGTGGCATTCGCATTGTACACGGTTGACCCTCAACCATAGCATCGGGTAATCGGTGAGGTGTTCAGCCGCTGGCGCCATGCACAACCATTTGCACTGCCGCTCTCGTTGATCGCGCATGAACTCTTTTGGCACACAGATCGGAATCAACGGCGACGAAATTGGCACGTTCGAATCCTATATCGGATCCACGTTCAACTCGTTCGACATCGAGGAGACTGGGGTGGAGTCTGTGACCATGGAGGCTGTTGGTATCACGACGGGCGAATGGATCGCCCTCCTTGAGGTGGGTCACACGTCCAAACCAGAGAGGCGTAGAGTCGCCTGCTTTTTGTGGCCCCACTCGCTTTCAAACCCGCTATACCATCAGCATTGTAAAGGGGAATGGTCTTCCTGGGCGCGCTAAGGCCTCTTTTGGCTTAAAATATGCCAGGTTTAGATTAGGGAGCGGTCAACCAAGAAGCCAAATCGCGGTATACCGTATAGCGTATTGCGGACAATGTCGTCAGCTATAGCGTAGACTGTAGGGAAATTAACACAGAGGGGTATACCCGCTGACAGTTGTAGCGCAATGAGGGCGGCACTGGGTTAATCAGACGATGACAAATCACAGGTTAATTTTCACATATGATCTATTTTCAGTACCCTCTAGACTCTGAACGGCCCAACGGCCGATGGCCTAGCGGCGTCAACACTCTCTTCGAACAGCCAAACATCATGGTGCCTGCTATGCTGGTTTCTGACATGTACGGGGTACGATGCCTGCGCACCGCTCGTGCGCGCTCAATCGCAGAAGAGGAATTCAGTATGCCAGCCACCTCAAAACATATCAAAAGGAACATAGCAAAGAGTCGCTATCCCCGCAATATTTCAAAGACGCATCTCCATCCCGGACACATGCACGATGCTGCAACAAGACATCTGACCCGGCCCCGGACACGACCTGGTACACAGAAATCACGGAACCAATTCACACGGTTGTGGTGGTAGGTTGGCCACATTTAAGTGGATGAGGGCCATTGCTCTGTTCGACGTGGGGCGTCGTCTTTAGGCCATGCCATCTCAACCACGATCGATAAGGCTCACCCGTCCACCGTGTTTGTACGCCACGCCGGGGCAGACCATACCACACCGAGACAAAAACAATACGGTGATAAGACAACACGCCGGGGCAGATCATACCACACCGAGACAAAAACAATACAGTGATGAGACAAAAAGCGGGGCGCATAGCAAAAAAAGACGAGAGGAATGTCCTGTCGTAAGCAAATACAAAAGGGTGCATTCCCAGACCCCGCCTTTGATCACTCTCGTGCACCCGCGATAAACTCACAAAAAAAGCCAAAAACACGCTGGATGGCTGAAAGAAGTAGTGGGAGTCCCTCCACATAAAGCTCAAGTGTTTTTGACTTGGGGTCAATTTGATGAGTCACCCCACGCTCGGAGTTGCATCTTTTGAGCAAAACGGTTTCCGCCCTGGGCTAGGCTCTCAAAATGAGCAACTACCTGTTAGTCCAATAATTTCACGAGTACAACTTGTTTCATGATTTGGGCGCAGAAGCTTTGTCGGGTTTCTTCGCGCGAACGAATGCTTTCGAAAAGTCGTATTTCGGATGAGATATTGTGCTGGTTCCTCATGTTGTTAGGAGCTAAGAAAATTCTTAGAATTCGCGGCATTGTTGTCAGGAGCTCAGAACATCCTGAGAATCTGCGACACTCACCCATACCGCCGTGGGATGGCTCTGATTCAGCGTGTTGAGGAATTCCCCGGTTGACGAAGAGAAGTGCTTCCCCCATTGTCATGGGGTCGGTGTTGTGGGCGGGTGTACCTCGTTGTGTGTCTTCTGCTATACATTTGAAGTGAGTTGGCTGAATTCGTCGCCCACCTATTTATTTTATTTTGTTTCATATATTTATTCCATCCCATTTGTTATCCTCGCCCTCCCCTCGCCCTCCCTCCCAAGTAGTAACTCAGATCCGGAGTCGCATAGCGGGCCCTCCTCCCGCCTCCCCACCATGGTGCGTGCCTTCTTTTTTTATCGCGAGAAAAAACTCAACATTTTCTTCCCTCTTCGACTCGCGTCGAATTGTGCGTTGCCATTAACCAGCCGCGACTTCCAGACAACCCGAGTCGTCCCTCGGTACAGGGGTTGCACGTTTTGAGCCAAAAAAAGGTATACCTCCTTTCCGCTTGAGCTCCTCAAGCCGGGAACTACCGGAGGTTGACTCAAACAGTTTTATCGAGGAAAGGTCTGGTGTGGTGTGGGACTAGGGCATTGAAGCTTGGTCGGGTTGCGCGAAAAAACGCATTCGAAAGCAATGTTCAGGGTGAGTGAGATGTTGAGCCCCTCGTGTTAGGAGCCCAGAAATTTTGTTGGTATGCCTCACTCCACAATCCTAGAAACCGCGCTCATTCGTCAGCCCACGTAGGTATATACACCTGCTATATATCGCGAGGAAGTGGACCGCTTTTCCCGTAATTTCCAACCTACCGGCGGCCAGTGACCCCCGAGTCTTTTATCCTCCCAAGATAGATCCTCTCGAAACACGCCTCGATATAAATACTTGAAGCATGTCGGTACTAGTACCCTTGGCCTCTACGAGCACATTACCACACGCCAGTTTCGATAAAAAATACTTGAAGCATGTCGGTACTAATGCCCCTGGCCTCTACGAGTACATTACCACACACCAGTTTCAAACGTCTCACTGCATGTGATGGTGCGGGCTCGATCTCATAGGTGGGGCAGGTTGTGCCCGATGCTATTGCCACTGTGAAGTATATGAACGTGTGCTGTACGTACTCAACGTTGTGTTTCGCGCGAAAAATGGAGATTGCGTTCCATAAAACGCCTTACTCTCGCCATCGCGAAAAGTGGTGTGCGCCGAAGCGTGTGCTGCACCTGGCGTGTGTCTTTGCATCCTGACCTTACATCCTCTGCCTGATGCATTTGTTGGTGCAACGCTTCTTTCGTTTATGTTGCCCTGCAGGTGCGGTTCATGGTGAAAGCCTGAGCGGTTAGGCTATCTTGATGTCAGCAAGGGAATGCGTCAAAATCGAGGGTTTGGGGCAATATGTTGACTGGGAGACGGATATTTTGGCTAACGTATTGGTCTGCGGTAATGCTGGTCCTTGGGTATATACTCCGCCAGTGCAAGTCCATTTAAAAAAACGGCAGGGTAGGGGTATAGCACATACTTGATGAATGGCGATCATCGACCACGCGAACTCAAACGATGGTTCCTCGAGACGCATACTACTGTAAACCAAGTGTCACGACGACGAGTGCAGTTTTGATTGCGTATAATAATACCAGAGTGATTCCTTCGTACGTTTAGGTTTGGAGCGTATAAAAATATCAGTGTGGTTCCTTCGTACGTTTAGGTTTGGAGAAAGCCCGTGATGTCGGTACCTTCACGTATTTGATTTTCTGACCGATTAAGCATCCCGGGTTCTATTGAGTTTCACGGCAATCTTTGCCGTGATTTTTTTTCATGTTTTTTGTGTTTTGTTTGGGGTGTGTTTGATGATAGAATTTGAGTTTTTTGCCTCGACTTCAGTATAATACCTAAGAGAGGGTTTGAAGTGACCATGCAAAATATATACTGGAAAGATAGAACATTTTGATTTGTATTGTAATGCGAGTACCAGGTGTTTGGTTCGATGTAATTTATTTTATTTTATTTTATTTCAGTTTTGGTCGTTGTTTTGATTACTGGTAACCCGTCGAAGTCATGAAAAAAATACGGTCTAGAAAATCTGAGTGAGTTCGTGACACGTGGTCACAACCGGAAGGCGGTTGTTTCGTCCTTTGATCGGTTTGGGAACGCGTTATGTTTGGAGTGACGTCACTATTACTTGCGGTGTCCGATCGAGGTTTTTTGTTGTTGTTGTGTTGGATGGCTGTGGTCTAGTATATACCACGCAGATACTATCATCACAGACAGGGAGCCCCGACAAGGGAATCTGTTGGTCATAGCTGTACACATATCAGACAGGAGTCGCTTGTGTTACCGCCCCCTTCGCATCTACGGATATTGCGGCGGGATTGATGTTTACCCGAATTAACTCCGTAAAATTATGTTGGAACTCCATGCCAGGGTCTCGGGGTGAGAGGATACGATACCCCCCTCTTTTTCACTGCAAAGGCAAATTACTTATTTGTCTCTGCGTTGCTCGGCCTGCGATCCCATTGGTCGATGCCCAACACCCCGCTCGCCTTCGGCCAAGGCAGGGGTAGCGGGCGCGCGGCATGGATTGCCCATCCGGTCGAACCGCCGCATCCGCCGCACACGGGGAAGATAGGTCCACATTCCCAGTTCAAGACTATGCCATATCTCTACGAGCTCGCCAAACCGTGGATGAACCCCGATTTCTCGCGGGTCAACACCGTACAGTACTTTATGGTAACCTTTGGTTAGTGTATGATTGGATGCAGATCGTAGCGGCAGCGCTACTCGGGAGGATGGAGGCCCACCAATGGGGGGGGGCAGTTCTACGGCACCCGGGGACGACAGGGCTTTATCAACCGTCCAGAAATCCCTGCGTGTCCCTATAACTCCAACAACCAGGTGACGACAACGGTGATTTCTTGGGGTGACGCTGCCCCGCACGGTGTGGAACGGGATGACGCCACCGCACACGATGTGGAAACCCTAGCCCCGTTGGCTGTTCGTCAATCGCATGGAGCTCGTAATAAGAGCTAGTGCCAACTCGGGTGGATAAGATCCCATCCCCGGATCGGATTCCTTCCATACATGTACACCTTCGACAACCCAGGGGCGAAAACTTGGGTCCCCCGGTTGATACAGCCCTGCACGATGTGGAAGTCCGAACAAAATTTGCTCGAGGCTTCTTGCGGCTCGTACATGGACCCGCCGCCGCCCCGGGAGTTTACTGCCCAGTTCCCGGTTCATATATCCTTTCGTACATCTATAGCTTCGATAACCCGAGGATGACAACAGATGTTCCCGGGTCAACACTGCCTCGAACAGGGTATTAACCCCAACCCCTTCGTCCGACCACTGATCGACTAGGACTTGTAGCCAGCGCCCCAGCGCCCCCCGGGGGGGATATATTCACATCCCCGGTTCAGAAATCGTTCCATACACTTACAACGACGAAACCCGGAGGCGAAAACGGATATCTCCCAGGTCGATACCGCCCCGCAGGGTGTGAAAACCCTTACGCCACCGACCGATCGCTTATTGACTGGGGTCATATATAAGCCAGCGCCACCTGAGGAGGATCCCATCCCCGGTGCAGACACATCCTTATTTGTATCACCTGTGGCGCTTTGCCCACAAAACCAAAAAGCGGTATAACCTGTTTCATTCATTACCAATGGGTCAGATGTTCGTCGTTCGTCGTAATCAGTCCCGCACCATTCTCCGTGTGTCGTTCTGCGCTCTGTCCTCTATCACGGGCGCCGTGCTCCCGACACCGGGGCCTTCCAATTGCACATTTTTCAATACGACGTAGACATCCTGCTGTATATAACACCTGTGGTGGTGCGTTGCCCACGAAACAAAAAAAAGCCGTATAACCTATTGTGTTCAATATGAGTGATCTCGATTTTCGTCGTTCGGTATGATCAGGCTTGCACAGTTCCTTGTGGGTCTTTCAGCGCTCTGTCTTCTTTGACTGGTCCGTACTCCCCACCGGACCCTTCAAATTCCTATCCCCGGTCCAAATTGCTCCCCACTGGAGCCATTACAAACCGGCGCCGTGTTGAAACCCACGAGATTCTCCAATTTGTCGACCTGGCCCGGGTCGCCCGATGACATTGATATCGCAACCCAATAAAAGCGGACTCTATACGATCCGGTCCGCCGTTTCCGTGGGCCGGCCCATGAATGTGACGGACCGGGCCACACGCCGGCCCATGTGTTATCCCGTACAACACGTTGCACGCTGACGTGTGGTATTGTTTCGTTCTGTGGTGTGCACATTCGTTTTCCCTCCTGGATTCCGTGGGCGTCAGCTGCTTCATTTTAGGCCCACGAGGTACAAATACTCACCACCGACGCAACTTTGGCTCCACCAAACGGTCCCGTCCGATGGGTCCAGTGCCGACCGGTGGGCGCTAACTTTCTTTCATTGCTGCGACGCCAACAGCAACAACGGTATCTTTGCCGCAATACCCACTGCAATCATCCGCTGCTAAAGCAACTCCTGCGCTATTGTTGATCTCCCGTCCGAAGAGAGCAAATGAACCGCTATTAATTGTGGTATTTTGGTGGGGACTTCCCATGCGGGGACTTCCCATGCTACAGCAGCAGCCATTTTCGTGGAACGGTAACGACAGACGCGAAAGTGAACGTCCCTGCAACCTTCGGCCAGACGATGTCCCCTGTGTGGGCCTCACACAAAAACGTTTTCACCGGCATTTCCGTCCGAGCCGAAACATTACGATCAAGTATTAGTAATTGGGATAGAGCATTGAAATATGGACTTTGCAGTACACTCGCAACTAGCCGTTTTGCAGTCTCTACGCATGAGTAGACTTGATATATTATTACTCTAGATGCGGAGGAATACTGCATGCGGCGATACTATATTTATTTGTTCCTTCTCGCCGTCGCATGGCATTTTGAA
Source organism: Undaria pinnatifida (assembly GCA_012845835.1). NCBI lineage: Eukaryota > Phaeophyceae > Laminariales > Alariaceae > Undaria > Undaria pinnatifida. Next base: position 5,004,789 of record JABAKD010000018.1, on the reverse strand, counting down.
GTTAAAGCAATCTTCCCACCATACGCGTGTGGGGAAGCTTGGAGGGAACACTATCGGGAACGCTTCCGTAGGACGGCCTGTCGGCCAATACGCCGACCCATAGGATACATCTACCCGTAGGATACATTTGCCCGTAGCATGTGCATTGTTCTGAAATGATCAGGTGACGGCCTTGCCTACCTCCATCACTTGTTTTCCATATGTTTTCCATCTTTCTTCGTCTTATCTTGTCACCTTTGATCTTTTCTTTGGTTACCAACTTTCGGCCACAAGCACTGCTTTCCAAACTATGTCCGTTCTTCTCAACCACACGCGATCGTAACAGACTTTTCGGTGACACCTTCGCACCTCATATCACAGAGCATAGCCTCGATACGCCGAATTTCATCAGGTTATGAGCCGCAGAGTCATCCCACGGTAGGGGTTGCAGTTGTTGGATTAACTAATATTGCACCTGTTCGATTGAGCTCCTCAAGGGAGGAGCTACCGGTTAGTCATTGGTGAAGTAATTTCACGAGATTTATTTTTGAGGACTAACAAGGCGTAGAAGCTTGGTCGGGTTGTGCGAACGAATGCCATCGAAGTCATTTTTCGGGTAAGATGCTGAGCTCCTCATATGAGGAGCTCGGGAACTTTCTGCTGCACCCCTACCGTGGGACGGTTCCGCACTTTGTTTTGCGCATCGACTAGCACCAATTAACGATCTCCCGCCGAGTTTGTTAATCTTTTCTGAGGAGTTCGAGGAAGATATCCAGATCTCCATGTTCTCAAGTGCTGAGGAGCTTTGGGAAAATCATTGAAAAATCACGATCAGCCTCGATACTGAGGCTTCATATCGACGCCAAGTACACCACGAATATTCGAGAGATGCGGTAGATTTCACGCTTTTCGCGCTAAACAGGGAAGGAGACTGCTAGCCGTATGACGCGTGTGTAAGGCAAGGAGTCCGGTTCAACGCTATCACACACGCGAAGTCACCATCAAAGCTGTTTCTTCACACTACCAAGTAGCAGTAAAGAACGAACATGTCATGTATCCGTCAACGTCAAATTGTTTCAAGCGTGCGGTACGGCCACGGCACAGCTCGCGGCGCTAGATCTGCGTTGCCCATAGTAGTGGTGTTGTAGGGTCTGGGCACAGTAGCAGCGCTGTTAGTACTAGACACGTGCTACGATAGTGGTGCATCACATTTTTTCTGACGTTCCACAATTTTCCGACCTCAAGTACGACCTCTCCCAAAAATTGCTTTGGAGAAATATAAAATTTGACGCCGGATCAAAACCCTCATGCCTTAAGTACACTACTAGCGAGAATCATGCAAGGAAAATGGGTCTTTCCGACGATCTTGGGGATAAGGAGCTCCGCCATTCACAAAATAAAGACAAAAAAAAAGCAGAAAAGTGCTACCTCTATCGTAGCATGCGTCACTAATGCACTAGTTAATACACTAACAATACACGTAGTAGTATGGACCAAAGATACGGTAGGGGAGTTATGCTTTTTTGTTGCCTTTTTCGCAGTGTCTGGGGGTCACTCGCGAGAGTAACACCCTTGTTCCTCTGCGTTTTTGTTTCAGCGTTCTTGCTCTTTAAATGCTGCGATAACAAATCCGCAGTGGAAGTGTTAGCTTCGCTGCGCCGAGCTGATAAACTAAAGTCTTTCCGGCAGTGAGGTACAGAGCCACGCATGCGAGTAGCTCAAATCGAGCAATGAAACAGGGTCCCCCCCCCCCTCCCCCCGCCACCTTAGATTTCGTCGCCGGTAATTAACAACCTTGAATGATGTTGTAGGCCGTTCGATTACATGTGTAAAATACAAACGATCCTTACATTTCCATCCCCAGCCACTGAGTGGCAGTATTTACGTACCAGGCACATGGCATGAAATAGATAGCAGCAGGTGTTATCGGTAGTGCTTGGTGCTCCGCCATGGGGAAACGGTGATATTACTACAGCTGCCGCTACAACTACAACTACAACTACAACTGACTCTACTACCACTACTACTGCTTGGCGGGGGAGGAGGAGGAGGAGAATGAAGAGGACGAGGAGGTAGGAGGAGGAGAAGGACGAGGACGAGGAGGAGGAGGAGGAGGAGGAGGAGGAGGAGGAGGAGGAGGAGGAGGAGGAGGAGGAGGAGGAGGAGGAGGAGGAGGAGGAGGAGGAGGAGGAAAGGAGGAGGAGGAGGAGGAGGAGGAGGAGGAGGAGGAGGAGGAGGAGAGGAGGTGGTCTGACTGGCGACTAGGTATTATTTGCGAAATGCTGACTCACAGCCCTGTCAAAAGTGCTATTACAATTCCTTCCACAGCTGTCAGATTTTGTCCCCCTCAGAAACAGGCTTTATAGTTTCCGCGCACAGGCTGCCTAACATCACCCTGTTGACCCTGGTAGCTACACTGTAGTTGCAAGGGGAGTCGCCGACCTATATCCTTAATGAGGACACACAACCCGTAATACGCGCGATCGGAGTATCACACACAGCTTGCAAAGATGAGTTTCGACAAAATATTTGATCTCACAGCTGGAGTGTATTATAATTTTTATAATATCTGTGATAGCACGGGTCTGTAAAAGGTTTCTCCTTCGGGATGGGAATTGCTTGGTTTCCCCGGGGGTTGCCAGTCGAAAAGGTGTAGCACAGGCGTTTCGATGATCTGTACACAAAAGCTACTGATAGGTTGATGTATAATTCGTATGCCGGGCACATAGCCCTTTGAATTTTATTTGATCGTTGCATCGGACGAGAAAAAAAAGTCGTGGTTCGACCTCTTGCTGTGCACCAATCGCATGCACATACACCGCGACCACTGGCACAAAGGGAAACACAAACAAACACGACTGCCGTTGAAATGCTTGCTGCTGTGCTTCTGCTGTGTGCGTCTTTTCTGGTGGCTGCGGGGTTCAGGCTACTTCGAAACAACGATCCACGGCTCTTTTTGATCGTATTGTGTGCATATGACAACACACTCTCCACTCACACACACCACCTGGGACATACAGCAACGCGCACACACACGCAGGAGCACCGTCTGTGACTGCCGCAAAGGAGGAGGTTCACGACACGACTGCTGTTGTGACGTGTGACTGCCATATATACGGATCCGCAAGGATCACGTGTGATGCGGTAGCACAACAACAGAGCGAGGAAAAACCAAAACATATGGGTTTTCATTGTCTCGGCGAAACAAACCAGGAGGCAGTATGCCCCGCCCCCCCTGCGGGTCTTGCCCGGTGCGACTACCTAGCATGGGCAAGGGACACAATCACTCGAGAAATAGTAGCTAGGTCCTAATGCCCCAGGTAGACGGTGGAGTGGAGGCGTTTTGTGCCGGGAACGGGGTGTGCAATGTGTGCAATGCGAGGTGTACAACGCAAGTCACACGGCTAGGTGCAGCAGCTACGTTTGATGTGCGACATATGTGCTGCTGCTTCTGCTGCTGCTGTTGTTGCGTCTGGCTGTATATAGCTGTGTCGTAGCAGACAGCAGAAAGGGAATTACAATTGGACCGATGTTGTGCAGCGGGCGGGGGAGCGGAGGGGAAAATGCAAGGGCGGTGCGGGGTATTGAAAACTGAAATTGAAGTGTGGCGTTTTCCATTCACCAACTCGGCTCAGCGAGGCGGAACGACGCCTGCTACGATAAATGTGCACCGCGTTTTTTCTGGGGTCCCTCGTTCTTTTGGGGTCCCTCGTTTTAGGAGCTTTGGACCTCTCCCAAAAAAATGGTTTCTGGAGAAAATACAACAGCTCCGGACGAAAAAACCAGAAAAAACCTATGGGCTAGGTATAAAACGAGGACATCGTGCAAACAAAATATATATTTTCCCGGCGGTTTTGGGTTAAGAAGTCCCGTCGTTCAGAAACCATTTCAGACACTAAGTGCCACCTCTATCGTAGCACGTGCCGAACGAAGCCCCCGAAAAAGGGAGCCAGCTGAGCGACATCGAATGCTCAGAGCAGCGCCATGGAGCTCGGCCGGGATCCACGCGTTCGTCGTAAAGTACCGATGACCCGATTTCTCACTCGCAGCCGGAAGTGTGAGAGAAAATGCCCGGTTTTGCAGAAGCGCCGAAGAGAAGCATGCCAAAAAGTAACTAATTTACATATGCATATACTATACTCCTCAGCGTACAAACTGTCAAGGACGCGTGCTACCATCGAGGTGCACCTCTTTGCTTTCTGAGATTCCTCAATTTGAGAGCTTAAGGCCTCTCCCGAAAACTGATTTTTGGAGAAACAAAAAACCTGCTACCGGATGAAAATGATGACAGCGAGAAAGGCACTTTCCATATTTTGGCCCATAGGGTGGCACCGTCGGGCTCGAGGAGAGGGCAGTTACGTGTGCTCCGCCTGCTCGAACCAAGTACAAAGAGGAACGGACAAAGTGCAGATAGGCTTGGGAGTGCTCGCACCCGAATTTTCGTGAGAGCAAGTGCGAGGCCTACAGCCTGAGGACTCTGCGCCCCTCTGCTTTTGAGGTGTTACCCACCTCAACAACGCTGATCCATTCGGCCGTAGCGATACCGACAGAATCCATTGTCAGAGATTCCACCGCGCTCTTCTCGATATCGAAGTATTTGAACGTGGATCCGATATAGGATTCGAACGTTCCGATTATGTCGCCGTTGATCCGGATGTGTATAAATCGATGGTTCATCCGCAACAGACAATAGTGTTAGTCTAGGTGGCTGTGCACCGTGCTAGCGGCAGGGCACCTTTGCACGTATTTGACCTAATGGTCGAGGGTCACTGCGGTATACAATAGTATAGATGTCCCTAACCTATACTCTAACCCGAACCCAATAACCCAATGGGCAGGGCTAAGGACGTAGCATGTACGCCCGTGCGAGCTGCTTTCTTTACACAGAAACAGCGGTCATACCGCCCGTTAGAGCAAGACATATTTTTGACACAGATGATCAATGTGCTGCGATATAATCGGGGAAAGATAGGCCGTCCGGCACTGCCAGCGTCCTGTGTTTGGAAGGTAGAAAACGGCGTCTTCATCAGAAGCCTTTATTAGCTGATAGCTCGTGTGCTGGAGCTCGGCAAGTAAGTGCGCATCTGGGGTGCTAGGGCCGGAGTAGCGCTCGCCATGCGTCTTTATCATACTACGGCACAACGGGCCACAATTTCACAGATATACCGCGTCAACATGGATGTTAGTTAACCCCCTACCAGTTTCCTGACGCCAGCACAAGGGCTCCTCTCCCTTAAAAAAGGCCACTTGCGCACCCATAAGGTCCACGGCCTCGCCGGAGGTGAACGTGATCTCGTGTGCGCCGCCGCCTGATTCTAAGTCGCTGCTGTCGCCGCCGTGAGCCAATGCGGGCAGGCAACCGTCTGCAAAGCACACCGTGTCACTGAAATCCTCGCCGGGGTCCTCGTGATACGCGGTGGCTGCGACGTCAACAGTAGTCTTGGTCCCGACCTCGAGGTACCCGCTGTCGTCGTCGTACTCGCTACTGGTCTCGAAACCACTCTGAAAGAGTATTTTTAATACATAAGCGACGGTGGCAGCGGCAAATTAGCAGCAGCGGCAGAAGAAGCGGCATCAGAAGCAGAACCAGCAGTAGCGGCAGCAGAAGCAGTGGTAGCAGCAGAGATTGCGGCAGCAGTGGCGGTAGCAGTAGTGACAACAGCAGAGTATTTGTCATCGGCCTGCATTTCCCTAGGCGTTAGTATTTACATGTTGGATGGCTGCATGTATGTGATCACTTACACAGAATAGCTGGCATCTGGTCACTTGAGAGTCGGACACATGTGCGCAGCTCGGATAGGTAGTGACAGCCTTATACCTGGTAAATGGTTTGAGTTAACGAGGGCGTTTGCTGTACAGCAGAAGCAAAAAACCGCCCCTCCCCCAGTCGAAGCTACGGAAGAGACACAATTGGCATCCGACCCCAACAGCAAAAGTGTGGTCACAGTTCCCATCAGAAGCATAACCACCGCAGAAGCACGGCCGCAACAAAGCAGTGGCCCGTCAACAAGAACAGGTTTAGAAACGAGAAACATCTATCTTTGGGACCAAATACGACAACAATTATAAAAAACGACCCTGTCACCGACGAACGGATGTGGCATGTTATTGTAGTAGTAGTACATATACCGTGCATCACACACTCATTAAAAGGTGCCAGCGACGAAAAACGTCCGCAACGAATAGGATCTCCTAAACACCAAAGTTGAGGATGGCTGGGTTTGAAAGAGCGATGTTGAAATGTCGGAGTCCGACACACCGCACCAACGTAGATACCGGCACATATGATTACATCATGTTGTCAAAAAATTGCCTTCTCCGTAGTCGTGTACTACAACATCCCAAAAACTGCTTGTCGTAACAAAAAAAGATCTCGGTGTATATATCCGAGCAGTTAGTTTATGACAGGCGGTCCGACGCTTTTGCTTATAGACGCTCTAGGTAAACCTAAGAGATATAATCGACTGGGATAGCCCCAGCCTCGATCTAAATCCCCGCTCTGTTTTTTCCCTTCGGCGGTGTCTATGCTGCTATCGTTGGACCCAGGCTACGGTAGGGGGGTCCCCTTTTGGGCCTTTTATTTCAGTGGCCAGGGGTCACTCGCGCGAGTAACCCCTTTGTTCCTATGTGAATTTGCTTATTCTTCACGTTATACATTGGCGAAATTAATTCGCAATGCAAAGGTGATCTAAGCTGCGCCGAAACAAGTGCGTAAACCATCTTCATCTGTGGGGTACAGAGCCACTCGTGCGAGTGGCTCAAACACACCAGTGAAAATGGGGGTACCCCCCCTACCGTAGCCTCGGTCGTTGGTGTTCTTGTGTACTCGATGGATGGCTGAGGCTCAACAAATGCTATAATGTACATTTACATTACATTTCGTGCCGTTATTTGTTCTTCGGTATACCTGTACACTATACGGGTATCCTCCCCCTCTCACGGCCAGTGACGGGTTCCGGGCAGCGATTTTCAGGTGCTCTCGCGCGCTTGTGATCTGAACTATATTGTTTTCCTACTTATATCCTGTTTTAGTGCGCGCTTGCGTGCGCTTCGTATGCACTGCGTACGGCATATTACACGAGCATACTGTTGAGACAGTTCTGCTTTACAGCAATGGGTAGTGGGTTGTACGGCAATGTGCAGTGTATATCGTCGAATATATATGTAAATATGTGGGGTCTGTTGGGAAGAGTCGTGGTATGGTATGAGTCGACGCGGGTCTGCTTGTGCTGTTGCTGCCGCTGTTGTCAGCTGTTGCTGCTCCTGCTGTCTGTTTGTTGCGAATCCAAGCCAAACAAAGAGGATATTGGTCGAGTAAAACAGTAAACTATATCACACTCGACTGGGCGTATTGGCGAGTGCTGAACTGCGAAGGCTCGGTGTGGCTAGGGCCAGCCGTTTCTCTGACCCACGTGAGGAGAGTACTCTATGAATGTAGACTAGTGTTCTCCTGTTGCAGCGCACTTTTTCTCGCGTTTATACTCGTTCTCTTGCAGTCTATAACACGGCCTGATGACTTGAATCGATATCATATACGTAGATGGTACGTTGTATATAATAGAGAGCCCATAATGTTGCCTTGAGAAGGGAGAAATTAGAATTTCATCAAATGAGCTACACCTCTGTGCTTGACAATACAGACTTCAGGATTAAAGCGAAGGAGGGGGAACTTTGCAGATGCAGACTAGGATTTCTCGCCGAGCTCACCCAGGAGAACCACGAGACTTTCTAGGCAGCGTCGGATGGCACGTTTAAAGTGACCGACGCGTGCGCGTGGCTGTGGCCTTTTTGAGCCGGGAACTATTAGCCCTAGTAAAATCTCTCTGGAAACCAAAACCATGTAAAACAACTCCGGTTAAGACGCTCCAGTGGCCAACCGCGATGAAAAATGATGGCCGTCTCAGAAACGGCGACTAAAAAAACTAAACCGTACAGAGAGTTAGAATAGCTAGACGCGCGATTCCCTTGACCTACCTCTGCCCGGCGGCCAGCGGCTACAGAGGACGCATAACCAGTTACGAAACCACACTTCTATAGAAGCATATTCAATATACATTTATCGACTCTCTACCCATAGGACATACATACGTTTCAGACTGCACTTGGTTTCTTTCTTTCTAGAATTTTTTATGAGTCATCGATATTGCAGCTCATGCTGCACACTGTCGGATGACAAGAATGTTTACAGTGGTATTGCTTCCCACCGTATTGTAGCGGTAGGCGAAGTCGCCGATGTCGGGAATGAGTGCCTCGTACCCGGAGCAAACATCCAAGCAGGCAGTGGAGTCTGCACTGTCCAAGTCGCACATCTGCCGCGCATATCACAGCCGGCCAGGGAGTGCGAAACACGGGAAGAAAGAAAGAATAAGCGATCGATGTAGATCGACTTGAGCCCTGATTACCAGGTAATGCGTCTGAACGGCTTGATGGGAGAAAGGAAACGCAGGCGATGCAGACTGATTTGTTCCTTGATCAAAATACTATGAGCGTGAACCGTTGGCGCGCTGGGACCGTGCGGTGAATACAGGTAAGGACTTCCCACCTTCCTTGTCAAAAATATAGCTCCAAGCGGACGCGAGTTCGACACATCAATGCGAATCAGTTTATTGCATTTGACAAATATCTCACCACCTCCTTGCTCTCCACGTGCCTGCGCGCATACAACATGTAGCACACTGGCGAAGAGAGCGGAGCTCACGACGCAGGAAACAACAAGCATTGATATAAGATCATTGCTATTACATACAGGGTATGTCATCCGATCAATATGGAGGGTAGCTTTAACTTCGATTCTTCCTGAACATCATCATGTTACTAGAGCCAAGAAGCGTCGGGTACGGGTAGTACTGGACGGCGTGTTGGGCCTCCACGGGGACTAGCACCGGTTGTTCTCGGAAGGAGCCGATGTCTACCTTCATGGAGTCGTCTGTCAACCAACCAACACGTTTGGGGCTTGAAAGGGAAGACGTGCTGACAGTGTATGACAATTGCAGCATCGGGGACACGAAGAAGCCTGTGCTGCACCGGGATAGGAGATGTGCCGAACTGCCAAGCAACGGTCTACGCCATACATACGTTGCATGGTCATACTCGTGAATGCTACAATCTTAGGATTTCGAACATCGCAGTCGGTGGGCTATGCGGTGCCGTGTATAGGGCCCAAAAGGGTGGGCAGCGGAACGCGCTGTCGATTAAGGTGCACCAGTGTTCTATACCTGGTATATTATGTCGAACACAAGTCCCAAGCATCTTGTCCAGGAAAAACACGGGTGCAGTAAATGGCTCGGTGATCTATCCTTACCCCTCCCTCCCTCCGTTTTCAGCAAAGCTCACCCTCCATGCCACTCGCCGAACACCTCACGGCGCTTCGCGCTTGATGCACGCGATGTCTGCATGGTCGGTGCAAACCCTTACGTGCTCCGTCCCGTCGTTGTATAGATGAGAGTATCTATGGTTTTAGTACTAGGCTATAAATCAAAACGCCCCCCCCCCCCCCCCCCCCCCCCCCGCCCGCTCGTCTTGCAAACGCTCTCGAAGGGAGCTACATTACGCTGCCGTCCACTCGCTGCGTTTGCGCCAAGGCCACAGAGATAGACAATCTCAGCTAAATAGAACGACTGTGCCTGGATTACTTTGAAGTATCGGGCGTTATTTTCTCACCTTCGTTTCTACGCCGTCCGGAGCTAGATGTCCGTAGATCGGAAATCTTTCCTGCAGACGGTTCACGGTATGGTTGAAAAGTCGTGACGAACGCACGGAAGCGGGAAAATGTTACATGGTCGTAAACGCGTGAGGAAATCGTTAATGGGTAGAGTATGGGACCGAGCGTTGAGATTTTGCACGGGATACTCGACTGTGCGGGGGGGCATTAGGTAGGGAGGCCGTCGCAAGGTGGCCCGCCTTTGGAACAATCGACCCTCTCCTAAACAACTGAAGAAGTAAGATCCTTGTCCGAGGAAACTGCAAACAAGGAACCCTTTTTGTTATATTTTTTCTAAATTACATGCTCATACGTCCGGCTTAATTTCGACCTACTTTTCACGTCAAAGTTGCCCTTTCTCCATCCTTCTGTGGTATCACATATTTCTCTAATGGGCCAAGAATCGTTTATGTAAGTGCATCCTAGCAGCGCAGAGCTCTCGCTGGTGCTTGCCCTCGCGACAACCGCCGCTTGTTTCTGTAAAAGAACGCACACTGGAAACTGCAAAGAAGAAACACTATTGGACAGGTCTAGCCTATTTCCGGGGGGACTGATTCTACGATAGCCCCCGCCCCAAAACCGGCGATTTCTTTAACAGACGTTTCATGTTTACTCGACACGAGCAAATATGCTAGGAAACAAATATCTCCATGTACTTTATTGTTTGCAAAGGGCGATCGAACGATGGCGTCGGGGTGGCAAGGGGCACCGTAATTCAGGCGTTACGGCCGGGAGCTGGTTTCCAAACCGGCGATCTCATTTAAGAAAAATTGGGGGGGCTATCGTAGAACGACAGGGGGTTGCAATTCCATAGAAAGAACCGCTCACATAAGCCCATCCGAGCAGCGCAGATTGCTCGCTGGCGCTGGTCCCCGCCGCTAGCGCTGCCTAACCCTGGAGACAACCCGCCGCGCTGTGGTAGTGGAAGGTGCCCTGTCCTGTAGAGTGTCCTCCGCAGAGATCGAACGAGTCCCCCTCGAGGTAGAAGGCCGTGTCTTCGTACTCTATACTACCTGGTCCTTAGCCCAAGCACTGAGGGAGGCAAACATCGACAGAGTTTATTTTCGATGGTAGAAAACCAATGGAGACATTGTTATGCAGTTTCCATATCCACGGGAGACAGCATATTATATACAGGCAATGCCGTGGCGTGGGGTTGATCGAAAACAATGAATCCATAGTGTTAATTTCAGGACCATGCTGTATCTTTCACCTTGGAGCGAGAAGATGTTAGGTTTACGCGAAATCTTTTAACGAGGAGATGGCGAGTGTTCGCATCTATCCGGGCAAGATATTCGCTGGGCACGTGGGAGGCCTGTACCGTCAAATACGTACAAAATCTACTAATACTGAGAAGACGGGAGCTGTCGGATCTCTGCTACCCGTCGGGCACGTGGCGGGCCTGGGCAATCCCGAGGTCATGGCGGGCTGTCGAAGTTAAGTCATACGTTAGGCGTGCGTCTGGAATGTCTGGCGTCTGAGTTGTGTCGGCTGTACTGCTCTGCGCCTGTGGTATTTACAAGTAGTCCCTTGGAGCGTTGGCCAAGAGGAGGACACGTGAAGCTTGCCGTCGGCACAAAATATCTCTAGGCGCATTTACAAGAGCATTGCCTAGACTAGTGCCTGGGCCACGTTTTCTGGAACAGGCGTGCCTGAACTATTCTCCCCGTGCCTGCTTTTGAATTACTTCGTCAGCCACGGGCGGGCACGCGCAAAAGCCTTGTAAGGCAGTCGACGACGCCGCCGTTGTCCGGAACTCCCAACATCAGGGACAGGGGGTGTAGAACACGGAGTGTATCTGCTGTAGTCGCATGCTACAGGCCTTGCCGAAACTAGTATGTCTAACTACGACTCGTCATGAAAAAACAACCACCCATCTCGGGCGAACGGCCGACGTTTTTTTTTTTTTTTTTTTCGCACACTTTCACTTTCCAGCTTCTGGACAAGCCGTGGTCACAGGTGTCGTCCCTTCTCCCCCCCGGTTCTTGCCTTCAATTTTTTTTGCGCGTAGGGTTCAGCACTCCCACTGCTCGTCGATTTTTCATCGAGTGTTGCTAACTCACGCTCTCGCGCTTTCCGCAAGTCAATTTGTGCACAAGAAAAAGTCCCAACGAATTTTTACGAGTATGCACTCGGCGGGGCTCGAACTCACGAAACCGACCTATACCAGGGTCGAGGATAACCTGATACGCCACCGGGGCGACGTATTCAATGCTAGCTCCTAGTAGGTTAATAAATCCAGGTACTTAAAGGTACCTCAGGCGTCCGGCACGGTGATTGTTTCGAAAATGGTCTCCGTCACACCCAAGAAACGCTGTCAGTGTAGACTACACTTTTGACCTGAAAATAACACCCGAAGCGCTACTTCCCAATCACGTGCGCCTGAACTGCAGTTTTTGCCTTCATCTTGCCTAGCTTTCACCAGACACGAGCAGACATGCGCAAAAGCCCTCTCAGGCACTCGAAAACAACGCCGTTCGCCCGGAACCCCCAAGCACATTTTCAGGCGCGTTCTACCCCTCAAAACGAAAAGTCTCCAAAATCGTGCAGGATGTCGCTTGGGGCGCTGAAAAGGGTTCAGACACGCCTCAGGCCTTTTGCAACGCAAAATCCTTGAATGCATAGGCACGTTGTTGCGGTTCAGGCATTATTATTGGCATGTTGGCTTGCCTATCTTATCGTATATTGTTTCCACCTCTGGCGTGCCTTACCAGGTATAGACTATTATAGTCTAGTCTATTATTGCCTATTAATACTAGCATCCCAACACAAGGAGAAACAAAAAATACAGCAAACCCTATGGACATACGACCCATTTGGATTGCCCTACCCTGTGATGCGTTAGGGGACCGGTGCATTGGGGAACCGAACCTGGGATTTGCGCCTAGGGGACCGGTGCATTAGGTGGCCAGATCGAGTATTTTTGTCAGGGGACCGGTGCATTGATCGCACCGGAAACAAAACAAAACAGCGACATTAGTACGAAATCGTGCGACCTTTGGTACGAAATAACAGTGCAGTGCCAGAAACAGTCGGAAACAGCGACCATTGGTACGAAATCGTACCGGAAATCGACACCAACCTTAGTACGAATTCGTACCAGAAACAGTCAACAACAGCGACCTGTGGGTGCGAAATCGTTCTGGGAACACGCAGAACGACGAAGTTGCTGCGAAATCGTACAAGAAACAGTCAAAAACAACAACAGCGTAATGAATCGGCCCCCTAGCAAAAATACTCGATTCGGCCCCCTGAGCACCGGTCATCTAGGCACAAATCCCTGACCACATACAAAAAATATGCTAGTGTCTGTGTTCTGGTTGTTGTGCTGCTTCAATCATGTGAGCATGACAACGTCGTTACGCACGATCGCGACAGCATTGATTGGCTGATGAACTGAGGTCCGTAGTCCTGCCGGATTCGAACATCATTGGGTACACGCCGGGATGGACAGATTCGTCGGGTTACGCCGCACGTAATGCAAGTAACATCGTGCAGGGTAGAACGAAGTTAGGACGTATCTGGTACCCTTTTTTCAGCGTCACGTTCACCGGTAGGTTTGGGAAGTAACCAACCAGGTAGCTATATAATAGAAATGGGTTGTTGGATTGCCGCGCGAACGAACGTCATTCGAAGACATTGCTTCGGGTAAGCCATTGGACTCCTCACCCACCACACGTTGTTATTTTTTCAGGACCTCAGAACGGTCTGCAGAACACGTTGTTAGTTTTTGTGACAGGACCTCAGAACGGTCTGCAGAACTCCTACCGCATGGATGACTCCTCCGTCGCCCCGGTGTCAACTGCCAATATTGTCAGTTGCTCCGTAGCATTGAAACCTACCTGCAAAGTCTGACCCACGTTGAGATTCGAACCCCAAAACCAACTCTCATTTAATACTTAGTATAACCATTAGCGTTCGAGGCCAACCAAAAGTAATAGACCACCTGTGGCGTGTCACAGCGTAACAAGCGTAACATCACGTTCTTGTAGCAGCCAACGGAGGCGGCCCCTGTGTGTGGTATAGTACGAGGTATCAGCAACTGTAGCAGGGGCGTGTCCAAACGCCTACATAACAGAACAGCAGCTATTACAACTATTACATGATGCAGCAGGTCCAGCGCAAGGAATTTCCCACCGGCGGTAGGGGTGGTGAGGGTTATGATGGTCGCACAAGGAGTCACAACAATATCAATGCAATAGTTACACCTATATGCTGGTGGACGGTACAGATAAAAGACTGTAATAGATACTCGTACCTGATAGCCAATAAAGACTAGTCCAGGCGTTATCCATTCTCGTTCTTACACCGTCCGTCGCCGTAAACTACTTTGCTGAGCGTGAGTATATGACACGAAGAAAGAAAACAACCCCATGGGTGCAATTTCCCCTACGCTGTAACAAAGATGTTTTAACCGGCAAAGGGGTGAAGAGCGACAGCAAACGCACAGCGTTGTGCTTTTTACCGACGAGATATATCCAACGCCACCATGTTCGGTGTGTGCACCCGCCATCGCACCAAACACCCATGCATACATGTCGACCTCGCCAAATCATACGAGTCCGTCGACCGAACCCTTCTTCTGTGGGATGTCCTTGCTCGTTTTGGCATGCCACCGAGAATGCTCGCCGTCATCCCCCAATATCCAGGATGGCATGCAAGCATGCGTGCGATCAGACAATGGAGAGTGTTCGAATAGCTTCGATGTGGGGCAAGGGCGCAGGGAAGGGTACGTGTTCGCGCTACTGCTGTTCAACATGGTTTTCACGCTGGTACTGCGTGTGGCCGAGAAACATTCCCTTTCTGATGCAGCAATCACGGACAACATGGTGCAGCTCCAACAAAAGAACGAGAAAGGGGAGGAAAAGGGCACATTATGCACAGGCAAAGTCGACGGACGAGGGGGGGATTAGGTGGAGGTGCAGAGGTTGTGAGGTATGCTGTACGCGGACGATACGGGCATCGTATCGCGATCATCAGAAGGGCTGGAGGGGTTGATGACGGCGATGGTGACGGCGTGCTCGATGTTCGGGCTTGCGGTTTCCGAGGTCAAAACAGAGATCGTGTGCCTGTAGACTCAAAACGGCGGGGGGAAGGTGTCGTTAACCATCAATGCAGCCGGACATGTATACCAACAAACAATCGAGTTTGTTGTACTTGGGCGGGGCCATCAGCGCAGACAGAGAGCTCAGCATCAAGATAACGCAACGTCTTCATCAGAGGGCCTAGGCGTGCTTCCAGCGGTACAAGGTGGAAATCTATTATTTCCCGGGTGTGCGCCAACGGTTGAGGGCGCGTACACAGATAATCTAGGTGCAATGAAGACATTCCTCTACGGTTGCATGACGTGGAGCCCGCATAAGCCTGACGGTGTCAGGCTACGACGGATTCACCACTCATGCTCCCCCGATGCCTCGGATGGCGGAAACAGAAGCGAGATGACCACACTCTTTCGTTCGCCGATGAACTTGCCAAGACAGCTTCCGAGAGCATAGAGGCGGTAGTGCGTAAACGGAGGATATTGTTTGCGGGGTTCGTGGCACGTATGGGGGAGGAGCGTTTGCCACAGAGGGTGACGTTTGGAGACCTTGTTGGGGGAAAGAGCTTCTCAGGGAGGCAAGAAGAGAAGGACTTGATGGTGCACCCGAAGGAGGAGATGTTGGCCTCTGGAATGAAGTTCGAAGGGTGGCAAAAAGCTGCACAGAAGGCCGGCAGATGGTTTCGACGGGTAGAGAAGGGAGCACGGAAATTGTATGACGCGAAGAGACGCCGAGCTGCAGAGCGATATGCAATAGCCGCGGCAGCGCCATCCACTGTCAACACCTCTAAGCGGTCGGGGGGAGGGGGAATGGGAGGGGATGGGGGGGGGGGAGACCGGGGATGGAGGTGGGGGTGCGGGAGAGGGGGTGGGGGATGGGGGGCGTCCTGATCAAGCGACTGAGGTCTGGGTCTGGCCATCACCATCTTGAATTTTGTGGACCTTCCAATGGCCGCCACAAGCTACCGTAAGGCCGCCCTGAATTCTTACCCTTGTCGCGTGCTCCCCTCAGTATCATTGATGCACTTCATACCCTCTATGAGCCCAATGCCGTGTTTAGTCATTTCCGAAGGTCTGCTAGTGTGGTGCTTTTTTTTCCTTTACTTTACTCGCTACCTTACACTGTATTTTCTATTATTATATTTTCGTTTTTTTTTCGCTGTGCCTTCCTGTCCATTTTTTCTTTATTTTTTCCAATTCACTTGAGTCTGGCGTAGTGATAGGTACTACGTATAACGCATACGTGGAAGTGTATTCTGGGGAGCGAGCGCTGTAGTCGGTTTCAGTCGCAAGTAGTGAGACGTATGTACCAGTATGGACCTGGTACATCGTAAGATGACTCCCGATTGCACTTTTTTGTTCCCCTTCTGGCAGAGAAATGAATTGCGTCAGCTATGATGTATGCTGCTTTTGGTTTGTTTGTGTTTTTTCCTGAGTGATTCCTTCACTCCAGAGTGACTGGAGCCTGTCCTGTGACCAGCGACTTGATTATATGAGTTAATGTGAGAACACCAGCACCAACACCACCACCACCAACAACACCAACAACACCAACAGCAACAACAGCACCACCACCACCACCACCACAAACAACGACAACGTTAATAACGACGACAACAGCAACAGCAACAATAACGACAACAGCAACAACAACAACAACAACAACAAGAAGAACAAAAACAAGAACAACACCAAGAACAAGAACAAGAACAACAACAACAACAACAACAAGAACAAGAACACGAACAAGAACAACAAGAACAAGAACAAGAACAACAACAACAACAAGAACAAGAACAACACCACACCAACAACACCAACAACAACAACAACAACAACAACAACAACAACAACAACAACAACAACAACAACAACAACAACAACAACAACAACAACAACAACAACAACAACAACAACAACAACAACAACAGCAACAGCAACAACAACAACAACAACAACAACAACAACAACAACAACAACAACAACAACAACAACAATAACATGCCATGTCGGATACTCGCAGTACACAGAATTATCGTGATATATACGGCGAAAGCGAAGCGATCCCTTTCCTCCTGTTTCAAGTATTTCATGTTTAAACGCCCCATCTAGCCAGAGTAATAAACACTACCATTCAGTTGATATCAGCTCAAATTATCTTTCTAGTTATCCATGATATAGCTCCAATTCCCCCCCCTCACCCCCCCCAACGCCCCTTCCCTCCCCGCCACCCCCACCGTCGCTTGAACCTAGCACCACGCGTATAGCAAACCCCTACGTTCATGCGACGAAACGCTGTCGGATATGACCCCCCCACCCAACCCCTTTAACACTCCGACTTCTCCTCAATGGTTGTACGACTTACAGGATAGTCTATACAGGATAAACTGCTGCATACTTTAACAAGCGTCATTCGTTCCCTTAAGGATTTATCATAGTTCCCGCGCACCCACATTGTTTTACCCCGCCCGTTCCCCCTGCCCCCCCCTCCGCTCCCTCTTGTTCAAACCCAGGCCCCCACCCCCATAAAAACTCCGCCCTCCCCTCACCGGTTATGCCACTTACAGGGATTCACTTGATAAACTGATGCATTTCCTTCCACCTCTGTCAGATTTTGTCCTCATCAAAAACGGGTTTCGTAGGTTTCGCGCACAGACTGACTAGCATCAACCTGTTGACCCTGGTACAAACTACACTGTAGTTCCAAGGGGAGTCGCCGACCTGCATCCTGAATGAGCGCACACACCGAGTAATACGCGCGAGCGGGAGTATCACACACAGCTTGCAAAGATGAGTTTCGACAATCTTCGATCTCAAAGCTGGATGGAGTGTATTTTTGTCTTTTTTTGTATTGTAGTCTATACACTGCATCCAGCAGCTGTGAGATCGAATATTTCGTACAAACTCACCCAAGCTTTGCAAGCTGTTGCATGTGATACTCCGATCGCGCTTATTACTAAGGTTGGGTTGCAGCATGATCGATCCGTCCCTGACCTCCTGACGTGAGGAGCTCAATATCTCACCCGAAAAACGACTTGGAAGGCGTTCGTTCGCGCAACCTGACCGACCGAGCTTCTATGCCTTAGTCCAAAAATGTACTGCACCCGTGAAATTACTCCATTGACCGGCAGTTCCTCGTAGTATGTGGAACTCAATCGCCCAGGGACGTTTTGGCGCAATCATACAACTGCGACCCCTACCGTGGGATGAGTCAATGTCCTCGGTATTAAGGATGTAGGTCGGCGACTCCCCTTGGAACTTTGCTATTTTTTTGTATAAATAAAAACGCACTCCATCCAGCTGTGAGATCGAAGATTTCGTCGAAGCTCATCTTTGCAAGCTGGGTGTGATACTCCGATCGCGGGTATTACGGGTTGTGTGTCGCCATTAAGGATGCAGGTCGGCGACTCCCCCTTCGAACTACGGTGTAGCTGTCAGGGTCAACAGGGTGATGTTAGTCAGCCTGTCCGCGGAAAGTACGAAACCCGTTTTTGAGGGGGACAAAACCTGACAGCTGTGGAAGGAAATGCATCAGTTTACCAAGTGTATCCTGCAAGTCGTATAACCGGTGAGGAGAGGAAGGAGTTTTCAAGGGCGTGGGGGCATGGGTTTTAACAAGAGGGAGCGGGGGGGGGGGGGGAAGCGGGGAGGACGCGGGCGGGGCAACTCAACTCAATCTGTGCGTGGAAACTAGAAATCCTTTAGGGTTGTTGTTGTTGTTGTTCTTACATTAACTCGCACAATCAACTCCGTGGTCACAGGACAGGCTCCAGTCACTCTGGAGCTGAGGAATACCCTAGGGAAAAACACAAACAACCCAAGGTGGTACACGCATAGTCTAGTCTATATCATAGCTGATGCAATTCATGCCTCCACCAGAAACATATAAAAAAGTGAAATCGGGAATCAGTCTACGATGTGCCAGGTCCATGCCGGTGCATACGTCTCATTACTCACGCCTGGAGAAACCAAATATTCCGATTGCCACCCAAGGAAGACTACCACGTATATATTACACGTACGTAGTATCTATCACTACGCATACGCACGACAGCCGTAAGTCAATTGGAGAAAAGAAATAAAGAAATGAAAAGAAGATAAAAGAAAGAAAAGAGAAGAAAAGAAAACGAAACAAAACGAAAAAGGCAAGAAGAGAAGAAAAGAAAAAAACAAGAAAAGCAAGAAAAAACAAGACACGAAGTTAAGAGGAAGCAAGGCAAGGAAAAAAGAAGAGAAAAATGAAAAAAGAAAGAGAAAAGAAAGAAAAATGTCATACTAGCAGACCCTAGGAACTGGCTAAGGGTGGCATTGGGCGAACAGAGGGTATCACGCCCATCATCAATGGCACCTGGGAGAGAACGCAACATGGCCAAGAAGTCAGGGCGGTCTTAAGCTATTTTGTGACGGCCATTAGAAGGTCCACAACTTTCAATACGATGATGGCCAAACCCAGACTTCAGTCTCTTGGGCATGACGCTCCCCCTTCCCCCCTCCCCCCTTCCTCCCTTTCCCCCTCCCCCCTTCCTCCCTTTCCCCCTCCCCCCTCCCCTCCCCCCCCCCCCCCCCCCCCGGTCCCCTCCCCGCCCTCCCCCCTTCCCCCCCCCCCCGGCCGCTTAGAGATGCCAACGGTGGATGGCGCTGCCGCAGCCTTTGCGCGTCGCTCTGCAGCTTTGCGTCTCTCCGTTTCATGCCGATTCCGCATGGACAACTCGGCTCCCTCTTCTACTCTTGGAAAACATCTGCCAGCCTTCTGAGCAGCCTTTCGCCACCCTTTGAATTTCATTCCAAAGACCGACATATCCTCCTTCAGATGATCCATCCAGTCTTTCTCTTGCCCCCCTGAGTAGCCCTTACCCCCAACAAACTCCCCAAACATCACCCTCTGTGGCAGAGGCTCCTCCCGCGTGCCACGAATCCCGCAATCAAAATCTTCCGTTTGCGCACTATCGCCTCAACGCTCTCGGAATCTGTCTGGGCAAGCGCGTCGGCGTCCGATAGGGTGTGGTCGTCGCGCTTCCGTTTCCGCCATCCAAGGCATCGGAGGAGCATGGAGCGGTGAACCCATCGTAGCCTGTCATAGTCAGGCTTCTTCGGGCTCCACGTCATGCAACCGTACAGCAGTGTCTCGACCAACTCAGCTTTCAGCAACTGCACTTTCAACTGTAAACGCACACCCGGGCGATCATAGATTTCCATCTTGTACCGCTGAAAGCACGCTCAGGGCCCTCTGAAGGCGCCGCGTTGTTTCAATGCTCAGGTCTCTGTCTGCGGTGATAACCCCGCCCGAGTATACAAACTGGATTGTTTGTTTGTATACCTGGCCGGCTGTATAGATCGTGAAGGACACCTTCCCCCCGCTTTTGGTTTCCAGGCACATTATCTCTGTTTTTGCCTCGGATACTGTAAGCCCGAACGACGAGCACGCAGTCACGATCACCGTCATCATTCTCTCCAGCCCTTCTGATGATCGCGATACGATGCCCGCATCGTCCGCGTATAACACTCTGACGGTTTTGCAAGGAATGCACCAGTTTATCCTGTCGACTATATATCCTGTAAGTCGTACAATCAGTGAGGAGAAGGCTGAGCGTTCGAGGGGGTGGGTGGGTGGGTGGGGGGGGGGGGGTTGGGGCAAAAGGGTTTTTAACAGCTTTAGGTCGCATAGATATAGGGGTTAGGTATACGCGTGGTGCTAGGTCTAGGCGATGGTGTGGGTGGTGGGGAAGGAGGGGGCGTTGGGGGGGGCGGCGATGTATTATTGTATAATGAGGACACACAACTCGTAATACGCGCGATCGGAGAATCACACACAGCTTGCAAAGATGAGAAGCGACGAAATCTTCGATCTCACAGCTGGAGTGTTTTCATTTTTTATAATAATGTGTACAGTTGTTGTAGTCTCATATGTAAGAGCACGACGATTAGCATGCACGCTGGAGTGGATTCGAACCCGAGTCATTTGCTTGGTTGATTAGAGGGATACTGCTGCTATTCCGTACGAACGCGTATATTTCTCCTTTCCGGCCCCTTTTACAACTATAATGTACGTATACTTGTTGTTGTTGTTGTTGTTGTTGTTGTTGTTGTTGTTGTTGTTGTTGTTGTTGTTGTTGTTGTTGTTGTTGTTGTTGTTGTTGTTGTTGTTGTTGTTGTTGTTGTTGTTGTTGTTGTTGTTGTTGTTGTTGTTCTCGTTGTTGTTGTTGATGTTGTTGTCTCACGTCAACTCTTGTCAAAAATCTAGAGTCTGTGGTCGCACAAAGAAAGGAGGTGGAGCCCTAGGAAAATCCGAAGAACCAAATAAAATCAAAATTCGTCAGGGAAATACAACGCTTTCCCGCCTAAAACGCATGGTGTGTGTGTGTGTGTTCTTCACATTAAACCGTTCTTCTACTCGTCGACATCCAGCACACCCAGTGTCCGTACTGATTCTTCACCCTAGAAAGATCAGCTCTGTGGTCACAAGCCACGACACAGGACACAGAGATAATGCATCGTAATGCATTTACGAAGAAGGCGCACAAGTGAAATGATCCAATATGCAAACCGAACTCACATGGCCGCGGGTTGCTGTTGTTGTTTCTCACATTAACTCTTGTCGAAAATTCTAGAGTGTTCGTGGTCACACAAAGTTGCTGGAGCCCTAGGAAGATCCGAAAAGCCAAATGAAATCAAAATTCGTCCGGGAAATACTACGCTTTTCCGCCTAAAAACGCACGATACGGAAAAAAGCGCACAAGTGAAAAGGGGTAATGTGCAAACTGAACTCACATGGCCGCGGGTATTCACTCAACTACAGTACGGAGTTCCCCCGTTCCCACAACTAACCAACTCGCGGCCATAAACTACAGCAGTTGGGCTACTTGCACAGCAGTACGAACCGCACGGTACGGTAATCGTGAGCACAGGCGAACGCGCCTGCTGTCTGGTATGCTGTCAGAGTGACGACCCGCGGGCATGCAGTGAATAAAGTGCAATCGAACCGAAAACCATCATACAAATATCAATGATCGCCCGTCTTCCTGCGAGGTATTTGACAGGTTGCAGCGCAGCTACGACGCCCGTGCCTGAAAAATTGCGGGAGTTTCTTCCCCATGAAGAAGAGCACACACCTCCACCAAGTATACAGAAATCCGCGACGTACGTAGTATGTTGTACTAGACTAAAGTATACAGAAATCCGCGACGTACGTAATATGTTGTACTATTAATGTTAGACTAATGCTGCCTCGAAAAAAAAAAAAATGAAAGAGACGCAAAGTATCGGCAATCGGCGCACTGTAAGCGCATGTTGTACGCGCCCTCACATACCCCTAGCCCCAAAACCCCACCGCTAACCCAGGCGTTTAGTTGCACGAACGTGCAAGGTTTCCAGATTGGCACGTAAACTCAATACTGCCCCTGCCGACCTCGAAAGAAGACCTTGCGAGCTCTCAAAAAGGTTGGGTTACCGCTAGGGTTGGGTCTGGGGTCGGGTCTGGGGTCGGGTTGGTCTAGGCACCGTAACCAACCGTCGTTTTGTGCGCACCTGCACAGACAGAGGGAACCACCATACGTAGTCTCTATCGCTGTTGAATATACGTGCAAATCTGAATCGCCTGGCACGCACGTGCAACTTCGCGGGGGCTCCGCAATATGTGGCTTACAAATGTACGCAGTACGTACGAACACATAAATATCATTTTTGGATTTGGAGCGGTATTCGAGGGTGGCCGTATAGACTAGTCTAGACTATACATACAGCAGTTTCCCGACCACGTGTGGCTTTGCTTTTCTAGTACTCGTACGTAAAAAATTTGCCTCTTACTCATTTTAGTGATGCGGTGTTTGATGATACCTGGTACGGAATAACGCGTTTCGAAGACTTTTACGGTGTGGTCGGGGAACCCACCATCCTCATGGGGCCCCGAGTTCGTCATGTGCTGCTGCTGCTGTTGTTGTTGTTGTTGTTGTTGTTGTTGTTGTTGTTGTTGTTGTTGTTGTTGTTGTTGTGGTTGTTGTTGTTGTTGTTTATGTATTCTCGTTGTTGTTGTTGTTCTCGTTGTTGTTGTTGTTGTTCTCGTTGTTGTTGTTGATGTTGTTGATGTCTCACGTCAACTCTTGTCAAAAATCTACAGTCTGTGGTCGCACAAAGAAAGGAGGTGGAGCCCTGGGAAAATCCGAAGAACCAAATGAAATCAAAATTCGTCAGGGAAATACAACGCTTTCCCGCCTAAAACGCATGGTACGAAGAAAGCGCACAAGTGAAATGATCCAATATGCAAACCGAACTCACATGGCCGCGGGTTGTTGTTGTTGTTTCTCACATTAACTCTTCTTGTCGAAAATTCTAGAGTCCGTGGTCACATAGAGGTGCTGGAGCCCTAGGAAGATCCGAAAAACCAAATGAAATCAAAATTCGTCCGGGAAATACTACGCTTTTCCGCCTAGAAACGCACGATACGGAAAAAAGCGCACAAGTGAAAAGGTCCAATGTGCAAACTGAACTCACATGGCCGCGGGTATCCACTCAACTACAGTATGGAGTTCCCCCGTTCCCACAACTAACCAACTCGCGGCCATAAACTACAGCAGTTGGGCTGCTTGCACAGCAGTACGAACCGCACGGTACGGTAATCGTGAGCACAGGCGAACGCGCCTGCTGTCTGGTATGCTGTCAGAGTGACGACCCGCGGGCATGCAGTGAATAAAGTGCAATCGAACCAAAAAACATCCTACAAGTATCATTGATCGCCCGTCTTCCTGCGAGTTATCTGACAGGTTGCAGCGCAGCTACGACGCCGGTGCCTGAAAAATTG
>JABAKD010000018.1:4813778-4976278 GCA_012845835.1 Undaria pinnatifida | reverse complement strand
ATCGTATTTAATGGTGCGATCTTGACATTGACCCGTTCTTCTGCGTCGTCTACCGACCGACATCCATATAGTATACACCTACCTGGCGGTGGTGGCGGTGGTATCCCTGGCAGATGCCATGGTAGTAACGCAACTAAACCATGTTTTGAGCGACGACGTGGTGGGTGGATTTTTTTTTTTTTGTGTGTCCGACCGTGCAAATCGTTTCAACGGGGCGTTAACTGATAGTAATACAGCAAGACAAACAATATTATTACCTGATGATGACATGTTCGTTATGCGTGTCCTTGTCATACATACTTCACTTTAGATTGCTTATATAGTCTATAGTCTATACATTGTTGTAATTACATCCGTGGTCATAGGATAAGCTCCAGTCACTCTGGAGTGGAGCAATACCCCACAGGAAAAAAACACAACAATCAAAACCAAAGAAAGGGGCACACGCATATATATACTACAAATTATAATAGACTCCGTCCAGCTGTCTGTGTGATCGAAGCTTTCGTCGAACTCATCTTTGCAAGCTGTGTGTGACACTCCGATCGCGCGTATTATTACTGGCTCTATGTCCTTGTTATGGACGTAGGTCGGAGACTCAACTACAACGGATGTAGCTTGTACCAGGGTCAACAGGGTGGTGATGTTAATCAATCCGTGCGCCGGAAACTATAAAAAAAACCGTTTATGAGGCCCCGAGGGGGACAAAATCTCTCAGCCGTGGGAGGAAAGGCATCTGATACGATCATCAGATCATCAAGCATACCCTGTACCAGGTAAGTCGTACAACCGGTGAGGGGAGGTCGGAGATTTCTTAAGGCGTGGGGACGGGAGCAGGGGGGGGGCGGGGTAGTAGAGGGGGGGGAGCAGCTCAATCTGTGTAGCAGCTATGTATGATAAACCCTTGAAGGGGAACAAGTCCAACGTGTATATATACCGATTATTCGACTTTCAGGATTCACTTGATAAACGGATGCATTTCCTTCCACAGCTAGCTGTCAGATTTTGTCCCCCTCAGAAACGGTTTTTTTGTAGTTCCCGCGTACAAACTGACTAACATCACCCTGTTGACCCTGATAGCTACACGTTAGTTACGAGGGGAGTCGCCGACCTATATATGGCGGTGATATTGCATGACCACGTCACCTCGCCTGTTGTATTTGGCGATATGTATCTACTTTCTCACAGTAGTTAGATATGTCAGACATGATTGTACCTATCGATTAAAATATTCTATCTTCCGATCCATGTACAATAAAGCTTTAACACGTTGTTCAAACGCCCCATTAACAATCGAAATCGGCCAGAGTAATACACACTTCTACGCGATTGATATCACGTCATTACATTTTTAGCCATCCATGACGTAGCTTTCATCCTTCCCCCCCCGCCCCCCCCTCCAACGCCCCCTCCTTCCCCACCACCTGCACGATCGCCTAGACCTAGCACCACGCGTGTAGCAAGCCCCTACATATACGATTAATACGCGCGATCGGAGCATCACACACCGAGTCTTTGATCTCATAGCTCGAGTTTTTTTTTTAATATGTGGGACAAACCTCTTGAAAACCCTTCCCTCCCCCCCCCACCCCCCCCTTTTTTCCTGTTGCTCAAACGCCTCACCTAGTATCAAAATCCGCCAGATTCACAGTAATAAACACTTGCGCCCACTGCATATCACCTCATTATCCCTCTGAAGCCATCTATGCCGCTGCTGCAATTCCCATCCCCTTCCCCGCCCCAAGCGCCCCCTCCTTCCCCACCACACGCACCGTCGCTTAGACCTAGCACCACGCGTATAGCAAACCCCTACATCTATGCGACCTGAAGCCCCCCTCCACCCCCCCCCCACCCCCCCCCCACCCCCCCCCCCCCGCCCCCCACCCCCCCCCCCCACCCCCCACCTCCCCACCCCCCCAATCCCACCCCGACCCCCTTGAACACCCCACCCTCTACTCACTGGTTGTACGACTTACAGGACATACATGATAAACTGGTGCATTATTTCCAAAACCGTAACATTCGTCCCCTTCAAATATGTATAGTTTCCACGCATAGATTGAGCTGCCCCGCCCGCTCCCCCCCCCCCCCTTGATAAACTGGTGCATTCTTTCCAAAACCGTCAGATTTAAACCCTCGAAAGGATTTTTAGTTTCCACGCACAAATTGAGCTGTCCCAACCGTCCCCCCCCCCCTCCCCCCCCATCCCCGCTCCCTTTTGATCCAAATCAGACCCCAACGCCCTTAAAAACTCCGCCCTCCCCTCACCGGTTATTCGACTCACAGGATCGACTTGATGAACTGATGCATTTCTTTCCACAGCTGTCAGATTTTGTCCCCCTCAGAAACGGCTATTCAAGTTTCCGCGCACAGACTGACTAACATCACCCTGTTGACCCTGATAGCTACACTGTAGTTGAGAGGGAAGTCGCCGATCTATATCCTTAATGAGGACACACAACCCGTAATACGCGCGATCGGAGTATCACACACAGCTTGCAAAGATGAGTTTCGACAAAATATTCGATCTCACAGCTGAAGTGTAATTTATTTTATTTTTTATATATCCTTAATGAGGGCACACAACCCGTAATACGAGCGATCTGAGTATCACACATAGCTCGCAAAGATGAGTTTCGACGAAATCCTCGATCTCACAGCTGGAGTGTATATATATATGTTTTTCATAAATATATATAAAAAATAAAATAAATTACACTTCAGCTGTGAGATCGAATATTTTGTCGAAACTCATCTTTGCAAGGTAGCTGTGTGTGATACTCCGATCGCGCGTATTACGGGTTGTGTGTCCTCATTAAGGATATAGATCGGCGACTCCCCTCTCAACTACAGTGTAGCTATCAGGGTCAACAGGGTGATGTTAAGCAGTCTATGCGCGGAGACTGTAAAAGCCGTTTCTGAGGGGGACAAAATCTGACAGCTAGCTGCTGTGGACGGAAATGCCTTAGTTTATCAAGTGAATCCTGTAAGTCGAATAACCGGTGAGGGGAGGGCGGAGGTTTTAAGGACGTGGGGGCCTAATTTTGATCAGAAGCCGGCGGGAGGGGGGGGGGGGGGGGAGGGGACGGGTGGGGCAGGTCAACTTGTGCGTGGAAACTATAAATCCTTCTTGTGGGGGAGGGGGGGGGAATGTGGCCGAGGGGGCGGGAGGCGGGGGCGGGGGGCTTTAGGTCGCATAGATGTAGGGGTTTGCTATACGCGTAGTGCTAGGTCCAGGCGATATTGTGGATGGCGGGGAACGAGGGGGCGTTGGGGGCGGGGGGGAGGGGGAATTGCAGCAGCGGCATGGACGGCTCTAAAACGATAACCAGGCGACATCCAGGGCGTGGAAGTGTTTATTACTCTGGCGGATTTCGATATAAGGTGGGGCGTTTAAGCAAGATAAAGGGCGGGGGGGGGGGGGCAATGGTTTTCAAGAGGTTTAGGTCACATATACTATATAAATACACTCCAGCTATGAGATCAAGGATTTGGTCAAAACTCATCTTGGCAGCATTGTGTGTGATACTCCGATGTTGCGCGTATTAATCATATATTAGGGGCTTGCTATGCGCGCGGTGCTGGGTTTAGGCGATCGTGCAGGGTGTGGAGAAGGAGGGGACATTTGAGGGAGGGAGGGGGGATGAATGAAAGCTACGTCATCATGGATGGCTAGAAAGACAATGACGTGATATCAATTGCTTAGAAGTGTTTATCACTCTGGCCGATTTCGATTGTAAGTGGGGCGTTTGAACGAAGTGGGCGGGGAACAAAAAGGGGGGCGGGGGAGATGAGTTCGAGCTACGGCATAGATGGCTATAGGAATACTGAGATGATGTCAGCTGGCTGGTAGTGTTTAATACGGTGGTAGATTTTGATTTCAGGTGGGGCGTTTGAACAAGAGGGATCGGGGGCGTGGGGAGGGGGGGGGGGGCATTCCAATATGTTTGCGGAAACTACAAACCCTTAAAGGGGGCGAATCTGACGGTTGTACCAATAAGACACCCCTTTATATCACCCGCCTGGTGATGTATATTATTCTAGACGGTTTGGTGTTACATCATGTAGTATGCAACCCAGTTCTTAGGTGTAGTAAACAACGTGTTAATAGCTTCATAATTCGTTATTATTGTACATGGATCGAAAGATGGAATATTTCAATCGAAGGTAAAACCATGTAGATACCATTATTTTCTGACATCACTAATTATTACAAGAAAGAGATACATTTTGCCAAATACAACAGGCGAGGTGATGTGGTCATGCAAAGTCACCGCCATTGAGAGCGAAAGGGAGAAATGCGAATCGTTATGGTGTTGAAAGGAACGCTTACGAGTGTACACGCGATCAATTTCGTTACTTTGTTAGTCATACTTCGCTTTGCATAGGTTGGGAGGCGATCATGAAGACGGTATGTACGGAATACCTTACGTTAAAGGTTGGTAGTGCGGTTTACCGCAACTTTTACATATCAATCTGTCTGTACCTCCTTTTCACATTATTAATTATTTTTGTCTCACATATATATACGATTTTACGCCTATAATTTTTACCGTGCCGATGTGGGGCTCCGAGATCGCCAACTCTACGACAGAGATACATCTTACAAATCCACCTATTAAATAGCGAGGTGACGTGGGCATGCGATGTCTTTTTTTGTTTTTTTATCCTCCGGCGGATGGGGAAAAATAAGCTTTAGCTCACCACACTTCCACGTGTTTTCATACGCGTCGTGTGTCGATTTAACTCAGTTGCTTTCGCAGCCCAACCCTAGCTGGCGCACCCTTCGGGTCCCATTGTAGGTACTATAGCGTAAGCTGTCTCTATCAGTGGTCTTCGTTACAACCCCGGCAGCGCAAGCTGCCGTTGTGATGTCACCACTATTGAACGCGAGCGTGACTTTACTTTGTTAGGCATATATATGATGCTACTGCGTTTGGTAGAGGTTGTCAGGCGATCGTTAAAACGGCCGGAGGCACGAAATACCCTGCGAAATGTGTGTGTGTGTGTTCTTCACATTAAACCGTTCTTCTACTCGTCGACATCCAGCACACCCAGTGTCCGTACTGATTCTTCACCCTAGAAAGATCAGCTCTGTGGTCACAAGCCACGACACAGAGATAATGCATCGTAATGCATTCGACAACGCAATGTCATGCCCTAGTACTGGGTACGACAGGCACAACATACATACGTCAGCAACAGAAATACATTGAAAGAGAAATACGAAAAAAAAAAGAAAAAAAAAAACAAAATTTGGGTTGGTACAGCAGTGTGGTCTACCCCGGAGTGTTAACATACATCGTATCCGTCTGTACTTGTTTTTCACATTGTTATTATCTAGTGGTGTACGATTTTTTGCCCTGTTTTCTCCCAACTGTCGTCGAATATGTTGTGGTCTATATATCGACGAAATCCTTCATCTCACAACTAACTGGAGTGTAGTCTAGACTATATATTTAAATATAAAAAATAATTTTTAAAAATTATAAAAATATAGTCTTTAGTCTAGTCTGTTGTTGTTGTTGTTGTTGTTGTTGTTGTTGTTGTTGTTGTTGTCACATTAACTCGCGTAATCAAGTCCGTGGTCACAGGACAGGCTCCAGTCACTCTGGAGCTGAGGAATACCCCAGGGAAAAACACACACAACCCAAGGTGGTACATATCCAGTTGGGAGATCGAGCATTTCGTCGAAGAAACTCATCTTTGCAACCTCCTGTATGATACTCCGATCGCGCGTATTACTGGGTGTGTGTCCTCATGGAGGGCAGAAAAATACAAGAAGTGAAAGAGAGGGTCAACCTCCTACCGACTACGATGTCCCATTAGGTCGATACTGGTGCTTACGTCGCACTACTCGCGCCTCAAAAAACCGACTGTTTGTATAATTGGACGACATGTATGGGAACACAACGTAAAAACTTTGGATACTCGTAGTTGAAAAATGAAATACTCGTACATACACGCTCGTGCCATAGACCCACGACAAAATAATCAGACGATAATATTATTGAGGCTGCTGTGGACGCTTCCGACTTCCATGCGTACGCAAAACAAACGACAACAAACATATTTCTGACAGGCACCTGCTCGCTTCAACGTTAGGCATGCCAGCTGTCGACCTATGGTAGTAGTAACTGCTGCGAGTGGTTGTTATAGAACGTACTGGACCATTCCAGCTTCTCCATTTTCGTCTCGGTCAATTGGAGCTGTTCAGTTCAGTGCCCGCTACAAATATACGCTGGTTCTAATGCACACAGTACTACTAGTAATAACATAGACAATACCGCCCAGTAGTATAGCCGTCACCACGCCACCGCACCACTGCACACACCATCACAACGCCCTCTGCAGCTGAGGTCCTTCGGAAAGGCTCGAGCCATATACAGGTGAGAGGAAGATGCAAGGCGCACGTATATGTGCATGTCATAGGACCTCGTGTCAAGGTTGGTGATGCACTGAGACAATTATAACTTCTGGCGAGTGGTTGTAAGCTGCTGTTCTTCCTGCTGATTTTTCATGTGCATGCCCAATTATCTCGTTCGTTTACCACCTATTTATATACAATATGCAACGCGCGACATGATAACCGTGGCGCGGCAGTGACACAAACACGTGTAGTAGGCAGCACGTACGCAGCAGCGCACAACACAACGTATCCGGCACACGATTGCCCTAGCCATTGACTGCAGGCCTAGTATCACAGCCTGCTACATGTATGTACTAGACTAGACTATGTAGACCAACTTTTTGACCCCGCCAGCAACCCCCCCCCGCGCGTTTGGAGCACAAACTACTTGGAACCAGTGTTTCACAACGATCCCAGTCGCCCACTGATTCCAGTCGGACGAAATGTGTTTTTGGCAGGTCATATATTTCACATTGTGCACACAAGGCAGTCAGTTTTGGGCGTGAAAAATGTATCCGCACACGTAGTAGGTCGGGGTGTAAAGTGTATTTTTCCATTTTCCAAATATCTTGCTGTTGTTCTCGCAATAATATATATAGTTTATCGCATGGTAATCAAGTCCGTGGTCATGGGACAGGCTCCATCAGCCACTCTGGAGCGGAGGAATACCCAAGGCGAAAAAGAAACTCGAGCAAAACAAACAAAATAGTCTAAGCCATGATGTACCCCCCACCGAAAGCATCATCGGTATCATCGGTGTATTGGCTATCAACTTATTTTTACTTTCTGTCGACATGAGCCACACTATCAATACTAGCAGATACTGCTGTAGTAGCCGTATACGTCCAACCATCTGCATGCAGGTCAATGACAAACCGCAGAAACATCTGCCATGATTTGTTGTGCGACTCTGCAGCAGCAACAGAAATTAGGTACCAAAATATATTGAAAATAATGAAAAATGCACTTCAGTTTTCAGCTGTGAGATCGACAAAAGATGTTTTTTTTTATCACAACTTAGTTAGCAATGCAAGCTGGGTGTGATACTTCGATCGCGCGTAAATATATGTTTTTTTTTTACGTATTTACCCACCACACATACTGCTGTGTGCACCGTCATCGGCCCAACGAGAAGCTATGAAGACAGTACGCCGCGCAACAAGGTGACGTTTCCAGCTTTGGTTTGTTACCGACGCTTCACAACAAGATAAAGCGATAAACAAAAAACACACAAACTTCCTCGGAATCTTCATGACAGGCGGTTTACCATAGGCATGGTGGTATCCCTCGAATGCTACGATGTATGCTAATTCAAAGCGGTTCTTCTGGAGTGCGAATCTTACACGCGGGTCGAAGTTTAATTGCGAATATGCGCATATTAATATTTATTTAAGGAATCAACAGGAGCAGTAGTGGTAGAAACCTCTGAGAGCGCCTTGCAGCGTGCGCAATTCGATGCGAGTCACGAGGGAAGAAAGGGCTGCAGTCTTCCGCGATAAAAATGAAACCACGAGCGTAGTGGGGAGATGGAAGAACGTCGTGCTCAGCGTCCATTGATCTGTGAATTAGGTCCACGGAGGGACAAAGAGAAGGGGGGAGAAACGCAAAAATACTTCATGGTGCGCGATAAAATGAACAAACCAAAGAAGAAAAACGTGGGAGCGCGCATGCATATTGAGGATCCGAATGGCTTACTTCTGTACGTAAACTACACCTATCACTAAAAAAACTGGAAATCATAATTAGTGCTGCCCACCAGAACTTTACTCCTACACTCCGCTCGTACACAAGTAAAATCGAAGATTGAGATTTCGTCGAATCATCTGGCGAAGCTGCGTGTGATTCTTTTTTACAGGTGTTTTGTCTACCAGGTACTTGAAACCCGGTTTTGGTGTATGGTACGGTACGTGATCTGTTATGCTTATAACAGAGTGAAACTACGGGTCGCTATTCATTCGTCGTTGCCCCGGGAGTGAGTGATGTGTGTGTGTGTGTTCTTCACATTAAACCGTTCTTCTACTCGTCGACATCCAGCACACCCAGTGTCGGTACTGATTCTTCACCCTAGAAAGATCAGCTCTGTGGTCACAAGCCACGACACAGAGATAATGCATCGTAATGCATTCGACAACGCAATGTCATGCCCTAGTACTGGGTACGACAGGCACAACATACATACGTCAGCAACAGAAATACATTGGAAGAGAGAAATACGAAATAAACAAAAACAAAAACAAAAACAAAAACAAAAAAACAAAAAACAAAATAAGAAAACAAATAAAAACAAAGATAAAAATAAAACAAAAAATGAAACAAACAAAATGAAGGGGAAATCGAAGAAACAACCCAACCGCAAAGGAGAGCCAAAGCTCGGAAAAGAAACATAATAAAATGAAATAAAATAAAGTAAAGTAAAACCAAAATAAGATAATCCGAACACGAGCCAAAAACCTGGACACGCAAGGAGGGAACAAAGGGGAAAAAAATACCCCAGAGAAAGACGAAAAGTGCTATGTACCTACTAGTCGGCCTGGTACCTTGCTACCCTGTCTGCCATCTCCTTCCTGCCTTCGTCCACCGCGGTCTCCCTTCTATTCCTCCTGTTGCCCCCCCTGCCCCCATTCCCTTGGACGGCTTTCCTTCTACTCCTCCTGTTTCCCCCCCTCCCCCCTTTGTGTTCTTCTCATTAAACCAAAATACCTTGTAACAGAGAGAAACAACGAAAGAAACCAAGACAAAATAAATGGTGATGGCCAGAAGGCAATAGGGTAAACGACGGACGGCCCGGAAAATAACGAGAAGCTGGCCCTATCATTACTACACTGCTGTAGTCTCTAGCCTGCGTTTCTGTTTGGGAGAGGATGCGTTGTAAACTGCTACTACTACTACTACTACTACTACTACTACTACTACTACTACTACTACTACTACTACTACTACTACTACTACTACTATACTACTACTACTATACTACTACTACTACTACTACTACTACTACTACTACTACTACTACTACTACTACTACTACTACTACTACTACTACTACTACTACTACTACTACTACTACTACTACTACTACTACTACTACTACTACTACTACTACTACTACTACTACTACTACTACTACTACTACTACTACTACTACTACTACTACTACTACTACTACTACTACTACTACTACTACTACTACTACTACTACTACTACTACTACTACTACTACTACTACTACTACTACTACTACTACTACTACTACTACTACTACTACTACTACTACTACTACTACTACTACTACTACTACTACTACTACTACTACTACTACTACTACTACTACTACTACTACTACTACTACTACTACTACTACTACTACTACTACTACTACTACTACTACTACTAATACTACTACTACTGTTGCTTGTACTGCTACTACTGTTGCTTGTACTGCTACTGCTACTGTTACTTCTACTGCTACTGCTACTGCTACTGCTACTGCAACTGCTACTGCTACTGTTGCTTCTATTAATAATGCTACTGCTATTTCTACTGCTGCTACCGCTACTGCTAAGCAGCTCCTATTTCTTATTCGGTGATATTTTTTTGGTCCTCGAGACCGTTGCGTATTCGGGTTTTGGTGTTGATGCCTACCTTAGAAGTCAGTCTCCTTCTCTGCAAACGCCCACACCGAGATTTGAACCCTTTACTCCAGCCTCACTCTTGATACTGTTTCGAGGTTATCAGCGTTTTTCATCATTGTGTTTTCACGCGGCATCCGGTGGGACATCCTATGAGATCTCACGGCATCCCACGGCACATACCATGCGATGTCGTGGGATGTCGTGGCATCCCGTGGCACATGCCATGGGATGCCGTGAGATGTCATGAGATTTGTCGCGGTTTGTCCCGCGGCGCCGAAATAACGCCATAATTTAGGGTTTCAATTTCTCCCAAAACGTATACGATACAATGTAACGACTAAGTTTCACGACATCTAATGACATATCACGGCTTTCCCATGACATATCGACTTCCCACGACGCGTCCCATGACTTATCACGCGTCTTATGACTTTGGACGACGCGACGCGATATTTTATTGGAAGTTTCGCCCGATTTCGCGTAGGTATACCGCAGCATGTTACGATGTGCCACGATATATCGTGGCATGGTGAACGATGTTTCACCTACTACCGTGATCGTGGCATGCTGAACGATGTTTCACCGTAGGAAATGCCGCGGCATGTCGTGGGAGACGCTGAAACAGTCGCGGCATGTCACGGGATATCGTGAAATATCGCGGCATGTCGCGACACGTCGTGGGACATGCCATGACATGTCATGGCATATGTCCCACGACGTGTCGCTAATATCAGTCTCTAAATAAGTAGAAAATACACACGGCACTGTCAGCAGTCGTCATGGTAGACACTCCGTATACTATTTATCGAGAGTACGCGTCCAATTTCGAAAACAGGAAATCACGCGCGATGCAAAGACTGCAGATAAACATAATATATATCCCGCCTTCCCGAGTAAAAACAGAGAAGAAGTGCTACACCAACCTTCCGTACGTACAAAACCACCCCCGCATCTATCTTAGACAACGCCGCCGCAACAAGAGATCGCTGTCCTTTTCTTATTTTCCCTCCTTTGCCCGTGACCGCGCAGAGCAATCAATGCGACAGCCTTCAGGTAACAAATAAAGCTCTTCCAAAACCTCGCCGGCTGACATGGCCTCATGTCGACGATTGATGCAAAACGACTTTGCATCCTGTCGACTTCGAATCTCCATTGCCACTGGATCAGCAGTGCACTTGGCAGCTTCTTAATTGATGCCAATTCCTCTTTCGTTTCGCATAGATGAAGGCGAATCAGGTTCTCAACACTCTTTTTGGTATTTTTGCTTTATATACACCAACTACTTTTACTTGATTGACGGAGCATTTAACAAAAACGGTGTGTTTCGCCTACTACTCTTGCCTTCTTTGTTGTATAGGACATAATTCATCTGTCAAATTATGACCTTCGGAATCTCATGTGCGTATCAAACTCTTGGCATTACTTTAAAGTTCAATGAATGTCAAATCGGACAGCTACAACTCAACTTGTCGAAATACTCCCCACCTGCCCTAACCGAAGCGTGCCGGCGCCCATGGGGAGCCCTTGTATTATTTCAATATTATTTCTCAGGAAAGCATTTAATAGGTTCCGCCGCATCTCCGAAGATGCGTTACAGTTTCACACACGACAATTATTATCACCTTTTTTTTTCACCCACATAGCATAACATAATAATACGAGTGCCAGCAAGCAGCTTCAATACCAGGCCCCCACGTCCTTCAAAACTCCGCCCCACCCCCCTCACCGGTTATTTTTATACACTGTAGTTGTAAGGGGAGTCGCCGACCTATATCCTTAATGAGGACACACAACTCGTAATGCGCGCGATCGGAGTGTCACACACAGCTTGCAAAGATGAGTTTCGACGAAATCTTCGATCTCACAGCTGGAGTGTATTTTCATTTTTTATAAAATATGAGAACTGACTCAAATTCGTCGAACTCACACCTCCCGGTCCTGAAGTCCTGAAAAAAATGTTTTTATAAAATGTTGAGAGTGACAGCGTACAGAGTTTTCATTTTTTTGGGGGGGGAGTAACCGACTTTAATTCTCGAATGCTGTATTAAGAGTAACATATAGAAGAGTAATCATATTCTGTGTTCGTACTCTTCCCGATATTAAAGCCGGGGGAAGAAAAAACAAAATAAACCGCCTACCATACATATGATAGAGCAGTATAGTGGAAACTACAGTAATAAATTTATAAAATAGATGTGATGTTTGACCTAGCTCAAAATTCCCCACCTAAAGTATACATACCAACACTTACTTACCATTATAGTGGACAAGAAATAGGACACCTTCCAATGAAAACTCACCCATATAGTATATTACAGGTACCAACAACGCAGCTTGCAAAGATGAGTATTGGCCTGAAATTCGTCGAACTCACGTCTGACGTCCTTGGATTTGTTTCATTAAATTATTATCCCACTCAGGGGCTTTGATACAAGCACAAACCCTATGTAGGACGCATGCTACAATAGCGGTGCACCACTTTTTTTCAGAGGTTCCTCACAATTTGGGAGCTTGAGGCCTCTCCTCCCAAAAACGGATATAATGAAGGAAAAAAAAACTACTACCCCAGATGAAAAATACCATGGCCTATGTACACGACGAGTGCCATGAAAAAAAAATGACCGATTCCCGACGATTTCGGGTTAAGGAGCCCCGTCATTCAGAAAACGTTCGAGACGAAACGTGATACATCTATCGTAGCACGCGTCGTAGGGGGCATCGGCCACCAAGGCTGCGATGGGAGGGATAGGGGAGGTTTCCCCATTCTACTACTACTACTACTACTACTACTACTATTAAATACTACTACTACTACTACTACTACTACTACTACTACTACTACTACTACTACTATTACTACTACTACTACTACTACTACTACTACTACTACTACTACTACTACTACTACTACTACTACTACTACTACTACTACTACTACTACTACTACTACTACTACTACTACTACTACTACTACTGCTACTACTACTACTACTACTACTACTACTACTACTACTACCACTACCACTACTACTACTACTACTACTACTACTACTACTACTACTACTAGACTGATTCTACGATAGCCCCCCCAAAAACCAGCGATTTTCTTTAACGAACGTTTCGTGGCTGCTCGATACGAGGAAGGATGCCATGAAAAGTATATTTTCACATTTATTCTGGTTTGCGAAGGACTGTCGACCGATGACGTCGGGATGGCAAAGGGCACCGTATTTCAGGAGATACGGCCGTGGGTTGGTTTCGAAACCGGCAATTTCGTGAACGAAAAGTTGGTGGGGCTACCGTAGGATGACTCACTACTACTACTACTGCTACTGCCACTGCTACTGCTACTACCACTGCTACTGCTACTGCTACTACTGCTACTACTGCTGCTGCTACTACTGCTGCTGCTACTACTGCTGCTACTATTGCTACTACTATTACAACTGCTACTACTGCTACTACTGCTACTACTGCTACTACTACTACTACTACTACTACTACTACTACTACTACTACTACTACTACTACTACACTACTACTACTATTACTACTGCCACTGCCACTACTACCACTACTACTACTATATACTATTAATGCTAGTACTACTAGTGGATTTGAGCCTCACGCGCAAGTGACACCACCGTACCTCGCGCACAAACAGAATGTTTCCCATTATTTTATGTGCAGCGTACCTTACCGTTCCTTTGCGGATTTTAATCACAGCAAGAAAGACACAGCGAGAAAGAGCTTGAGCCCTCGAGACGGAACACGGGGGTCATTCGCAGCGAGAGTAACACCGAGCCGATGCAAAGCAAAAATGCGGCAAACGCCACCCCCCTCCCTGTCGTACGTAGCCTTCGCCCGGCACGGACACTGGTTCTGCTGGATGTAGATGGGTGGAAATATCACTTTAATGCCACAAAGAACATGCGCACTCTCACAGATATCATGCCCAGATCCCCCCGCTTTGTTCGCGAAGTGCGTCTCTGTCTCGCCACACACTGTTAGATTTCGCACACAATGCTGCATTGCCTGTAATGAGCAATCAGCGCTTTGTTGTCCGAGTATCAGAGAGAAATGCGATGGGCAAAACGTTGAGTAGGCTTGTCATGGTGATGATCAGGTGACGATGAGGGGGCTGGTGATAGTGCGAAAACCTGGCGGGGGGCGGGGGGGGGAAGTATGCAGTCTGACAATTCAATAGGCTTCCACTCAAAGTTGTGTGTTTTCATTTAGTGCTGGGTTTTGCGATGGTGGTTTGGACGGCACACACAACACATGATGACAAGAATACGCCGGCAGAACAAAGGACGCCTGAGTCATCCCACGGTAGGGGTTGCACCCGAAAGTCCCTGAGCTCCTCACATGAGGAACTCAATACCTCACCCGAAAAATGACTTCGAAGGCATTCGTTCGCGAAACCCGGCCAAGCTTTTATGCCCTAGTGGTCCAAAAGAAAAAGTACTCGTAAAAATGCTTCATTGACCGGCAGTTCTTTACAAGAGGAACTCAATCGTAAGGAACTCAACCGCCCAGGGACTTTTTGGTGCAGAAAGTGCACCCCCTACCGTGGGATGACTCGCCTCTTGGCCTCCGGTCCAATAAAAAGACGTATGTACCCTCTACATATAGTAGTAATAGAGAAAGTTGACGTACAAACCGGATGCCATTTTCTTCTCGATTGGGTAGAAATCCCAGAATATTCGAGCATTGTTTTCGCCACGCGACGGATTGCCCCGGGCACCTCCATCCCATATACCAGGTATATTTAAAAAAATGAAAATACGGTATATCTCGCGCACCATGTCTTCCTCGATTTTTCGTCGCTTAGCTTCCGATAAGAATGGCAACATCTGCCAGATTTTGTCTCCCTCAAAAACGGGTTGTTAATGTTTCCGCGAACAGATTGGTTTAACATGACCCTGTTGACCCTGGTATGTACAAGCTACTGCTGTAGTTCCTAGGGGAGTCGCCGATCTATATCCTTGATGAGGGCACACAACCCGTAATACGTGCAATCGGAGTATCACACACAGCTTGCAAAGGTGGGTTTCGACAAAAGCGTCGATCTCACAGCTGGAGTGTATTTTTATTATTCTTTTTATAATAATGTTTCAATACATATGAATACACGTTTTAAAACACGATATTACATGCCAATACATGCTAATACATGTGCCACGGATACATGTTAATACACGCTAATACATGCTAATACATGTTAATCATGCCAATACTCCCTTTTTTCACCCGCAGTGACTGAGCTATCATACTCGCGCACCATCGACTCTGTTCGTACCTCATCGATAAGAAACACGGTAGGCGTTTTTTACTCGGGGCGTGGTGTAGTTTCGAGCATCCCAGACGCGTGCCACGATGGAGGGGTGCACCACGTTTTTTTCTGGTATTCCTCAATTGGGGAGCTCAAGACATGCCCCTCCCAAAACTGATTTATTTGGAGGAAAACAAAACTGCTATATGTACTATTTCTGGATGAAAATTCCCACACAGCTTAGGAACACAACGAGAATCATGAAAAAAGAAATAAAGGCCTATTTGCGATCATTTTGGGTTGAGGAATCCTGTCATTCAGAAACAAATTCCTACGGAAAGTGATAGGTACCTCTATCGCAGGGTGCGTCTCCCTTCGGGATTTTTCATCGAAAAAAAAAAACAAAGACACCTGTCAGCACGAAAATGTATGACGGCATGGAACAGGGGAATCATCATCACTCGTCGTGCGAGTGATCCCGAGCCTCTCTCTCCGATAAAAGGCCCCGGAAGGGGACCCTTGCTGTGTACCCTAGATGGGAGGGGGGGTCCCCTTTGTCCCCTTTTGGGCACCTTTTTTTTTCAGTGGCTCGGTGTCACTCGCGCGAGTGACGCCCCTACCCCCCCCCTCCCCTCTTCCTGCTCTTGCGGTCACAGGGGTTTTCGTGCTGTTTAACATTCTCGATATTAATACGGAAAGGGATTGGTTTGTTTATGCGCTGCACCTATACAAATCGCCGGATGATGACGTGTTTTTGTCCGTGAGGTACAGAGTCACACTCGAGCGACTGGCTCATAGCCGGTAGAAAAAAATAAGAGTGCACCCTATGCTACCCTTCGGTAGCCTTGATCAGAAAGGGACCGACCAAGGCTACGCTAGAGGGGGGGGGGGTAAAATCTTCACTGACTGGTGTGTTCTTGTGAGCCACTCGCACGAGTGTGACTCTGTACGTCATGGATGAAAAAGGTTTTAGGCCGTTGTTTTGGCGCCCAGCTTAGATTACCCTTTGCATTTCGGATTGATTTCGTCAAAATAAAACATTAAGAAACCGTAAGATCGCAAAGGAACAAAGGGGTTACTCGCCCGAGTGACGCCTAGCCACTGAAACTAAAGGCCCAAAAAGGGACCCTTATGGTACCGTAGCCTGGGTCGACCCGCCCCCTCTATCTAACGTGGCGTTAGGCTGTAAGCTATGTTACGATATAGGGGTGCAGCAGGAAGTTTCGGAGCTCCTATCATAACATTTTAGAGAGGAGCGCTCAGTATCACACCCGAAACATGACTCCAAAGGCGCTCGTCCGCGCAACCCCCCCCCCCCGTCCCCCGACAAAATTTTTGTTCGACACACCAACGCAAAACCATTTTGTATTGCTGCTGGGACCGGTTAAAAATGATCGTGAGACTCCAACCGGCGTTGTTCTTCTTCACTCGGGGATCTTTAACCCGCCCGAAACGTTTTTGAACGGTCGAGAAGTGTGCCATCCCTACCTACCGCGGGGCGCGGGCTGCGATAGAGGGTGCACGAAGCTTGTTTTTTCTTGTTGGACAACAGTTCCTCGATTTGGGAGAGCTCAAGGCCTCTCCCAGAAAACAGATTCTGGAGAGAAAAATGAAACCGCTACACACCGGATGAACCGTCCCATGGCCTAGGTATAACACGACGAGAAAAAAGTCAAACATATGTCGTATTTTTTTCCGACGATTTTGGGTCAAGGAGCGACGGTCATATCAGAAACCGTTTCACACGAAACGTGCTGCCCCCATTGTAACACGCGTGTCGTAGAAGTCGTGGAATGGACTCTTTACCTTCGCCCAAAACACGTGAATGGTGGTGGGAAGAAAAAACAACAAAGCGACAACTCGATGATTAATCCTGACGGCCAAGATATATATATATATATATATATATAATATATATATTGCGCGATCGGAGTATCACACACAGCTTGCAAATATGAGTTTCGACGAAATCTTCGATCTCACAGCTGGAGTGTATTTTAATTTTCATAATATATATTTTATTATTTTATATAAAATATATATATATATATATATTATATTACATATATACGGTACGCGCAACGAATATTATAGCAAAAACAAGATCATCGATATATATATATGCCGACAATTTCGGGTGAAGCTAAGAAACGTTGAGGATGTCCTATGTTCAGGAAACATTCCATTTCAATAGTACTTACCCTTTTTACCATAGCAAAAGCGTCTGCAGCGCGCGTCTGACCCCAACGTCGAGACCATTCGTGATCGATTTTGAGCATGAGGTTAGTGGTTGCCATGCCTGGTATGCATAGAATGTTGTTTGTAGCGCTCACTGGTCCACTGAATTGAACGATACCACACTGTCAATTTTCTGGCATGCGGGGACCCAAGCCCTGATCTTGGCGTTTTAGTGTGTCGCTCCTGATCTCGGGCGGTTACTAGCATAGCGGGCGTGAACGTATAATGCTTTTATGCTGCATGCACTAGCTTCCCTTTTTACTAATGGACGTTCGCATCACTTGACCTAAATTTAGATTATGACGAGAGAACTTCGCCTGCATACATCAACACCAAAGACTGCTTTTGGAATAGCCCCCCCCACAAAACCGGCGATTTTCTTCAACTAACGTTTCATGGCCTGCTCGACACGAGGAAGGATGCTATGACAAAAAAATCTTCAAGCTTTTTCTTGTTTGCAAAGGACTGCCGAACGGTGACGTCGGGGTGGCAAGGGGCATCGCACTTCAGGAGATGCTGTTTCAAATCCAGCGATTTCGTTAACTAACGTTGTGGGGGCTGACTCCAAAGACAACCGTTTTCGCCTTTGGATGAGGGATCGGCTGGGACACTGCATGCGCTGGTGGATGTCGATTTGAGTAGGGAAACATTTGCGATAAATTGGAAAGCACAAAACACACGCTCAACTGCTCTATCAGCACCCCTGTCCTCTCCTCTCCACGATCAACTCTCCCGACACGATCCATGTTGTAATGACGTTGTCGATTTCCTCCCGCCAGTTTTTAGCAACAATTTCCTCGCTATCTCCCTCACTCCAGCGTGTGAAGCTCGAAACCTAACAGGAACCAAAGCCGTCCAAAAGGAGAGCAGCGGTGTCGGCAATCTCTCGATAAGGCCCTGAGCACGCTCTCCGCGGCGCCTGGGGGCTCGTGATTCGTCCTCGCGTGCAACGTTTTAGCTTCCCTGCGGCTTTTGCCTACGCACTGTTTCCCGACTCTCCCTCATTCTCCCCTCATTTCCCCCTCATGCCTCCGTGTAAGCCTCGAAATTACTTTAGACACAAACACGATGAACGTGAGGTAGACGTTCATGAAGTTCTCGGCGGTTTTTGCCGTGCGAGCATGCCCCCTCAGATCCACCTTGTCCCGCAGTCCTCACCAGTGCAGCCTTGTGATTGTTTCCATGCCCCCTTTTTTTTGCCTGGCTCGTTTCCGCGCTGTCTCCCTGCCAGCTTGAACTAAGTACAAAACACGGGAGTAATGAGGGCGACGGTCGGGAAGGTCTCGATGTTGCTTGCCTTCGCGGCGCTCTTGGCGGCGCCTCGTGGCACGGTAGGACAGCCAGGTGGCGGTAACAACGGCCCCCGTTCTGCAGTGGGCTCAGCAGACGACGCGGATGCTGCGTACTGCGAGGAGGACGGGTCGACCGCCCACTACGACGAGATTCTAAGGTAAACGCCTCTGGAGTGGATTTCCACTGATGCTACTGTCCTTTCATTTTGTGCCTTGCAAGATTTTCGACTTGAGAAGCTTTACGCCTCATCCAACTCCTTATTTTGAGGACATAAAAAATGGCGCAAGTCGAACAAAAATATCATGGCCCAAGTATACAACGAAATGTTTTCCAGAAGAAAAGGGTCGACATCCCGACGATTTTGGGTTAAGATTGTCTGAGGAGCTCAGTGATGCGGAAAAAAAATCACGCGTTGAAAGTGTTACCCATATCGTAGCACGCGTCGAACTCGTGCACGGTTTATGATCACCTCGAGGCAGGCCATTTTGGGTAGTAGTATCTCCGTTTTGCTTATCATCCAGTTAGCTTCGGGAAAAAAACGATCCCTGACTAATTCCGAGTATATTGTGTTTTTAACGTACAACTCGATTTATTCCTGGTTTTATAACACCGGAACGGCCGCATCTGGATGATCGTAAAGCGGGAATAATTACGTCGGATGCACTTACTGTACACCACCGACGCGTGCTACGACAGAGGTGCACCACTTTTTTTCTTAATACTACCGCTCAATTTGGGAGCTTAAGACACACCTCTCCCAAAAACTGATCTGGAGAACATTTTAATAGCTAGCAGATCAAAACTCCCATGGCCAAGGTACACAACGAGAATCAGGTGGGGGGGAATGTCGTATTTCCAACGATTTCGGGTTAAGGAGCCCCGTCATTCAGAGAACAGTCATTTCAGACGAAAAGCACTGGGTACCTCTATCGTAGCACGCGTCCACCGTTGTATCACAACCCCGACGATGTAAACAACCAAACTCGACCGTTGTAAGCTAATCGCAACCCAGTTTTCGTTGAGTCACGACTCCGTTGAAATGAGCCACCACAACTAGGGGTGCGGTTTAGATCGGTCGCGTCTACCACACAAGCACTCGGTTTTAAGCAACCGTAACTCTGTTGAAGCGTGATTAAGTCAG
Organism: Undaria pinnatifida; assembly: GCA_012845835.1. NCBI lineage: Eukaryota > Phaeophyceae > Laminariales > Alariaceae > Undaria > Undaria pinnatifida. The sequence continues at coordinate 4,956,290 of JABAKD010000018.1, read as the reverse complement.
TCGCCTCCCTGTTGTAAGCGATCACACCCGCCATTTCTGGTAGTAAAAGAAGTCTCGACATTCGTCGCTAGCTACGCAAGTTTAACCTCGAATCTGATTCGTTCAACGACAACTTCGCTGTAGTACGCAATCGCAACCATCTGTTGTTTGTTGGCGATCGAAACTCCCATGGTTGAATCGATCTCCGCTCCGAAAAAGAACTCCACGTCGCAAACAACCCTACAGCAATCTCATCGTTAAAAATTACAATCCCGTTTTTAGCAAGAATAATCCATTCACATCAGACGCGTGCTACGATAGATGTGTACCGTGTTTTGGCTGAAACGGTTTCCGAATGACGGGACTCCTTGACGCAAAATCGCCGGAAATACGACATTCCCCCCCACCTGATTCTCGTTCTATAAACCTAGACCATGGGATGTTTCATCCAGAAGAACTTTTATGTTTCCTCCTCGATTCAGCTTTTGGGAGAGATCTTAAGCTCCCAAAATTGTGGAACCGCAGAATACAAGTTGTGCACTTCTATCGTAGCACGCGCCAACAATCACAACGATCCCAACTCCGTCGCAGAACAAAGGCTACAGCAAGGGAGGTTCTTTTGCACTGCCGGGTTGGGGCCGACACGTCCTACGATAGAGGCGCACCACATTTTGCTGACACCGCCTCCAACAGGGCTGTTATACTAGTTTCCTGCACCTGACAAAAGCTTTCTGCGAATGTAACATGTTCTTCTTTGGGAGCAGTCTGTGAGAGGAATCGGCGTCAAGTCCTGACCTGCTCGTTATGTGGCCAGTTGACTGACGCCACGCAAGGAATGGGCCGTTGGGAGTTGAATTGTAATGAATCATGAAGTAGCTTAAGATTTGACATCGCATCGGAATACGCCGAACTATCAATGTCGCTGAGCATCTACCTTACTTATTCTGCCGCTGAGCTTCTAGCGTTTGATCCCGGCTCAAGCAGGCTATGATGCTGATACCTGATTCACCGGAAAAACCGACCCCCCCGCACACAGTGTGCCGTTGAGACGAAGGAAGGGATGTCGTTCCTAACGAACAAAAAAATCACGATTCCTGTCACAAAATCGCGAATCCTCACGTGTTGAAAAAATGAAAACGTCACCCTTCGAAAAAAACAAGAGAAGTCGCCTTTTCTTGATAAAAAACCCTAGCATCATGTTCTAGGGGAACTTGAAATTCACAGATCTATTCCAAACCGGGATTCTTGTCAGAAATCACGATTTGCGAAAACCCTAAGCGCTTTATTATGCAGGATTCCTGACATTTTGTTTTGTGTTAGGAATGGTGCTACACGTAAGATGTGGCAAAGTGAAGCAAGTTTCGTCTCGCATGGGAATACCTCAATGTCATCAATCCCACCGAGCGTCTGCCCATACCATGCCACGTTATATTCTTATCCAACAGTGGGTCTGGATCAACCATGGTACGTTACGGGGCGTCGGACACGGGCTGCCCCAACCACGTCAACTGGCAGATCAACCCCAACCCAGCACAGGTCAGAGACATGCGTACATCAGTCAGTCGCCAAAAGGTCGGAGTCGTTTCCGGGGAAAGTCTAGAACTTGCCGAACCCCCTGAAGATGGATTTCGTCAAAGCTCGGTTGAATATTTTTGAGCGGGAAGACATTTACGGGTATTTTTGTATCTGCTGTCCCTCAGCAGCACTCGTATGTTTCACAGCCGCTTTGGAGGGCCTGTTCCAAACAGGGCTATTCGTTGTCTCCCCGAATGTACATTTCGTAAAAGCTGGCAAGCGTTTGCAGCTATGATGCCTATTTGCATCTCGATTGTTTCCCCCCGCTAAAAAAGGGATCACCCCCAAAATCCCAGGAGCCCCTTCCGGGTGGTGGTATCCGCTGTATCGCCGATAGCAGAGATGGAGAGGTTTTCGTATTTGACGCGTGGTGCGATAGAGATACAGCACGTTTATCTAAAACGGTTTGTTCTGAATGTTGGCGCTCCTCAACCCATCTTAACCAATACGCGTCTGAAATATACTGCTTTTTCAGCAAAAGTAAGCTTTTGGAATACAATGCGCGTAGGTCATGGGATTGTTCATACTTAGGGTTGCCATGGTTAATTTTTCATTGCAAAATCTTTTTTTTTTGGCCGGTAAATAGAGCTGCTGCAATCAAGAGGCTGCTCCATTAACCAAACAACCGTTCCTTCTGAGGTCATCGTGAACGTCATTCGCTCGAGATCTAACGGTTGTCCTGCACGGCAGAAATCATGATGATGCCCATATAGAGCAAACGTCATCAACTAAGAAAGCGGGAACTCTTATAATGCCAGAGGCTGAGATCCACAAAGTTGTATAGGGTGATAACTGTCTACCCGGGGTACGTCGGAATTTCGCTCCACCCAATGGTAATGGATATCTGGATCAGAAATTTTGTCATATTTCGTTGTCCGCGTACACAGTATGATATGCCATATCTCTAACAGAGACTTAGTAACTTATCGTTCGTACGCGTACAATGCGAGGTTAAATTATAACTGATACTTCGTAACTTGCCTCTCTTGCAAGACGCTACCTTGCATGCACACGTCACAACTCTGCGAAATTGTCGACCCCTTCCTCCCCAATTGTGTTCGAACCCTCCGTCACCACGGACTTCAGCTTGAATCTCAATCGTCAAACGTACCCGAATAGGAAAACCACAAGAAAGCGAGGCTGAAATTCACCCCGAAATGTGATGTTAAAAACCTCGATGTATCCCCTCATCCCTTCGCTCCCCCCTGCACGATGCTACCGTTGAACACGCACAGTACAACCCGTCGAACATGTCGATCCCGGCCTACCCAATGATGTTCGCATCCGGTGGGACTACGGACCTCAGCACCACGGCCAATGCCGTCGGGATCATGCGGAACGGCGTCGTCATGTTCAGGTATATTTCGGGGGCTCACAACCGCGAACAAATAATAGGCGCTCGGGTTTTCCCTGCTAAACCTATACGAGCAGTAACTCTATTGGGATGCGGTTGGCTTGGAATCCCGTGGGCGTCTCAAGTCGAAAGCAGAGCTGGAGGGGAGCCTTGCAAACTACAGAAAACAACCCGTAACTCCCCGGAAACAGCCCAGCAAGTGACACCGGCCATCCGGTGAAACGAATCTGTGGCTGCTTAGTATGAAAGGTTTCCGTTCGGGAGGCGGTGTCGCCTTCAAGTCCCAGGGGCGTCGCAAATAGCTTGAAAGGGAATACACAGGCGTTTACATATGTGTTGAGGTATTATTATTGGGGTGTAAATTAGACATATCTCTTCGGAACAAGAGAAGCAGATTATAGCGCCAATGGTCAGAGCACGTTGCACCGATCAGCCGAAACCGAGTTTGAATAGTAGTTTTTACATCCGCGGTTGAGCAAGTTTTTAGCGGGGCGTTTCATACGGCCACGCTGTAAGACAACGCTCCACACATCACCAAAAGCTGGTACGGGGGGGGTCAAACTTGGGGCCTTGTTTTGCGGCAGCCGTGGGTCGCTCGCGGTTTCTCGACGAGTTATACTTTTGCGAAATGAACCCGCAATGGAACGATTAGCTGCTGCGCCAAAACAAAATACAGTCTTGTATGTGCGTTTGGCAGTGGGATATACCCAGAGCCTCACTCGTGCAAGTGACTCAAACCCAGTATTTTAGGGAGAAAAGCGGGTATTCGTAACCTTAGTCACGTCCGATATATCAGATCCATATTGGTCATCTATGTGATATACGTCTTGCAGGGCAGACAGATCCCTATCCTCTATGATCTTCATGGCCTATAGGCAATGTTGCCGGGTGACTCTCGGAACCTTCATTGGTGGTGGCTCGGGGTCAGTCGCGCGCGAGTGACCCCCCTCCCTGTTGCTTCGCGGCCTTGAGCTTTCGAGTGCTGTGCTTTAATTTTGCAACACGAATCCGCAACGTATGGGAAAAGCTACGCCCCGCGCCCGAGAAAGTCGCCTTTAAAGAAAGCAATTTCGTCCCCTGAGTTACAGGGCTACTCGGGCGGGCGGCTTAAACTCGGCAGTGAAAATGGGGGTATACTAAACACCATCATAGCATCCCCCGTACCGTAGACTGGGTCGAAAACACGCCTACGTAATGTCAGCTCTGTATTGAAACGTTTAAACACCCAATCTGAGACACGAGCGGTACATTCACTGTTCTGTTCAGAGGTGCTCTTCAATCAGGTAACTCTAATGAATATCGTATAGCGGGCGCCGCCTCTTTCGCCAGGCCTGCCGGGTATGCCCAACGATTAAGTTAGATTGGATAACTCTCTGTCTACCTCATCGGTACTAACTGTTTTCAAACAATTTTACGTTTCTCAGGCCTCCATCGTCTCCCAACAGTATCAACGATAAAACCGTTCGTCCGACCGCTTCCCCCCCCCACATGTCCTGCTAACTAGGGTTTCTCACAACTTTAGCTTTTGTTTACAGTCGAAAGAAATAACAAGCCTCGCTTTGTGTTGTTCGCCACGCGCAGCGCTTGGGCTAAAGATCAAGTTGTGGAGTACGAAGACGCGGCTTTCTACCTCGAGGCCGACACCTTCGATCTCTGCGGAGGTCACTCCACCATCGAAGGCACCTACCATTACCACGGCACGGCCGGTTGTCTGCAGGAGCAGGCAGCGTTGGCGGCGGGGACCAGCTCGAGCGAGCACTCTGCGCTGCTTGGATGGGCTTATGTAAGCGGTTCTTGACATAGACGTGCAACCCGGAGTTAGGTTAAACCTGTCCCATAGTTTCCCTTGTTTGCAGCTTACCGTGACGTTTTTACAGAAGCCCGCCGTGATATGGACTCGGACCAGCGCGCGCGATCACTCTGTGCTACACCTGGATGGGTTATGTGCACGCTTTTGTTTTACACATATACCTGGGTATAATATATATATATACATCTTAGTGTTTTTGCCGTCTGACAATGTGTAGCATGCGCTTCAACATCGATAATTCACGTCATAATACAACCAGAACTACCGCCGGAAAGACGGGAACTGATCGGACGTTTTTGTAATCGAAGAAGACCTAAGGTTTTTGGGATGCATAATATGCTGCTTTGATTTATATCATACTTTTGTGTAAACCCATTTTCCCGTGGCACTTCACCCTGCCTTGTCGGGGACAAGCGACTCCGGGTAACGAGCGTGGGCTATTGTTGGAGTTCGACGTTTCGACACGGAGATATTGAGTTGCCCAACAGGTTGCCTCGCTTGGGATTCTATACCAGATTTCTTCATCGCTATGTGGCGGTCTCATGGCTCATTGTCACATTTTTTTTTTTTCATACGCATTTACCTTCCAACGTCTGGACAAGCCGTGGTCACAGGTGTCGTCCTTTCTCCTCCCCGGTTCTTGCCTTTAATTTTTATCGCGCATAGGGTTCAGCAATCCCACCGCTCGTCGAGTTTGCATCGAGTGTTGCTAACTCATGCTCTCGCGCTATCCGCAAGTCAATTTGTGCACAAGAAAAAGTCCCAACGAATTTTTACGAGTAAGCACTCGGCGGGGATTCGAACTCACGAAACTGACCTATACCAGGCTCGAGGATAACCTGGTACACTGGATACGCCACCTGGGCGACCGTTCGTATACACATCATTCTCGGCTGGCAAAATTATACTAGAAATACAGTAGTACTTTCTTTGTTCTTGTTGAGTTGATATTGTTGTCCCACCCGGAGTCCGTCCGGGGCATTAATCTTCTCAGAATCTTCTTCAACCAAAACACAACCTGCAAAATGAGGGCATATCGCGGCGCCCGCTGCATCCGGGCTGAGCTTGTGTCGCGTATACGGGGCTTGCGAAACCGTATCCCTTTTTTTTCTCGTTTCTTCCGCTACTCAAGAAGAGAGAGTGGTGCCACCGGAAGGTTTCCATCGTTCCCACTCTCCCCGATCCGTCTCCCTTACCGATAAAATAACTACCAGCATGAGGTGCCTCGGGGTTCCAGGGGCGATTTCTCCTCCTGGACAATGCCTTCTACATATATCCAGCCGAAAGGCCTTTTCGACACGTGCTACGATAGAAGAGCACCACTTTTTTCCCTAATACTACCCCTCAATTTGGGAGCTTGAGACCTCTATAAGTAAGGCAAAAACTGTTTTGAAGAAAGATAAAACTGATCAATATACCGGATGGCAAAATTCCATGGCCGAGGTACACAGCGAGAACCATGCAAAAAAAAACAAATGGCCCATTTCCGAAGATTTTGGGTTAAGGAGCCCGTCATTCAGAAAACATTTTCTCAGACAAAAAAAGGTGGACCGCTATCTATCGTAGCATGCGTCTTTGGGCCGATCGTTTCCAATGAAAACTTTTAGCCTTCTCCAACGCAAGAATCCTAACAACAGGTCGTAAAGGTGCTGTGGGGTTCTGAGATCCGGCGCTTACCTGCCTCTGGCACGTTGAGGGTATTATGTTGATCCCTTCGAAGCGTAGAGGGCTTACCCGTTGAGCTGGCAATAGTGGGGTAGTGGAGTCACCGGTATGAAGACAAGTGAAAGACGTACAAACATATACTACGTTGCTCCTAGCCAAGGCACATCGTGGAGAGAGGACCCACTCGGTAGAAGAAGAACAACGAGGAGTGACGGCGAAATAGCCAAAATAATTCCCGATCCCGATACACCGCTACGATGAAGCCAACCTATCACTGGAAACCCCTACTATACTCAACCGTCATCATCTCGGTATCACATCCAAACATACAATCAACAGCCTACCTGCTTCGTAAATGATACGGCATGATGCTATATTATCATATCATCAGGGAAAAACGATTCAATGAAAAATACGGTCAATCGATATCTTCCCAGTACTACTGTGACAAGAAATTAAAGATTGCAGCACCATAGTCCTTAGAAAGCACTTCATAAATCTAGAAACACAATTCAGGGGGGACAGTATCCAACATCAATTTTCGCGAATCTAAGATCTAAGTCGTAAAATCCTAAGCCCAAAAACAAAAACTCCAACACGAAATTTATAGATCGAAAACTCAAATGTGAAATCAAAATTCCAAAAACCCAAAAACTCAAACATCGGCCTTATAATCAGCACTCAACCCTCCTTATAAAACGGTTGTCAGCTCTGTAGAATAGGGATGCCAACAAGTGTGATCGGATAGCAGTCTCAAAACTCACTTTCGAATTGGACAAATGCCTCCCGGCTGGGTACATACTAAAAATCCGTTCGAATTCCAAATGCTCAAATCCAGAGCAAAGTAATGCCATACCGTGAAAAAGTATTATTTCAAAATTCAAGAAACAATTACTTGCCTCCCTAAATACCGTGCACTCTTAAAAGTACCTAAATCCAGCTAATATATATACGCAGAATAATCCGTCAAGAAACTATTCAAATCAGCTCGCGAAAAGTTGGTCACCCTCGGGTTCAGACGTATCGAACTCGTCGAGTTTGAGACCCTTGTCCTACCTAACGAGCCATAATCCTCTTAAGTGGTCAAGCGAATCCTACCCCGCACAAGCGGTAACAGGTGAGCGTGACCCCTCCTTGCAGGATGAAAACTAAACGATTCGGCTCAGCTGGGTCTCATTACGGGGCTAGTTGAGAAAACCGTAGACTGATTACGCAGGCATGACTTCGGATAGTTCACCAAAAAGCGTTGTCGTCCCCAAGTGCCAAAAATCCCATACTTCCAGCTAATGATATACTCCGTATCAAATCAAGCGAATCCTGCCCTGCACAAGCGGTAACAGGTGGGCGTGACCTCTCCTTGCAGGATAATAAACTAAACGATTTGGCTCAGCTGGGTCTCATTGCGGGGCTAGTTGAGAAAATCATAAACTATTACGCGGGGATGACCCCGGGTAGTTTACCAAAAACCGTTGCCGTCCCTAAGTCCCAAAAATCTCACATATCATTGTTAAAAAGTAGAAACAGCGAACCTAGCGTACTTAATCATGAGATATTGTGCCATTCTCCCAGAATCAAATATTCATCACAAAATACCGGTGAAAGCGAAAATACCAACTGCAGTCGTCCAGTGTACCTCCCTCTGGATTCGTGTTCCTAGCCACCGCTCTCACTGCGTTCGCCAATCCGGACGTGTCTGGTTAGCAAGCCACATTAAGCATCCGACCAGCTCGCGAAAAAGGCCGGTCTTTTTAAGACCTTTCTCGAGCGGGTTTGTCCTACCCGAACTAACGCGTAAAATAAATCACCATTCCCCGCAAACCCCTCAAAAAAATATCAAATCCCGCAATATGTCACTTTACAACTTCAGAGTTGACTCGACAACTGTTTGATGCCGGTATAGCACGAATTCAACCGCGTGTTTCTTTCTATTTCACCTTACCGATACAAAGATCAGAGCGCAAACGCCTCGCTACGCCTGACAAGGTTGTTATTTCGAGGGTCAAGTTATTCCGCATATTCCTCCCCGGAAGAGCGGCACGTAGTATCACAGTGCTGCAAGAGTGTTAGTCCAAGCTGCTACTTGATAAGCTACCGCGATAAAGAAATAACGACCCTGTCACCTGTTTGGCAACGTTGACTAAAACGCGTACCTGGTATGTAGGATACGGTGTCAGGTAAACTCCATAACAAGCGCAGGAAGGTTGACAATTTTCGTATGTACTCAAAATGCTCGTATACTACGTACCAGGTACACAAAATGTGTGAGCACCTAACTGTGGACTATAAAAACCTTATGATCTACCCCATTCCCCCTGCTCAATATTTTTTGTCCGGCATACAGCAGATACCGTTTATCATAACACTGCACACGCGCATAACAAGGACGGGGGGAGTTGAGGGGGCGATCTAACAAAAGAGGCTTGAACACAAGCAAAATCCTATCGTCCATGATTGTCAAGCAAAGCATGTCAGACTACAATATCATTTTCATAATACAGTAGGCATAACCGGGACAAAATCAGGGTGGAGTCTTGAGTTTAACGAGAAGAACACATCCCGATATTCTCTCCACATATTTCCTCCACATTTTGCATCATAACACGTGAGTAAAACTATATTTCCACGCGACCGATTACTATATTTCGTGTACCGCACTATGCTAGATCGCTGTTGAGGTTGACAAACAGCTATTCTGGAAGTAGCCAACATTGTATAAGACAACTCAACAAACTGCAAAGTATGTAGCATAACCTCTCGTCCGTACCCGAAGTATATAATACTACTGGTACTAACATTACCCGTCATCATCTCCCGGGCGTGCCTAAAATACAATACCATTGCTACTAACCATACCCCTACGGCCATCAAACCGTCACCGGTTTATCTGTAAAACCGGATGACGTACGACATCGTACCAGGGATTTCGTTGGGAAAATACACGGCACACAAGCCGAACCAAATATTACGTTTCGGAGATGGCGAATTCGTTGTCAACCCCTTCCCTGTTTGGTGTGTGAGCAGGTGTTAGGGAAAATGCTTGATTGAAAATGAACCGAAGCACCAAACTGCTGTACATTCGACAGGCAGAAAATCCGGCTGTCGCTCGCTACCTACTGCTAACATAATCTATTCTCAACCCCCCAAGCATCCTGCATCCTGGGCCTATCAATAGTAACCTGTTGATCAGCAGAGCTATCATACCACAAGCAATCACATTTGCCGGTGGTTGGGGCAAGAGGGGCTGGGGGACAGGCGCAAGCATTTATCCTGCCCGTCTCTCTGCCCAAGCTACTCTGTCCTTTGCTATGATTTAACGCGAAAAACAAAGTCTGCAAAGAACGCGAAAGAACATGATCGTCCGTCTCAGCCGCACAAAGTAACATGTCATCGCTACGCCAGTCAAATACTGCTGTTGTATAGTTAGCAGTATCGTATGTCGCGACAGCATTTCATACTATGTATTTTCACACAGCAAGAGTCCACTACCTGCTGCATTACTCTAGAATCAAGACAAATCCCAGACAGAAACAATTGTTCACTGTTGATGACATGGGGGAGGATTCTCCAACTGGCTGTCTGTGCCTCCCACACCCAGCGTCCTCCGCCGCAACCAGCCACCTTGTGCCGACCCCGACCCGGGCCCACACATCAACGCGCTCAGCAGCCGGCGCTCCCATAGAGCACGACTGATACTGCTCGTAATTCAGTTTCACGACCAAATCTTCGAGCTATCGCTTCTCCCCTGTCTCAAACTGCTCCTGCTGCCCCTGTGGCTGCTGCTGTGCAGTGCTCTCGCTCCCAGTCTCAAGCAGTGGGATTACGAGCTGTGACGTCCAGACAGGAGGTGGGGCCACGGGAGGTTGCAGCTGCTGCTGCTGTTTCAATGGCAGGTGCAAGAGCTCCACCTATTCTTCCCCCCTCGTCTCTAATTCCACCTCATTTCTGCAAGCCACAACCACCTCTGTCTTGAACTGCTGCTGCTGCGACTGCTACTGTGCAGTGCTCTCACCCCCAGTCGTAAATGTAGCGGTAATACGAGCTGTGACTTTGACCTGGCCACGCCCGCTCCCCTCTCTTGTATCGGACTTCGCTGCGATCGCATTTGCTCCTCCTGTCGTGAAGAGAAGCTTGAGAGCTCGAGGAGAAGTTGCGAGTACTCGCGCATGATGAGTTCGCTTTCCTCAAATGCAACCTTCGATTCGGTAGAACGCGTCCCATCCTGCCGAAATCTGGTCTATGGTCCGGAAACCATAACGGAAACCACCCTCGATTTCTTTCTCGAGTTGATCCCGTATTGCGAGCAGCTCTTCCAGCTCCCGCATCTTGGCCCTTTGAGAGCTCCCCGCTCTCTCTGTCAACGCTTTCACGTCCCGGTCCACAACGCCCATATTTACCTCACCCTCAGGCATGGTTCAGATAAGGCACCCAGCTCGCTCCCATTCGCAAGGAGGGCTGTTTTTGTGATATCTCCAGCTAGCTCTTTCCCGCAGAAGAGTCCACGTCACTCAACACCCTTTGCTTCGAACAGGGAAAGTACAGAGTACGGTACGCGACAATGATCGTGCCTGTTGATCCCTACGAAGCGTACAGGGCTTATCCGCTGAGCTGACAATATTTGGGTAGTGGAGTCACCGGTATGAAGACAAGTAAAGTACGTACAATATATATATATATATATTACGTTGCTCCTAGCCAACGCACATCGTGGAGAGAAGACTCACTCGGGAGAAGCACAACGAGGAGTCACGGCGAATTAGCCAAAACAATTCCACCATCCCGATATACCGCTACGACGTAGCCAACCTATCACTGGAAACCCCTGCAATACTCAACCGTGATCGTATCCGTATCCTACCCAAGCATAAAATCAACAGGGTAGGATAGGGCAACATATTTTGGGACTGGCGAGGCTCCTCGAGCGGCGAACCGGCGACCAAACCTACGGTGGTATCCTATCGTAGGCCCTGAACACGTGCTGCAGCATGATCAGCAACTTTAGGCAACGAGTATTCTCTGAAATGTTTACGGCGGGACTCTTGACCCAAAATGGTCGTAGTGCCAGATTGCTTTTTTTTTCGGTTGTGGCAGATTTTTATACCTAGGCCACGCGTTTGGCCACTGGGGTTGCACTTTAGGTTGGACTCGAAATAAAATTGTGGGGGTGAGGTAAACAAAAAGCGACCCGGTTATTATCCTAATCTTACGCGAGTAACCTTACTTAGCAACCGTAGTCTTTGCCCAACCTTGCGCTGGTATTTTTCAATGGCATGGGTGTTCTTGGACCATGGTGATGGGGTGACCTATCTATGGCGTTGTCTTCTTAACAGCAAGGCTGCGGAAGGGGGATCACTTGATATCGTGGCCTGTTTTTCGTGCAGTGGCTCGGGCTCACTCGCGCTAGAGACGCCCGCTTTTACTTCTTGTTGCAGTAATACACTAAGCATTCGCTTGCTGTTTCAAGTTTTTCGACAAAAGAGGATCTGCAACGCGGTACGAAAAGCTATACGCTGCGGGCCAAAAGCAACGCCTGAGTATTTTTGCAGAGCGAGGTACAGATTCACTCCTCACCCGAGTGGCTCAAACCCGGGGTGAGAATTAGGGTACTCCCCCCCTCCCCCCCCCCTACCGTGGCCTTGGTCATTATATTTTCCGGAAGTCGGGGTTTGCATGAGATATAGAGGGCTCCCCTCAAGCGGGGAACCCCGGAAAAAAATCGACTCACACACGTACTACGGCGGTGGATTTGCGCCGTTTTTTTTCCCCCCTGCACAAGGTTCTCGGAGCTTGAGGAGCTCTACACACCCCGCCCGTAACACCGGTTTCTCGGCAGAAAAAAAAACACATACCGTGGTATAGTCTACTGTACTGCACTTCGATGAGCAAACCAATGGCGTGCGTATTGTAGGTATACCGAAAAATAAGATATTTTTCAAAAATTATAAAATGGCGTTTTTTTCCGGCCATTTTGAGGTTCAGGAGCTCCCCGCCATGCCAATTTGTTTTTGTTTATCTACCACGGGGTTCTACCTCTGTCGTGACACTCGTGATGTGGTGCATCCGTATGTTAACAACTGCAGTTTGTGTGGTATGGAGTATCCAACCCCGTCGAATCGTCGTCACAGCGGAAGATTCCCGTTTGCTCCCGAAATTTACCACCCCCCGGTGGTATCTCAATTGGTCTCGTCCAAGCTTCAAGTTTACCCGCCCCCCCGTGTGCCCCTCATGCCTTCCCAACGACGCCCTAAACCCTTCCCGACAGGACGGATTTCCAATCTACGGGCAGCTAGGCCCAGATGGGGTTGAGATGAAGGTGAAAAATGATTCAAGCCCGGGAGGCGAGGGAATCTGGGACAAACGCGCAGGGGCGGCGGGATGGAGATGTTTTACCCCTTGTTAGCTGCACACACATGTTTCGGAGACATCTACATGGCGTTTCTAGTACTAAAGAGTATTCGCTTTTGTGATAGTACACGAACCAACATTGACCGATTGCGCGTGCCGTGGTTCTCGGCTGATTGGCGTCTCCGTGAGGTAGTAGACATCAGCTAAGGCATTGCCGCAGCCAAGGTGTTGGACTCTAAGTCGATACTCCTTGTGATCTGACGACGCACGGTGTCACAGTGAAGCTCGTTCAAGCAGGCAGTCCAAACCCGATACCGGGTGCATCAGGGCCTCCGGCATTCCCACACCAATATCACTATTATCGCTGCCATCCGATCCTGGGCAGGCAGCATGAGCTGCAACGTCGACCGCACATAAATATTTCCAAAAAACAGGGGGGAAAAAAACAAAGGGGCATCCATAAAAACCTGACCTACTTTCTCTCAACCTCTACCTGCCTTCTACATTAAATCTAACACAATGTGTTTTTTCTTGCCATCCGACAACGTTTTCGCAGGAGCTAACAACGTAGATAACCCTTCCCGCGTAGGGAAAACAAGAACATCAAACATGTTTCCCTGTGCCTCGCGCTTCTCTCTCTATCCCTAACATCGGGATGTTTTGGTTTGTGCGCGTTGACCAGATGTGCGGCCTGGACGGCGCAGACTCCACCGCCTGCCTGGACGTTTGCTCCGGGTACGAGGCGCTCCTTCCCGAAGTCGACGACTTCACCTACCGCTACTACACGGTACGAGCCGAAAACTCCTGCTACTACTAGCTGTGGCTAAATATCTCGTTGTAACTCTTTCGATGAGAGACCCGACGTGTGTTTCTTGCATGTTCCCGTACTCGTGGCACGAGAATCGTGCGCGTTCTGAAATATTTGGTTGGGCTGGCAACGTTGACCTCACTACTTGCTATGAAGGTGATCAGTGGGACGGTTTGCGTAACAGTAATGACAACACTATTTGGTGCGGTCGGGTGTACTCATTTCATGCAAAGTCGAGGTCAGAGGACCACAGATATGCCTTCACGCACCCCTGCAATTCGGGGACATGGGGGCGCGTATCTAGGAATGGGGGGGAAGACGCGTGTTACGATCGAGGTGCACCGCTTTTTTTCTGAAGAACCTTCCTCAATTTGGAAGCTTGAGACCTCTTTCAAAAAAATGATCTGAGGAAAATTAAAACTGCCACGCACAGGATGAAACATCCCCTGGCCTTGGTACACGACTTTGGGTTAAGGGGTTCCGTCGTTCAACAAGCGTTTTCGCCAAAAAACGGTATATCTCTATCGTATCACGCGTCTGTACCGTTCCCGTTGCGTGAATTTCTAGACATGTTAACTCAGACGCCAACGCGAGCGCTAGATTCCAATGAGACGGTCCTCTCAGGCCGATGATGTTGGTGAAAATATTGCGTGCAAGAAAGAAATGATCAGCATGAATGGAGAAACTCACGTTTTGCTTGCTTGTTCTGACGGAGCAATTACATCGAGGGTGCCCCGCCGCACAGGCACGCCGCTCGTTTTGAACTCCTCCCCGGTGTAAACGTGCTACAGACCTTACCGCAGTGACCCCTTCTTCTTCTTGGACTTGACCAGCCCCCTTTGCCGAATCACGACGACGTATTTCACTCCTTTGTGCAAAGATATTTCTCTGGCTCTGTGTTACTGCGGGTATTATTTCATGCTTGCCTTGCTCGACTGAGCCATATGCCAGAAATATAGACTATATACGTTATCAAACTGAGCTCTCAGAGCAGCATGCTAATGCAAGGCATATATTACGAAAAGCACGGTTGGCTGTTGAAATATCGCAAAACACATATATTCCAGTGTTCTGAGATCGAGGACGTCGTCGAAACTCACCTTGGCAAACTGGGTGTCCGATATCAATCGCACGTGTTACGGCTGTGAAGAAAACAGAACGGTGACTGCCCGTCTAAAGTGGTTAGCAAGTAGCAGCGTCGAAGACCAATGGTGCGGTAGGGGGGATGTTGATACCGACGCGTGCTGCGACAGAGGTGCACCACGTTTTTTTTTCTGGCAACGTTTTACTCAATCTGGAAGCTTGAGGCATGACATTAATGTGTCTTGACAAAAAAAAAACTGTTTTAGGAGAAAAATACACTGCTCTACACCGGATGAAAAAAGACTCATCTGGCCTAGGTACACACAAAAGAGAATATGATGCGAAAAGAAAATGGCGAATTTTCCAACGATTTTGGGTTAAGGAGTTCCGTCGTTCACAAAAAAAAACAAGACCAAAAGGTGCTACGTACCACTGTCGTGGCATGCGTCAAAAACTCCTCATTATCGCTACCCGGTTTTCACCACTCGCACGAGTGACTCTGTTACCTCACCAAACAAAACGACGTCGTTTACGCAGTGTGTTCATCGCGGCGGGTAGCTTACCATTCTACTGCGGATTCCTACTGCCCAACCTAGATCAGCGCGAACCGTTGAGAGATCGCAAAAAGAGCGGGGGAGTCACTCGCGCGATTGCCGCCCGAGCCATATCAAAAGCAATAAGGCCGCCAAAAAGTGACCCCCTTGCCGTGTAGCCTTGGTGGTAACAGGGTCAGGAGTTTCTAATGTGCCACGCGTTCTACGATCGGGGTGCACTACGTTTCCCGAGGCTTCCTCAATTGGGGAGCCTAAGACTGCCCGAAAAACAGATTTAAAGGAAAACGAACACTGCTGCTGGACTAAAAATCCCATGGCCCAGGGGCACGACGAGCATCATGCAAAACGAAAAATGTCGTATTTTCGACGATTTTGGGTTAAGGAGCCGCGTCATTCAGAAATCATTTTAGACCAAAAGTGATGCCTCTGTCGTAGCACGCGCCGTGCACTGAACTCGCCTTCGCCCTTTGCCCTGGTTTCCAACAACGCCTTTTCCAAATACGCAACTATTTTAGTCCTGCGGGTTCGACGAGTCTTTCTTCCCGTTCACCACCAACTGCTTCCGAGGATGCTGCCCAGATGGCGTCACGTGAGTGTTGTCCATTGGATTGCACTACAGGTGT
This sequence comes from Undaria pinnatifida, assembly GCA_012845835.1. Classification (NCBI taxonomy): domain Eukaryota; class Phaeophyceae; order Laminariales; family Alariaceae; genus Undaria; species Undaria pinnatifida. The sequence goes on along the minus strand of JABAKD010000018.1, from coordinate 4,940,497 downwards.
CTAGATCGCCGGTGCAGTATAGTGCCGGCCGCCCGCCATGATGCTTGTGAAACGCTTGGTACGGATGGGAACAACCAGTAACAAGTTGCTGTATGTCTGCACAGAATAGTGCTAGCTGCCGTCGTAGTGCTGGTACGTCCGGTCGGCACACGTCTAGTCCAAGAGGGACACTACCGTGTTACCAGGCATTACATATGGGAGAAGTACATACCAGGTATATAATTTTAGAGCCTTCAAGTATCTCACGTATTCCCTTCACCTAATATTATTGTCCGTTTTTTTTTTCTCACGACGCTCGAGTGTAGGGTGATGAACAGTGGAAGTTAGGCTCTGATTGCCACGTTCAGCTTTCGCTTTTCCCTTTGAATCGGACCAGGGAGTATCCGGTTCAGGAAAAGACGCTTAAATATGTAAATTTACCGCTGGCCCCGCGGCTGGTATTACCCGCGGTGTGCAGTGGTTACGGATCTCGAGGCTTTCGTCTCCGTCACAAGATAAGCAGGGGTGGTACACAGAGAGCATGTGAAGAACACTAATGATAAAGAAGATGCTTTGCTCGGAAAGGAGCTTGGGGCCAAACGAACAATTTATCGAGCCGGTCCAAAATATGTTGTTGAAACGCTGGTTCCGCATATTCTACTGACACGTTTCTTCGCGTTCATGAAATATCTGTGGCGAGCAGCTGCAGCGAGAAGATGGATGCCTGTGGAGACTCCCCGGAGAATGGGTACACCGCTGACTACACACCCGGGGTATTGACGTCATTGGATGAACAGTACGACGCCGACCTGATCTCGGGAGATGACACCGATTTCATCGACAGCTCGTTCTCTGTTGACTGCACCCTTTACATGGGTGAGCTCTTCGCTTGCCGGGTACATATGTCGCCGTGTCGCTGAAAATAAATAGCGTGTAACACTGGCGCGAATTTGAAGTTGGCTTGCGCTGGTGCACCACAACACACATGCTTCAAGTACGAACGTGTAGTGTTGGTTTGTGCTACTGCACCTGACCGAGCATGAATGGGGAGTATTTTTTTGCAGTCAGCCGGCACTAACGCAATAAAACAGGCTGCGTCAAGCACAACAAGGTAGGTTGACTATCGCCTACACACCTCAACGGGCGTGCTTCAGACAAGAAGGTACGGTTCGACTGTCTCCAGTGTAACCTCAAACGTCACACTTGAAGCGCATTTGTGTGCGGTAGCTCCACTCAACAAAAGGATGCTTGGAGGGCAAATGTTCACTGGAATGGTTCGCAAGTTTCCCTCTAGGATGGGTACCCCTGACCATATCCGAGTTGCCCCTTACTCGAAGCGCACACAACACGGCTGCAACACTGTCAGCATAGCTCATTGAAGCCACAAGCCTAACCATTGTTTCCCCAATATTTCCCCAACTTCCAGGTGCCAGTTCGGTGACCGGGACCACTTCGTCGTCTTCTGTGCCTGTCGGCACTCCGACGCCCTCTACGCCAGTGGCAACCACGGCTCCCATCATCCCTCCTACACCTGCTCCCGTCAATCCTCCCACCCCTGCCCCCATCAGTCCTCCTACCCCTTCTCCCGTCATCCCACCTAGCGCGGCTCCTATCAGCCCTCCTACACCTGCTCCCGTCAATCCTCCCACCCCTGCTCCCGTCAATCCTCCCACCCCTGCTCCCATCAGCCCCCCTACCCCTTCTCCCGCCACTCCTCCTACCGCTGCCCCCATCAATCCTCCTACCCTTTCTCCCGTCACCCCCCCTACCCCTGCTCCGGTCAACCTCCCGACTCCCTCTCCCGTGACGACGTCGTCCCCCATGCGCGACCCCACCCCCGCACCTATCACACCAGTGACAACCACTGCCCCCACCACCCGTACAAGCCCCGCTCCCGTTCCCCCCCCCTTTGCCGAGCCTGCGCCAGAAGTACCCACGCCATCTCCTACCGAGGCTGAGGTCATTCCTGTTCCTGCGTCAACGCAACCTCCTGCATCTGCGCCTACCCTGACTCCGGTCGTACCTGCAAGCACCCCCGTGCCCACTGAGCATGCTACCCCTTCTCCCACGGCATTTTTGGTGCCTGTCCCGGCTGAACCTGTGGTCACCCCGGCCCCGGTGGCATCGGAGGCCCCCGCGATGGACGGGCCGACGTCTCCCAATGCTGAACCTTTTCCGCCAAGTACCTCGTCTTCGTCTGTTACTTTGTCTCCTGCGCCCGAGGTGAGTCCACTCCTTTTTAGTTCGTGGAACACCAGCGGCATGCATGCCCCTAGACGCGTGCCAGCGATAGGATCAACGCCATTTTGGCCAATGCATTTTATGATTTGACATCAGCAAACGTCATTGGGCCAAGACGTCTCCGGGGTGATTGAGCTCCTCATGATGTGAGGAACCGCCGGTGGTTAACGAAGCAATTTCACGAGCATGATTTGTGTTCGGGCTACTACCAGAGCATAGAAGCTTGATCGGGTTGTGCGAGCGAATGCCTTTGACTATTATATATATTTTTTCTGGATGAGATATTGAGTTCCTCATATGAAGAGCTCAAGGGACTGATCGATCATGCTGCATGCACCCCTACCGTGGGGACTGGCTGTAAGACATGTCCTTCTTAACCGAAAAATCTGATGGGGAGAAAAAACGAAACTGCCGCCTTGTAAAACGATCCCATGGCCTGGGTATACAACGATCGAATCATGCAAAAGAAAATCACACATTTCCGACGGTTTGAGGTTAAGGAGCCCACGCCATTCCGAAAGCCCTTTCGGGCGGAAATCAGCATACATACCTCTATCGTAGCACGTGGTCTTATAAACTCTTGGCATTTTCTTTTTTTCAGAGTCGGGGATCGGGTCGAGGTGTCGATCTCGTTTCAGGCGCGTGCGGGGGAAGATGTGTACACGCCGACACTTCCTTCATCTGAAGCTCCTCGCGCGGCGAGGAGATTCTTTACCTCTCACCTCAGCACCAACCTGATTTTGAGTAAAAATAGACGTTGCAACCCGATTGGCCAATGCCGTGTCCTGTCAAAAGCTGCAAAGCGCACGAAGAAACGTTGTTTGCTTGAAAACCCCACTAGCATTCCACTGAGATGATACTGGGTCACGGAGTCCGGTAAAACCACAAACTATTTGGGCGAAAAGAAAAAACATGCCTCCGTATTTTATGAGACACTCCAATTGAGGAGCCACACCGTCCCACACCGTTGTATTCGGACGAATCATGACCGTAGCGTTCGTCTCCAGGAACCAGTGAAAAAGGCTGTGATAGAGTCCAAGGTCTAAGGCTAGGTCACTAGGTCACACCCGCCGCGCAATGCTTCGATGCATTGGTCATGCGCTGCATTATATTTACGCCAGGTGTGTGCTTTTTTTCAACGTCACCCTCCCGCGAGACAACGTCCTCCTCAACGTTTCATTATCACACCTCAACTCACGAGTAACTTGAGCGATGACACACGCAACGACAGGGAGAGGTGCACCAACCATTGTGTTTCCGAGGCTCCTAACCAGTTGAGAGGAGTGTTCCATCAAACAACCTGTGGTACCCCTCTCTAGGTATCTAGAAAAGTGTTGCTGAGCAACTAAACAATGATTTGATTTCGACGATGTTAGATTAAGGAGCCCGTTGCTGTCACCCACAAAGCATTTGGGTCAAAAAGTGCCACCTCTGTCGAAACACGCGTCCAATTCCACTCGAACTCACAATCTGATGTACACGATGCGACGACGACACCTCGGAATAGGCTCACCCGACTGGACGTTTATTGTGAAATTCTCATGAAATAGCACCAAACGGTACAACGATCTTCCGCACCTGTGAGGGGTACCCGTGGAACTCATTGGGCCTCGAGTCGTCGGCATCTATCTATCTTCGCCCGTATGCTGCCTATCAAAAGCTTACAAAAGGACGAGAACCGGAAGCTAGCACCTGGACTGCTAGACCAGCTACCACCACGACAGATGACGATCTTTGGAAAAGGTTCATTACGCGCGTTTGAAGTACTTCGAATGCCTAGAATGAGACACTATGCGTAACTGCCATGATTCTCGAACCAAACCAAATGTATAGGGTGGGGGCTAGCTTGCTGATTCTGTCCGCTGTTGCTGTTGACGCCTGCATCCTCTGACGTATTTTATTCAATGTGCAGAGCGGTTCCGAATCCAGCACCAACGAGTACGACGATGACAGCGGCTACGTCGAGGTCGGGAGTTTGACCACCGTTAACGTCTCGGCCTCCGCCTACGACACTAACCCCGGCGGGGATAGCGGCTACACCGGCTGCGGTACGGACGGCTGCCTGCCCTTGTTGGCTCACGACGGCAACAGCACTGACATTGAATCGAGATGGTCGTGCTCCAAGGCAATCACGGACGACGAAGGCCAGTGCGAAATCACCTTCTCCTTCGGCGAGCCCATGGACCTCATGGATGTACAAGTGGCGTTCTGGAAGGTGGAAGAGCGCACTCGCTGGCTGAAGGTAGGGGGTCGACCAACTCGATATTCCATGAGTATCGTACCAAAAACGCAAACAACCTGAAAACGAAAAACGAACCACACCGGTTGCATCAGTTCCTGCATAGGGTTTGACCCACACGCATGTTAGCGGTTTCTATTGTTGGAATTGCCGGCCGCATTTTCTGAAGAGCCTAATACTTACGTTAAGCCGCATGACGATAATACGACAGCTGCGCAAGCACTAGCGCACCGGTACGCGGGCGCTGAGGATAAAGTTACAACATACTTGGATGGCGTTAGCTTCCCTAAAAAGAGGTTGCGAGCGAAATTCCCGAATTGATAGTGCGCATGAGCAGCACGCAACTCGTTTCGGCTATTTGGACTGTAGTTCAACGAGTGCACGTTATGGCGGCGATTGTCTTGTCATTCCTTGCCAATCTTAATGAGAAAATTAGGGGGGGGGGGGACTGTGGAAGCGACAGCATCGAAGTTTTCCCGCCAATACCATCGTCGCCCAAGGAAACCAACCGCTAAGTATAATGTCAATCGCGCTGTATGCAGCACTCGACTGTTTGCCGCACGTGGGATGCGCCACAATACGGTGATCATTGTGCACGATGAGAGACACACAATAGCTCGAGCTAAGCCTCTATTGCCCACGACGCCTGCTGCAATAGTGAGATGGCCCGTTTCGCCGTCGAAAAAATACGGCGGACTCGTTCACCCAATCAACAATGAAACCGCCGGATTTGCCGTTCTGGTTTAGTTGTACTGACGAGAGTCATGCCATGGTTGGGGTGCTACGATAGAGGTGCGCCATTTTTTTTTCTTAATACTACCCCTCAATTTCGGAGCTTAAGACCCCTCCTAAAAAAAAACAGGAGAATTGTCGCAAAAAAAAAAATACTTCTACCGGGGATGAAAAATCCCAGGATGGACTCGGGTATACAACGAGAATCGCGAAAAAAAAAAAAATGTCGTGTTCCCGACGATTTTGGGTTGAGGAGCCCCGCCGTTCGGAAAGTGATTTTGCCAAAAAAAGGTATACCTCTATCGTACCACGCCTCGGATTCTAACAAGCTTCTGGGCTCCTATCATCGTGAGGATCTCACCATCTCGCCCGAGACACATGACTTGCTTCGAAGACATGTCGCTTGGGCAACCCGATCGAGCCGTACTCTATGCGCTAAGTCCTGACACAAAATATACTCGTGCAACTATGTCATACTAACCGATAGCGTCCCACACTTGACGAGCTCAAGACCCCGGCACTCTGAAACATTTGTCCCTCCCCCCCCCCCCCAAAAAAAAAAGCAAGTCAAGTGCAACTCACCTATGATATCGCGGGGTGACTCTATATGAAAGCTTCTCGTACCTCGAGGCCAGGGGTTTCCTCATCGAGTTGGACTTTCTTTTTACTAATAAAAAGCGAAACGAAACTCCGTAGAGGTTAGCAGCCCTCCAGGGGAGAAATAAAACGCGCACCTCCGCCTAAGCACCTCAGAGTGCGTCCCAGACCCGGATCAACCGCCACATTTTATTCACGTTCCAATCCCGTCCTAGATACTTGCGCCTTCTTCAATTCGTTCGGCATCGAGTCGGCGAACGATCTCGTTAATTGCGCATTTTAACCGTTTGTGTGCGTGTGTTTTTGTTCACGTTGAACTGATCTTTCCACCCCCACGTATGACCAGTTCTACGGTGCGTGGGTCACGTGCGGGCCCCTTTTTTAGTCAGTGGGGCTCGAGGTGCCTCGCCCGACTGACGCGTTCTTTTTGCGGTGGTAAGCTTTCGTCCTGCCGAAATTTGCGGAATTAATGCTCGATGGGAAATGTTTTCGTCCGTTTCCCGAACAAAAACGCCCACCAGGTAGGTCGTCCTAGTCCGTCAAGAACGAAACAACTCGTGCGAGTGGGCTGACATGGTAGCGAGTGGGCTGACATGGTAGCGAACATTGGGTCATTAACATTTCTTTACATGCCCCCCACGGCACCCTTGCTGACATGTCCAGTACATCCCGCGCAGCACCCAGTGTGCGTGCTGATGCCTCAAGGTAGAGAGACGAACTATGTGGCCACGAAACTACGAGATGGACGTACACATTGCAAAGATCCAGAAATACCGACAATATTATCGGAACGTGTCAATCTTTTTCAGCATCGGTCAAGACTAGTCTAATAAGGCTCTTGCAAGTCGTTCGTTCAACTAATTTAGCTCGTCTACAAATCCAGAAAGAAGACGACATGACCGGCACGTTCTTATCCCATCCTATTTGTAGGTTCCCCTCATTTTGTCATCGAGTATGTAGGTTCCCCTCATCATGTTGTCATCAAGAAGCCTAACGCTTCAGTCATCGCGCTGCAAACAAATCGTGCACTCACGAACGTAGTCTTTCACAAATGCGAACGAACGGCGACACAACCGACGCTGTAGGATCGTATCCACTTATCAATAAATTCGTCGATGAGTAGATGAGAGAGCTCCTGGGTTCCGCTTATTATCTTGAACACTTTTTTTTTTCTCACATGCAGATCGCGAGCTGCGACATATTGACCCCCTCTCGCTCGCTGGGTGCACCACCTTAACGATGTTCCTTTTTTTTCAGATCCGGATCAACGGCGACATAATCGGAACGTTCGAATCCTATTCCGGATCCACCTTCAACTCGTTCAACATCGAGGAAACTGACGTGGAATCTGTGACGATGGAGTCTGTCGGGATCGATGTGGCCGAATGGATCGCACTCCTTGAGGTGGGTGACAACGCTACAAACGCAGACACACGCTACCGTGGGGGTGGGCGCATGCACGACATACAATACCGTTGTTTGGCTGGAGCTTCTGAAGACTGCTTCTACGATAGCCCCCCCCAACACCAGACCAGCGATTTCTTTTAAATGAACGTTTCATGGCTGCTCGACGCGAGGAAGGATGCCATGAAAAAATGCAATACTTTTACATAATTTCCTTTTTATTGCAAAAGGAGTGTTGGAACGATGACGTCGGGGGAGCAAGGGGCACCGTATTTCAGGACATACGGCCGGGAGATGGCTTCAAAACCGGCGATTTCGTTGAAGGAAAGTTGGGGGGGCTACCTTCTTAGAACGACTCTGGCGTAGAACAACACATTCAGAAGTATAACAACTTATGACCTGGGGATGATGTGTGTGTCGTCGTTGTTACCATTGCTCCAGTTGATGCTCATACACAACAAGTTGTTTGCTGTTCACCCTGGCAACATTCACATGTTAGTCGTATATCTTCAAAGAGTGATACACTGGTAAAAACGCACGGCCGGTGTACAACGCAGCTTGCAAAGATGAGGATCGACCGTGTTGTTCTCACCGACCTCACGGCTGACGTGCTTAGAATAGTTTTGTAATGAACCAGTTTTCTACCACGTGTTATACTGCGTCGCCGCAAAAAAAGATATACAACGGCATTGGGCTGGGAAGTCGGCGTGTAGAGGCACACACGCTTGGTAAAAAACGGTTTGGCTGAAAAGTATCAAACACGGAGGAAACAGAGGGACACACAAAGCTTCATGTTGGTCCCACTCTATTTCTAACGACGATGATGGCATCATTAATAAAGCTACGTTAAGGCCTTTAGCCATAGTTCTAATATGATACTGGATTTAGTTTTGGGGGCGGCCATTCAAGCGGTGCAACCGACCGCGGTTTCCTATATCATGGCACTTTTCGTAATTTCTCCACAACCCTCATTGCGGCATATATATTTTTGTTGTTGCTGTCACCTCTAACATGCCTGTATCCCGATCATGCCGTATACACGACACGTTTGCCTCTGCATCTATCTCTCCTATTGAGAGCATAGTGGTATCCTGACCATAGGTTTTTTTCCGTCGGGCACTCGTTCTTTGTTGCTGTATGTCTTTCCTATAAATTTTACCGTTTTCCTTGATGCTTCCGAGGCTTGCTTCTTTCGGGGATGTTATGCATGGTCATCAAGCTGCAGCTCCTACAGCACACGGTCGGACGGCAAGCAGGATACTAGTCTATACAATTAATATTGACCCCTTCAGAGTCCCAAAATCCCCCCCCCCCCCGGTCTAAATTCAAGTAAATGTGTCCCCCAAAAGGGTTTCCATTTTTGGGAAGGCGTTAAGAAGGGGTAAATCTTAAATCTTGATCGCCGGGGGTTCCATGTTTTGTACTGCAACAAAAAAAGGGTTCAATTTTGGGGGCGGCCAGTCAGGAGTTCAGCCACCCGCGTCTCCCAGCATGTTGGCATACTACATTTGAATCATACACCCCTTTATCTGACTCATTTGTTGCAATACCTTGTAGACTATATACCACACCAATGTTGCTGCATCTCTGCTACTGTAGCATGGTTACATCCTGGTCATACCGCCTATTTCGCATCACACACACCTCTCTTGACTGTCCTGCTCCGTTCGTTATGGTTTGCTCCGCAGGTGCGGTTCTTGGTCGAGCCCTGATCGGTCGGCAGTGCATCAAGCTCTACTGCTGGAGTGACTGCACTACAGTGCAGACCTCTACTGCCGCTGTTGTTGCTGCTTAGAACAGTACCCGGCAGTACCCATGCGTACTCTACATGTGTGCACCGACATGTGCAACCGTGTATCTCACGACCGGCAGTGTTGCTCGGCAGAAGATGCCGCTCTTGTCTGAAACCCTAACCAGTCAGTAGCAAGCTCTCTACTGTACTACTACTGTAGCAGGTGCTTGGTTGCTTAGACCAGTACGTACGTGCACGTACACACGTACAGTGCAGTTCTGCAACCGGTGTACAGTAGTATCCCGCGATAGGCGGTGTGAAGTGAATACTCATGCTTTTCTGGAAGTGATTCGTGTTGTATTGCTGAACAGTTAAGTATGCCACGAGGGTACATATCGCTATAGCTAGCAGGAGTAGTCTGAAACCTGAGTCATTGTGTACGCTTTGCCTATAGTCGGCTATTATAATACGTCCCATTTAGCCATAGTATAGTGAACTCTATATTTTCAGGTAGCAGTTTCCTGCGTGGAATTCTTTTTGTATCGTTGAATCGTTTTGCTGTGTCTGTAGCCGTCTGTAATAGCTACGGTCTGCAGTGTGTGGCGTTGGGTTTGGACGTATTCGTAGTGGTTCGTGTGTATATATATATGTTGTGTTATTTATTATAGTCTAGTCTATGCTCTGCCAGGAGTCTTAACTTGCTTTCTTTCTGGATCGGGCTCGTTTATTTTGCGGTTTTCTCGTTTTCTGGTTCGGACCCGTTTTTTACCGAGTGTTGCTTTGCGGTCTGTGGTGATGTGATACAGAAGCTAAACGAGATTGTGCACATCACCGATTACACTGTAAGCTTCAGTGTGGCGCACACCTTTCATCAAATGAGAAAGTCGAGCCTTGGAAAAACATCCCGGTTTCTTATTATAGAACGTCGACACCGGTCAGGACCTGGTAGACCGTTCGATCGGGCACCAACACGGGTGCAGGCAGTCTGGCGATAGGGGGAGCGCGACGGGGGCGGGGAGAGGGGGGCGGGGGGTGTACTCAGTCCATGCATACCCACGGTCTTGAGACCATAGACCCTCGCATTCCCCCAATGCCGGGACGGAGCACGTCGGGTTTTCACCGCGACGAGGCAAACATCGCGTGCACGAAGCGCGAAGCACCCAGAGGTTTTCGACGAGTAGCAAGAAAGGGAGAGCTGCATCCTACCATAAGTAACGCTTTTGCGGCGGAGTTCCGCACATTCTGCGAGCTTTCTTACGTATCGTGGGAGGAGGGGGGAGTCCTCTCCCACGCTAGGCGGAGTGCAACAGATTTCTAATTTTTTTCCCGAGTTCCGAGAACACGAGGAGCTCTCAATGTCTCACCTCCGAATAGTGACTTATTCGTTCGAGAGCAACCCGATCAGAAGCATTTCTATGCGCTAGTCCCAAATCAAATGTACTCCTCAAAACTATCACACTAACCTATAGTATTCCACACACGTGAATAGAGCAAAACCGGTCATACGCGCGCACGACCCAAAAGGGGCACCCGGCTAGGAGGGTAAAGGTACACAAAACGAATGATTCTACGATACCCCCCCCCCCCCCCCCCCCCCAAACCAGCGATTAACGAACGTTTCATGGCTGCTCGACACAAGAAAGGATTCTATTAAAAAAAAAAAAAGTTTCCACTTATTTTCTTGTATGCAAAGGTCTGTCGATCGGTGACGTCGGGGCTGTCGAGGGACATCGTATTTCAGGAGACACTGACCGGAAGTTGGTTTTAAAACCGGCGATGTGGTCGTTGAAGAAAACGTTAGGGGCGGCTACCGCAGAACGACTCAAACGCTGCGTCGTAGGAGTGCACACCATTTCCGCGGTTCCCCACAACAAGTGGGGAGCTCAACGCCTCATCATCCCAAAACTGATTTCGCTAAGCAACAACGAAGTGCAGCCCGTGGAGAACGACCCCGTGGCCTCGGCATATTATGAATAAAATAATGGTGGTAGAGATGAAAACATCAAGTCAAGGCTGCCTCGACGCTTTTTAGGGGTATTTTGGCAGTTCTTGTGGTGGGGGGGCGCCCTCTCCGTCAGAGCCTTTCATGACGGGAGCGGCGTACGGCAGAGATGTGCCAACTGACGCGTGCTATGATAGAGCGAAAATAATCGTATTTTTCGCCTGGAATGGCTTTTGAAATGACGGGGCTTCTTAACCCAAAGTCGTCGGAAATTTGCCAAAAACGAATTGCGTGATTGATTCTCGCTGTACACCTAGGCCATGTATGTGAGATTTTTCGTCCGGTTCGTAGCAGTGTAGTAGAGATTTTTCCTCCAAAAGTAGTTTTTTGGGGAGATCTTAAGCTCCGGGACTGAGGAGCCTCACAAAAACAAATATATATGGTGCACCTCTACCCACCCGAGCATGTATGTATGTGCAAAAAGAAAACTGAGGATCATAAATACTTGAGGTGCTCTGTATAACTCGACCCAGCAACTACTGGTTTTGAGGAAAATGAAGGTGCAAAACCCGATGAAGGAAAAACATCAAAATTCTATGATAGACTCAAAGTTTAGCTAAACAATAGCATTATTACGTTACGTGACATTCCGGCGGCGAAATTGGGTTCATTTGGGAGCGTTACTGAATCACAACCCAACCACTGATTTTGAGTAAAGTGAAGGTGCAAAACCCGACGACACAGAAAAAAACGAAGTCCTAGAAGACACAAAATTAATGAAGCAAGAAAATAGTGTTATATGTTCGCTGACATCCCGGCGGCGAAATTGGGTTCTTCAGGAGTGTTCCGTAATCACAACACAACCACTGATTTTCAGGAAAATGAAAGTGTACAAAACCCGATGAAAAAAAAAAAGTTCCTATGATAGACAACAAAACGAAGCAAAATAATAATGGCACTATGTTCGTTGACATTCCGGCGGCGAAATTAGGTTTCAGGAGTGTTCCGGAATCACAACTCAACGACCGCTGATTTTGAGGAAAACGAAGGTCTACAAAAGAAACCGATGAACAACTAATCGAAGTCCTAGACACGAAATAAATGTAGCAAAAACATGATATTCTACCAGGTAGGTATGTTTGTTGACATTCCTGGGTTTCACGAGTCCCGGAATCGCAACTCAACCGGTGATTTGAGAAGGAAATGACAGGGGGGTATATGAAAAGAAAAAAAAAGTCAGGACTATGATAGACACAAAACGAAGCAACTACTTGTTGCAGCATATATTTATGTTCGTCGGTGTTCCGGCGAAATTGGCTTCATTCAGGGGAGTCCCGAAAATCAATATCAACTCGATTTGTTTCGCTCCGAGCGCTACCTCTGCTCTGGCAGGCGCCCAAGGAACAGGGACGGTCACGCGCGCGAGTGGATCAGACCCACCGAAAAAAAAAAAGGTCCCGAAAAAGCGACCCTCCTGTCTGTGCCGTGTCCAGTCGTCCGTACGTAGAGGTTCATCCTGAAAATACATGTCTATTTCGGGGGCAGTGCTAGAAAAAGCGTTGTCTGTGTTGGTTCATGTTCGTGCTCACGTAGTACATCAGTCACAAGGTCGGCCACGTCCTGGACGGAACAGGTTTTGGAACCTCGAGCACATTTGCGTAGCACACCAGCACACACGCCGAAACCCTCTCCATTCACCACCTCAAGACGCGTGCGATGGTAGAGGTATCGGTCCTGGGAGCCACACATTCCATGCGTTTTCGGCTCGCTTCATTCAGCCGATAAAAGTACTCGGTTCGAATATATTTGTAACATATACCTGTGGTATATACATGGTCCTACAATACTCCAGATAATATACCAAGTATACGAGGCATGTTAGTTGTTTGTGTACACCTACATACAGTAGGAGGAGCGACCAACGCTTTCTGGTGAGGTATGACTGATTCTACGATATAATTTGCAAAGATGAGTTCCGACAAAATTTTCGATCTCACAGCTAGCTGGAGTGTATTTTCAACTTTTATAATATATATATATACCCCCCCAACAAAAAGACACAGCGACTTTCTCCAACGAATGGACGTTTCGTGGCTGCTGGACACGACGAGGAAGGATGGCCCGAAAAATATTATAATAGTGTATTCACGCATTTTCTTGTTTGCAAGAAAAGGACCATCGAACGATCACGTCGAGGTGGCAAGGAAGGGACGCCGTATTTCAGGACTTACGGCCGGGGGGTGGTTTCGAAACCGGCGATTATCGTTAAAGAAACGCTGGGGGTGCCACCGTGTAGAACGACTCGTCGTATGGACATCATAAAGTGACGGCCCTCACAGACAATCACAGCAAGGATGAGAACATGAGGTGGGCCGACGACGCAGCCAATGGTTCTTACCGACGAAGGTACCGAGGAAGGTGGATCTCTACCGTATCGTTGGTTGGTCTCTAAGTCATCACTCTCTATAGTGCGGTAGGGGTTGGATTTGTTGGATTGACTAACAATGAACCTGTCGGATTGAGCTCCTCACACGAGGATCTGCCGGTAGGTCATTAGTCAAAGTAATTTCACTCGTTTGAGTACATATTTTGTTTTGGGACTAAGGCATAGAAGCTTGGTCGGTCGGGCTGTGCGAACGAATGCCTTCTTCGAAATCGTTTTTCGGGTGAGATATTGAGCTCCTCGTGCGAGGGGCTCAGGGATCGATGCTGCTCCCCCCTCCGTGGGATGCCCTCTACCCACGGAGATACATCTCTGTCGTGGCCTTGGCTCTTACCGTCGAAGGTAGATATTTACCATATCCTCGGCTCACCCTACCGACGGAGGAGGTGGACCTCCACCGCGCAGCCTTGGCCAATATAATGTGGACATTGATTTTCCATCTCGGTTTTGACTGCGCCTGTCTCTCTACTTGAGCGGGTTTCGGCACTCGTGCGACCCTTGTCTGCTCTGGAGAGATCAAACCGCATGTGGTTGCACTTTACTTATGGTGTATGCACGCTGCATCCCCCAAGAGTTGTACTCTATTATTGCGGTTGTCCATTCTTGGGAACAAAAAGACTGCCTGTGCAAATCTGAAGACGTTTTTCGTGAAGCGCAATTATAATTCTTGAGACTGTTCGTGAGTCCGCTCGCTTACACTCTATTTTCTACTGGTCGTTATGGCAGGCTTCAAGTGATATCCCTAGGGTTCTCGGAGAGCTCACGATACTACAAAAAAATGTGCCGATGTAGCGACCTCGACGTATGCACAAAGAATTCATCCTGACAGACAAGACGTCGCGTCGTGCCCCCACCAACACAATCTCGTATTCCGTCGCACACCCCCGACCCGCACAGTTCGAACGCGCAATCGGCACTCCAACACACGATAATACCAGACGCCCCTGTCCCTGCACCCCAAGCATTCGTGCGAGGGAGTGTCGACAGAAACCAAAAAATCGATGATGATGATGAAGAGGCATGTATTCACCTCGCCCGTGACCCCGTGTCAAGGTGTCTCGCCCACAAATTCCTGATCCAGGCTACGGCTGCGAGAGTACCCCCGAGATTCATTGCCGGGTCTGAGCCACTCGCGCCGCGAGCGACGCTGTATCTCACCTTGTGAGTTAATCATATTTTGGACGATTCTTGTGGCGCAGCGTTGCCAACCATCCCATGAGTATGGGTTTTATTTCGACAAAAATCGAAAAAAACAGCCCGAACGACTTGAGACCCAAAGGAAGGAACAGCGGGGGTCCCGTCATTCGCGCGAGTGGCCCCGGCGCCACAGCCAAAAACAAAATACTAAAAGGGACACCCGTAACCGTAGCGTTTGGTCTCCTCTACGAGGTCAATGCTACGACCGTGCCTGGGCGACTCGGCCACGAGTGACTCTGTACAACACAAAAAAAAAGGTTTTGCGCGATTTGTTTTGCGAGGCGTCAGCTGACCACATCAAATTCTTGGGGATTCACATCTCTCGAAAAATAAAAACAGCGGGAAAGCGTATGGCCGCGAAGGACGGGGGGGTAATTCGCGCGAGTGACCCCGAACCACTGCTAAAACGGGCCCAAAAAAACAATATAACACCCCTACCATAGCATACTGGTCGCAACAATTATCAGTATGTCACATGTTTGCTGTAAGAGACCCCCCTGCTGTAGCATACTAGTCGCAATAATTATCGGTAGGTCACATGTTTGCTGCAAGGGGCCCTCTCTACACTGCAGCGTACTGGTCGCAATAATTATTACCAGCATGTCACATTTTTGATGTAAGGGGTCCCTCTACTGTAGCATACTGGTCGCAATAATTATCAGCGTGTCAATTTTTTGCTGTAAGGGACCCCCCTACTGTAGCATACTGGTCACAGTAATTTTTAGTATGTATGCCACATTTGCTGTTGCGCGGGCACCCTCACGGAAAGTCCCATGAGCACCCGTGGGTTTTCGGGGGCGCCAGCGAGCGTCCACGCCGTGTCGCCCGATTACCCACATGGTATCCCGTGATGTACCGCGGTATGTCACGACATCCCACTTGCATGGCGCGGGTACTCGCGGAAGCTCTCGAGCGGCATTCCGCGGTGTCCCGCGAACATCCTTATAGCGTAGCTTGTAGCCCGTGATATCCCGTTGTATCCCTTGCGAGGATTGCCGTGGGCGCCTACACGGGAACCCTGCATCTCTCGCGGTTAGATCTAGGATTAGGATTCAGTAAGGTTTTAAGATTCTTGCGAAAGCACCTCGTTGCAATCCCTATCTCACGCAGGACTAGCCCTTCCTAAACTGAAGCATATTGCGCACGAACACTTAGAGTTATTGTTGAGATGTTACCCCCGCCGGGCGCCGATGGCAACCATCGTGGGTACTCGTAAAGATTGCCGTGGAAGATATGGCGGGAAATAGCATGAGACATCTCTTACGGGAAACCCGACTATGGGAACACCCGCAGGAAACCGCGGGGTTGCTGACGGTCACTCGCGGGAGCTAGTGGCACCCCCCGCGGCCGTTCCGAGTTCCGTTGAAAGCTAAGTTGAGAGGTGATGGTCGCCCGTGGGAGTGACCATGGGTGCCTGCGGGTGCCCGCAGTATACGATGAGCGCGACCACGAACGGCGGCGAAGAAGCATGAGAATGCGCATCACCCACTATACCTGCACAACCACCGAAACACCGACAATTATTCCCTGCACCAGTAACAGCAATATCGATACGCGCAGACACCTAGTCCTACCAGGTCGCTGACAGTGAAAACACGGTGGCGGTCACCCTCGCGATGCATGCCAGTAACTCTCAGACTCACGTTCACACCATGACCAAAACTTCAACAACTTGAAAAACAAAAAAGAGGTTGAACGCTGGGAGAATCCACAACCGAGATAATTGCGGGACTATCGGGATTGCCTCATTTCCGAAACGAAAGATCGCCGCAAATGTTGAGATCGGTTGTTTCCAAAAATGAAGTTTCAAATGCGAATGTGTGCGTGCGTGGGTGCGTTTGCGTGTGTGTCCTCGCGTGTATGTTCTTCACAATATTCCTACACTTCCAGCCGATCTACGTCCAGAGTACCCAGTGTTTGTCCGTTCCGATGCTTCTCCTTCCAGAGAGACGAGCTATCTATGTGGTCCCGAAATAAAAGCCAGGTAGCATCGCAAGTACAGGTGTTTTAGGCCATGCAATGCCACACGCCAAGATGGATACAAACGCGAAACATGAGCTGGAGACAGTCCACCAGACTACTTGCAAGGAAAGAAAAAAGGGAATATGAAAAGAAAACTTGAAAGGGAAATGGAAATGCAGAGATAGAAGGTACGCAGGGAGCGTGGAGGATCAACAACCATGAATTCGAACACAACACGGCAAGCAGCAAGGCTACGGTTAAATCCTCCTTTTGCACAACCGGGTTTGAGTTACACACGTGCATCTTCTCATTGACGAAAAATGCTTCACGATATCCGTTTTTTAGCGCAGAGCATCGAGCCATTCCCGATGTCGCGGATTCAAAACGCAAAAAACTTTCCACAGGACGAAACCTTGAGCCCGCAAGCGGAACGGGGGCGGGGGTCACTGGGACGGGTGATCCCGAGTCGCTGCAAACGAAGCCCCCTCAAGAGACCAACCCACCGTAGCCTCGACCCGAGGCAAACACGAAAAGCTAAACAAAACAGACACCCAGCAAAAAAGCGCACAGCACTGGTCCAAGCCCAACCAAAACATCGGGGGGCAGCGCCCATGCTGAATACCATGGACTAGGTTCCGAATGAACATACTTCGTATTGCAATAGAGTAGAAGATAAATCACTTAAAAAGGGATAAAAAGTGAAACTGGTAAAAAGCACGAATCAGCATACCAGCGGTGGTGGTATATCCGGCAGCATCGGCTGGCATTCCTCGCACCCGAGCGCGGGGGGGGGGGGGGGGGAGGGGAGGGGCAGGCAACCCTACAGCAACCCACTGACAAAGACACCTCGTACAGGGGACACAGGCTCTCGACCAAGGTAAGGTGAACACGTATCGGATGCAAGGTAGTGGCAGGGGTTTGATGTTGCGTAGAAAAGTCCTGCCGAATAGTTGGGGTCAAGTCTACGGGTAGGGGAGTCACCTTGGGAGACGTTTCTTGCGGTGGAAGTTCGGGGATCACTCGCGCGAGTTCTCCCGCCGATCTTTCGAAGCCGTGAGCTCCGTGCCGTTTAATTTTCGCGGTATGAAGATCCGTACTAGACTCGTTGGCTACGCTGCGCCAAGCAAATGCCCCAGAGTATTTTGGCGAGTGAGGTACTGAGGTTTTCGCGCGAGTGGCTCAAGTCCGGTAGTGAAAATCGAGGTATGATTCTGCAATGCCGTACCCTTGGTCTTGACTTGGTGCCTCATTACCCTGCCTGTCCTCTCCTTCCTGCCTTCTTCGACCATGCGTTCTCTACCCCCGCCCGGCCACCACCCTTTGGCCGACGGACGCGGCTGTAAACACGCGTCTCAGACCCTCTATGCGACCTAGACAACCAATATAGTACGGTATGCGGCTTCTCGTGTTTTTCTTTTTTTCATGTTTTGGCGGTAACCGAGATGGTGGTCGAGGTGTATCATATCGTCCGAGGTGAAAAACCCTCTACCTCTGCGCATGGTGGATGGTGCTATTAATTCGTAGCGTGAATATGGTAAGGCAAGAAGACGGCGCAGATAAATTTAATTAGTAGGCCCGTATTGTTCTCCCTGGGAAATTCCACGATCACCAGAAAGAGATAATAATGTTTTCGACGGCGTCGTCCACACTCAAGAAAGTACGCACAGAGGGCACAATTCCGTCTCACAAGACGTGGTGTTCAGCAAGATGCAGCACACCCTCCTTCTTCACGTGCGACTCGTCACATCACCCTACGGTGCTTCGCGCTTGGCGAAAAGCGACGTCTGCCTGCTCGGCGAAAGTCCAACGTGCTCCGTCCCAGCACTGTAGGAATGCGAGCGCCAATGGTCATCGTATGACGACGGCTAATCATGAACTGAGAACGACATTCCACGTTGGCCTTCGGCGCCACGAAATCAAGCTCCCACCAGATCATGAACCGTTGGGCTGCTTCGACGAACCCCCCGTATAACTTGCCCTCCGTGTTTGCTGCTTTGGCCCACAGCACGGTTCTAACGCCAAACTACTGTGGAGCTTTATTCCGTGGAGGCTTGGTGGTTCGAAAAGCGGCGAGGTCGTCTCCCAGGGTTCTTCCGCAGTTGTTCGATGGCCCACCTGGTCCCGGGGTTTTGCCACCGACTTCTCGAGGTAAGCATCATCCGACTCAGGGTGATCGCCCCTTGTCTTGCCGTACCCTTGTCCCAGCGGTGAAGAGGCGCCGATTACGGGCGGTAATTTCGATGGCTTTGCATTTTTTGTCTTCTTGAGGACTTTGGCGTAAGGCAAGTCGGAGTGGTTGGCACGACGCTAGAGGCCAAGGACTCGCAGAAGAACTTTGATGTGCGTCGACTGGACCTTGGCATAGTAGCGGGGCTATCCCCGCAGACAGAGACCTTAGTATTGAAATAACGCGGCGTCTTCAGACGGCCTGGGCGTGCGTCTGGCGGGACAAGATGGAAATCTATGATCGCCCGGGTGTGCGCTTACGGTTGAAGGTGCGGTTGCTGAAAGCTGAGGTGGTCGAGACACTGCTTTATGGCTGCATGACGTGGAGCCCGAAGAAGCCTGACTATGACAGGCTAAGACAGGTTCACCGCTCCATGCTCCTCCGATGCCTTGGATGGCGGAAACGGAAGCGCGACGACCACACCCTATCGTGCCCTGACGCGCTTGCCAAGACAGCTTCCGACAGCATAGATGCGATAGTGCGCAAACGGAGGATATTGCTTGCGGGATTCGTAGCACGTATGGGGGAGGAGCGTCTTCCATAGAGGGTGATGTTTGGGGAGCTTGTTGGGGGTAAGGGCTACTCAGGGGCGCAAGAGAAAGACCGGATGGCTCATCTGAAGGAGGATATGTGTCGGCCTTCGGAATGAAATTCGAAGGGTGGCGAAAGGATGCACAGAAGGCTGGCAGATGGGTTCGACGAGTAGAGGAGGGAACCGAGTTGTTCATACGGAATTGGCATGAAACGGAGAGGCGCAAAGCCGCAGAGCGACGCGCAAAGGCTGCGGCAGCGCCATCCACCGTCGGCATGTCTAAGCAGCCGGGGAGGGGGGGGAAGGTGGGGGGAGGGAAGGGGGAGGGGGGGGGTGGGGAGGAGGGGAGGGGGAGGGGAGGGGGGACAGGGGGAAGGGTGGGGGAGGGAAAGGGGGGACGTCATACCCAAGAGACTAAGGTCTGGGTTTGGTCATCATCGTCTTGAAAGTTGTGGGCCTTCTAATGGCCGTGACAAGATAGCGTGAGACTACCCTAACGTCTTCGCCATGTTGCGTTCTCTCCCCAGTGCCATTTGGTAATGCACTTGATACCCTCTATGAGCCCAATGCCGTTATTAGTCAGTTCCTAGGGTCTGCTAGTATGACATTTTTTTCTCTTTTTCTTTCTTTGCTTCCTCTTCTTGTCTTGCCTTTTCGTGCTTTTCTTGTCTTTTCTTTTCTTTCTTTTCCTTTTGCGGTTTCTTTTTCGCTTTTCCTTCTCTTTTCTTTTCTGTCCTTTTTCTTCTTATTTGTTCTTTGTTCCTTTTTTCCAATTGACTTGCGTTTGTCGTGCGTATGCGTAGTGATAGATACTACGTGTAATGTATACGTGGTAGTCTTTCTTGGGTGGCAAGCAGTATAGTCGGTTTTTTCAGGCGCGAGTAATGAGACGTATATGTGCACCAGGTATAGACCTGGCACATCGTAGACTGACTCCCGATTTCACAATTTCATGTTTCTGGTGGAGGCATGAATTGCGTCAGCTGTGATATATGCGTGTACCACCTTGGGTTGTTTGTGTTTTTCCCTCGAGGGTATTCCTCAGCTCCAGAGTGACTGGAGCCTGTCCTGTGACCACGGATTTGATTATGCGAGTTAATGTGAGAACAACAACAACAATAATAATAAATAGTGTTTTGCGTTGGGGTACCATGTCACACGTTTCAGCGGGCAGCGCCTCGACCAATCCGGCGGTCTCACCATGCGGACCATCACGCTGAGCGTGGCGTTCGCCACATCGTATAGCTCTGAAGCGAACATTCTGTTGTAGCATGCCGCCATGAGTCCTATCCGTCGATCGATCTCCACCGTGAGGTCAGCGTGTTCGTGGTTAACGCCGCCGACGTACGACGTATGAAAACGGAGTTGTCTGTGTAGTCTATAATACCTCCTCTCTGTCATATTCCTTGCTTCGACAACGAACGGTGGGGCCGTGATGCTGCAAGGTCCCCTGACTGCAGCAGCATGGTTTCCGTTTTTCCGAGACCATGACGGGGCTGCTCTTTCGAAGACGGCCGCAATCACTGCTGTCATCGTCTTCGTCTAGGCAAACCCTTCCGCCGTCTTTAGACAACGCCTGCATCGTCGGCGTGCAGCATGCCCCACGCGGCCCTCCGCACGCATGCCGGCGGTTCACCGTCTCCGCCCCCCCGGTCGCCATGAAGGTGAATCAAGTTCTGCACGGTGTCTTCGCCCTGGCTGAAGCGGGAGAAGAGAGCATGTAAAACGCATCGTGTGGTCGTGCAATACGTATCATGTGTGTGCGCCTCGAAAAACACAACAACGAACCTTTTAGACGAAATGAGGTCACAGGTGTTTTTCCTTTCCCCTGCGGATCCAACAACGAACCTTTTAGACGAAATGAGGTCACAGGTGTTTTTCCTTTCCCCTGCGGATCCGTCCCTTCATTTTTAACGCGCATAAGGTTCAGCATTCATCCACACTTTTTAGCTATTTATGCTGGTCGATTTGCATCGAATTTCGCCAACTCACGCTCCCGCTCTTTCGGCCTATCGATTTTTAAAAAATATTCCCCTGGGGCTGCTTGCCGAGAGTTTTTTTTTTCTTTCACACACATCTACTTTCCAGCTTCTGGACAAGCCGTGGTCACAGGTGTCGTCCCTTCCCCCCCTGGTTCTTGCATTCAATTCCTTTCCCCCATAGGGCTCAGCAATTCCACTGCTAGTCGAATATTCATGGACTGTTGCTAACTCACGCTCTCACACTTTCCGCAAATCGGTTTGTGCGCAAGAAAAAGTCCCCACAATTTTACTCGAGTATAACGGGATTCGAACTCACAAAACTGACCTATCTATACCAGGCTCGAGGATAACCTGATACGCCACCGGGGCGACAGGCTTGCAAACCTACGAAGACCTAGACGCGGCGGCAGTATTTGCGCTGTTTACTCTGTTGTTGTTCTCACATTAACTTGCACACCTAAGTCGGTGGTCACAGGACAGGCTCCATTCAGTCTGGGGTGGAAGAATAACTCAGGAAAAACACAAACAAACCGAAGGTGGTACACGCATATTATAAAAAATGAAAATACACTCCAGCTGTGAGATCGAATATTTTGTCGAAACTCATCTTTGCAAGCTGTGTGTGATACTCCGATCGCGCGTATTACGGGGTGTGAGTCCTCATTAAGGATATAGGTCGGCGACTCCCTTGCAACTACAGTGTAGCTACCAGGGTCAACAGGGTGATGTTAGGCAGTCTGTGCGCGGAAACCATTAAACCCGTTTCTGAGGGGGACCAAATCTGGCAGCTGTGGAGGGAAATGTATCCGTTTATCAAGTGAATCCTGTAAGTCGAATAGCCGGTGAGGGGGGCGCGGAGTTTCGAAGGACGTGGAGGCGTGGTTTTGATCAAAAGCGAGCGGGGTTGGAGGGGGGGGGGGAAGGGGGGGAGGGGGGCGGACGGGCGGGCAATTTGTGCGTGGAATCTATAGATCCTTGTAAGGGGATAAATCTGACGGTTTTGGGAAAGAAAAAATTCATAAATAAATGAATAAATAAATAAATATATAAATGCACCAATTTATCATGGGGGGGGGGGGGTGGGGCGGGGGTGGGGCGTACACGCATATATCACAGATGATGCAAATCATGCCTCCACCAGAAACATATAAAATATGAAATCCGGAGTCTGCCTAGTTGTTGTTGTCGTCCCGCGTTAACTCTAGTCAAACATATAGTCTGTGGTCACACAAACGTGACGGAGCCCTAGCAATATCCGTTAAACCAATTGAAATCAAAATTCGTTCGGGAAATTCACGCTTTCCCGCCGAAAATGTACGATACGAAGAAGGCGCACAATCGAAATGATCCAAATGTGCGAACTGAACTCACATCGCCACGGGTATCCATTCCTCATAGCTCCAGAATGACTGGAGCCTGTCCTGTGACCACGGACTTGATTATGCGAGTTAATGTGAGAACAACAACAACAACTCAATTACGGCATAGAGTTCCCCCGTTCCCACAACTGACCACCTCCCGGCTACAGACTACAACAGCGGTTGGGCTGTCCGCCTAGTACGATGTGCCAGGTCCATACAACAATAGGTCTCGCCACTCGCGCCTGGAAAAACCGACTATACCGCTTGCCACCCAGAAAAAATCACCACGTATATGCTATATATTACACGTCGTACCTATCACTACGCATACGCACGACAGACGCAAGTCAATTGGAAGAAAGAAACAAAGAAAATAAGAAAAGATAAAGGAAACTAGAGGATACAAAATACAAGAAAGCGAAACCCTCTGCAGCGAACAACTCTGTAGGACCACGGGAGACTTCGGCACCCACCCCCCCCGACTGCATGAAACGGAGAGGCGCAAAGCCGCAGAGCGGCGCGAAAAGGCTGCGGCAGCGCCATCCGCCGTCGGAGAGGGGGAAGGTGGGGGGGAGGGAGGACGTGGGGGGGGGTAAGGGGGGACGTCATGCCCAAGAGACTGAAGTCTGGGTTTGGCCATCATCGTCTTGAAAGTTGTGGGCCTTCCAATGGCCGTGACAACATAGCGTAGGACTGCTCTAACTTCTTCGCCATGTTGCGTTCTCTCCTCAGTGCCATTTGATGATGCGCTTGATACCCTCTATGAGCCCAATGTCGTCTTTAGTCAGTTCCTAGGGTCTGCTATTTATAGTACAGTATGACATTTTTTTATCTTTTTCTTTCCTTTCTTCCTCTTCTTGTCTTGTTTTTTCTTTCTTTTCTTGTCTTTTCTTTTCTTTCTTTTCCTTTTTCGTTTTCTTTCTTCGCTTTCTTCTCCTTTCTTTCCTTTCCTTTCCTTATCTTTCCTTTCCTTTCCTTTCCTTTCCTTTCCTTTCCTTTCCTTTCCTTTCCTTTCCTTTCCTTTCCTTTCCTTTCCTTTCCTTTCCTTTCCTTTCCTTTCCTTTCCTTTCCTTTCCTTTCCTTTCCTTTCCTTTCCTTTCCTTTCCTTTCCTTTCCTTTCCTTTCCTTTCCTTTCCTTTCCTTTCCTTTCCTTTCCTTTCCTTTCCTTTCCTTTCCTTTCCTTTCCTTTCCTTTCCTTTCCTTTCCTTTCCTTTCCTTTCCTTTCCTTTCCTTTCCTTTCCTTTCCTTTCCTTTCTCTTCATATTTGTTGTTTGTTTCTTTTTTCCAATCGACTTGCGTCTGTCGTGCGTATACATAGTGATAGATACTACCTGGTACGTGTAATATATACGTCGTAGTTTTCCTTGGGTGGCAATCGGAATATTTGGCTTCTCCTGGCGTGAGTAGTGAGACGTATGCAACGGCCTGGACCTGGCACATCGTAGACTGACTACCGATTTCACTTTTATATGTTTCTGGTGGAGGCATGAATTGCGTCAGCTGTGATATATATATTTGTGACCTAAACCTCCTAAAAATCCCCCCCCCCCCTCTTGCTCTCCCTTACTCAAACGCCCCACCAAATATCAAAATCCGCCACATTAATAAACACTTCACGCACAGGATATCACCTCATTATATTTCGAGAGCCATCCATGCCGCTGTGTCCCCCCCCCCCCCCCCCCCCCCCTCCAACGCCCCCTCTTTCCCGACCACCTGCACGATCGCCTAGACCTAGCACCACGCGTATAACAAGCTGATACATACCTTTGATCTCACAGCCGAAGTGTATTTGAATTTTATTTGTGACCTAAACCTCCTAAAAAATCTCCCCCCCCCCCCCCTCTTGCTCTCCCTTACTCAAACGCCCCACCAAATATCGAAATCCGCCACATTAATAAACACTTCACGCACAGGATATCACCTCATTATCTTTCGAGAGCCATCCATGCCGCTGTGTTTCCCCCCCCCCCGCCCCCAATAATATACTGGTGCCAAAACCGTCAGATTTATCCCCTCGAAAGGAGTTATAGCTTACATGCACAAGTTGCCCCTTCCCCCCCCCCCCCCCCCCCCCCGCCCCCCTCCAAACCCGCTCGCTTTTGATCAAAACCAGGCCCCCCCTTTCCCTTCACAGCTGTCAGATTTTGTCCCCCTCAGAAACGGGTTTTATAGTTTCCGCGCACAGACTGACTAAAATCATCCTGTTGACCCTGATAGCTACACTGTAGCTGTAAGGGGAGTCGCCGACCTATATCCTTAATGAGGACACACAACTCGTAATGCGCGCGATCGGAGTATCACACACAGCTTGCAAAGATGAGTTTCGACGAAATCTTCGATCTCACAGCTGGAGTGTATTTTCATTTTTATAATATATATATATATGCGTGTACCAGGTACCACATAGGGTTGTTTGTGTTTTTTCCCTAGGGTATTCCTCAGCTCCAGAGTGCCTGGAGCCTGTCCTGTGACCACGGACCTGATTATGCGAGTTAATGTGAGAACAACAACAACCAACAACTGCTGTATCTCGGTTCGGTATAGATAAAATACCTGCTGGCTGGTAACGCAGAACGCAGTCTCATGCAATGCAGAATATTATAAAAAATGAAATACACTCCAGCTGTGAGATCGAAGATTTCGTCGAAACTCATAGAATATTATCGAAGTATGAGAAAATATGGGTTTTGTACGTACGTAAGAAGTTTGACCAATCAGATCAATGCGGTAGTTCGTAGTCGTATGAGCGATAGTATTGGGCACACCTGGCCCGGCTGTGTAGGCGACGACCTGCACGCGGAGCGCGTAGGGGAGCAGAGTCAGAGCTTACAGGTCCAAGGTGTGAAACATACTAGTTTAAGTTCCCACCCACCCGCCCGTGCTTTTGAGGGAGTCAGTGGAGGGGGAGTTAATCGGTCGCAGTAACGTTGCGCGTGTTTCTTACTGTTTTGGTAAACGTACCCGTTTTCGCTGAAGATGCGACGGGGTTTCGTAGATTGCGCAGGTTTGCGGTGGGTGCTAGCCGCATCAGTGTTGTAGCGTGGTGCAAGGGGTGTTCGTTGTTGTGTTTTTTTTCAGCATGTGTAATATCTGAGTATCCCTCCGTGCGGTGGGGTTACGTATGACTGTTTTACGCAGACATTACATATGTTGATAGTTAACAGCGAACGTTGTGGCAGTGCATCGGCTCGGATTTAGCGCGCAATCTGAAAGTGTGGGAGAGGGGAATTATCCGTATATTGGCAAGTAAGTGCATTTGTTTAATGAGCATGGTGTGTGCAGGCGTACATATTTTATAGCATATTCACTACACGCGTGTGTACGTTTTTTTTATATATGCTGCACGTTATAGGCGGTTGCCTCGTATGTCTTCTTCGAGTTGCCAACGATTGTTCGTCGTTGGCTGTTGGCTGGCGTCGAGAGTTCGATGTCCCCAGTTGGGTTGGGAGTTGACTCGTGTATATACGGATGTTAGCGTGGGGTTGCCGGCGGGGCAGCCCCGGGGTATTCCCATCTCCAACCCCCCTCTCCGGCAAAGAAAGCAACTGTATAAGAAAAATGTCGGATTTGTCAACGGTCCGCGACAAAAATAGATAGCGACACTACACACCGAAAAGGTTCGAGAATCAAAAACAAACGGGGGCGCTGCGAGAATCGCAAGAGCGTATTTTATTTTTCATTTTTCCACCCCCCCCCCCCCGTCCCCGTCTGTTTCACTTCGCTGCTGAGACCCTTGCCTGTTGTGTGGCGTTCTCTCTAAAACAGCTGAAATGTGTAACCAAGTGAAATACGGAGGGGGGGACGACAAAAATATACGCTCTTGATTCGTTCGGTGATCACAGCGAGCGCTCTATCCGGTCTGGCTTCCATTCCGACATTTTTTGTTGGTGTATGATCGGTATGATGATGTAGATTTCTCCTTTTTTCGTCGCAGTAGAGATTTTGCCACTTTTTCGAGACGATGGTTGACACAGACTGTGTGACACAACGGGTTTCACCCTACAATGAACGGTTGGTTGCGTTTCATTCGGTTAGGTTTAGGGTTGGGGTTCGGGTATCCGGTTATCCTCGAGCCTGGTATAGACTAATAGGTCAGTTTCGTGAGTTCGAATCGCCCCGAGTACATGCTCGCATAATAAGTTCGTGGGCACTTTTTCTTGCGCACAAATTGACTTGCAGAAAGCGCGAGAAGAGCGTGAGTTAGCAACACTCGATGAAAAATCGATGAGCCCAATGGGATTGCTGAGCGCTATGCGCGATAAAAGTGGAAGGCAAGAACCGGGGGGGAGAAGAAACGACAGACCACTGCCTGTCCAGAAGCTGGAAGAAAGTAGATGTATGTATGCGTGTGAAAACAACAATAAATACTCCTGATGATGTATTATAATTATATAAAGCAATCCTTTCCTCCGGACGGAGCTGTAAGATCGAAGATTTTGTCGAAACTCATATTTTGCTTCAAGCTGTGTGTGATATAGGTCGGCGACTCCCCTTGGAACTACAGTGTAGCCATCAGGGTCAACAGGGTGATGTTAGTCAGTCTGTGCGCGGAAGCTATAAACCCGTTTTTGAGGGGGACAAAATATGACATCTGTGGAAAGAAAATGCATCAGTTTATCAAGTAATTGTATCCTGTAAGTCGTATAACCGGTGAGGGGAGGGCCTAGTGTTGAAGGGCGTCGGGGCCTGGGTTTGCACAAGAGGGAGCGGGGGAGGGGATGGGGGGGGAGGGGACTCAATCTGTGCGCGAACTATATATCCTTTAAGGCGACAAATCTGAGGGTTGTGGAAGGAATGCATCAGTTTATCATGTATATATATCCCGTAAATCGTACGACCAGTGAGGAGAGGGCGGAGTGTTCGAAGGGGTGGGGGGGGGGGGGGGGGGGGATTTCCAACAGCTTTAGGTTGCATAAATGTAGGAGCTTGCTATACGCGTAGTGCTAGGTCTAGGCGACGGTGCGGGTGGTGGGGAAGGAGGGGGGGGGGGGGGGCTGGCTCGAAATAAATTGAGGTGGTATCAACTGTCTGGCAGTGTGCTTTACTCTGGCAGATTTTGATTTTAGGTGGGGTGTTTCAATAAGAGAGAGCGGGGGAAAACGGGGGGGAGGGGGGGCGGGGGGCGGGGGCGGAAATGAATCGGAGCTACGCGCGGGTGGCTAGAAAGATGATGAGGTTGTTGTTGTTGTTGTTGTTCTCATATTAACTCGCATAATCAAATCTGTGGTCACAGGACAGGCTCCAGTCGCTCTGGAGCTAGCTGAGGAATACCCTAGGGAAAAAACACAAACAACCCAAGGTGGTGTACACGCGTATATCACAGCTGACGCAATTCATGCCGCCACCAGAAACATATAAAAGTGAAATCGGGAGTCAGTCTACGATGTGCCAGGTCTATATTATAAAAAATGAAATATCTGGTGCATACGTCTCATTACTCGCGTCTGGGAAAACCGACTATACCGCTTGCCACCCAAGAAAGACTACAACGTATATATTACTCGTAGTATCTATCACTACGCATACGCACGACAGACGCAAGTCAATTGGAAAAAAAGAAACAGCAACAAATAAGAAGAGAAAGAAAAGGAAAGAAAAGAAAAGAGTGTATGAGCTGCCAATTATTGTTGTTTTTTTTTCTCTGGCAGATTTGAAGTTTTGGTAGGGCGTTTGAACAAGAGGGAGCGGGAGGTGGCGGGGGGGGGGACGGGAGGGACAACTCAATATCTGCGCGGAAACTATAAGTCTCTTAAGGGGACAAATTCCTGACGGTTGTAGGAGGAATATATCCATACGTAATCTACAGAGTATATCAACCATATTCTCGAAAACGCGGTAAGTTGCCTTCCTTTGTCGCGTGCGCTCGATCGAGGCTGAAAACAAGCAGTGAACAGAGTATGATAGTAGCATACGTTTATGTTTCATATGGTACATACGTATCATACCATACGTACAAATGAGTAAGCCACCGAAAAAAACCCAAGTCCCCAGGATTCGCTTGCCCACTTCATCAATGGCACTGGTCAAGATCAACTTCGTTTTACGTACTGGAAATATTATTGATACTCCGTATTTTTTTTCGATTATTGACCTCTTTAACAGAGATCTCCGACGCCCAAAAATGACCACCAATTGGACCATGACTGAAGCCAAACTTCTCGAGAACCACATAGACCACCACGGCAGCTGCTTCTGCTGTCATCGTATTCTGCTGTATATGCAATACAACGCTATTTATACTACACTGTTTTTTACTGTATTTTCGATTGTTGCAACCGTACGATCGTGCTGAACACCTGGTGCTGCTATGATAGCGCCCGCTGCCCGTTGCTCGCTAACACATTGCCGTACCCACCCAAGGTACGAAAAACAAAAACAGTAGACCACACCCAGTAAGTACGACCACACCAACCACCGCACAAACTAAAACCACTACAACAACAACAGGCCAGGCCTTCTGCGGCTGACCGCCTTCACACGCGTTGGCATCCTAACTAAATAGGTGAGGGGGGAAACCCATGGGACTATTACTAATGAATGGATATACCTGGAGATTCATAGGGACCGGCTGCTGCTGCTGTTGTACCTCGGCGCGAAGAAGTATTTCTCGCAGATAAACGGGGATGATCTGCATAAATATGATGTCGACGTTCGACCCCCTGGTATGTAAGTATTGCCGCCGCAGTTTGCCCTACTCTATCTAGCTATCACGTTTTACGATGTACCAGGTAGAGTCTATGTATACGAGCCGGTCGCCCCGGTGGGGCGTATCAGGTTATTATCCTCGAGCCTGGTATACGAGTAGGTCAGTTTCGTGACTTCGAGCCCCGCCGAATGCATGCTCGTTGAAATTCGTTGGGACTTTTTCTTGTGTGCACAAATTTACTTGCGGAAAGCGCGAGAGCGTGAGTTAGCAACAACACTCGATGAGAAATCGACGAGCAGTGGGATTGCTGAACGCTATGTATATGCGCGATAAAAATTGAAGGCGAGAACCGGGGGGGAGAAGGGATGACACCTGTGACGACGGCTTGTCCAGAAGCTGGGAAATAATAGCGTGAAGAGGAAAAAATAAATGAATAAAAACGATGCGCGACATGGTCGGGACAGCAGTTACTTAGTAGTGCTAGTCGTAGCCACGCATCCAAAAAATCATGTATTATTATTACAGGACGGCAGGACAACTCGCCCTCACCACAACAACATGCTCCCAAGTTAGTATCGGACGTTGTTCTGTGTTTGCTCATCAGGCCGACGTTGGTGAGTTGCCACTTATTCCAATTTACCTGTTTATTTAGGCTTAGTCTAGACTAGATCTGCAGCATCGTTGTCGATATGTAGTCAATGCTGCTGCGCTGTTGCCTTTTTTCCATGTTTTTACATCCCGCCTTCTATCGAACGACATGATCGCACCATCACACCGCGTTTTCTAAATGCGCGACGTCATCATTAGTACCCCCATCGTCCGTCTTCATTCTTGATTATTGGAAGAGGGCCACCACGCCTGTAGCGCAGGCGATCGAACTATCACTCGAAGCTTGCAAATATTTGTTTCGACGAAAACTTCGTGAAAACTTCCAATTGAAAACTTCGCATCTAGCACAGCCAGCTGAAGCGTGTGCTTTTGTTGCTGTTGTTGTTGTTGTTGTTGTTGTTGTTGTTGTTGTTGTTGTTGTTGTTGTTGTTGTTGTTGTTGTTGTTGTTGTTGTTGTTGTTGTTGTTGTTGTTGTTGTTCTTGTTGTTGTTGTTGTTGTTGTTGTTGTTGTTGTTGTTGTTGTTGTTGTTGTTGTTGTTGTTATTGTTGATGTTGTTGTTGTTGTTGTTCTTGTTCTTGTTCTTGTTCTTGTTGTTCTTTTGTTGTAGTTCTTGTTGTTCTTTTGTTGTTGTTGCTGCTCTTGTTGCTGCTGTTGTTGTTGTTCTTGTTGCTGCTGTTGTTGTTGTTTTTGTTGTCGTCTCACATTAGCTCTTATTGTCAAAGTTCTAGTAGAGTTCGTGGTCACACAAAGGTGCTGGAGCCCTAGGAAAATCCGAAATGAATGAAATTCAATTTTTCGTGCGGGAAATACTACTCATTCCCCCTAAAAACGCACGATACGAAGAAGGCGCACAAGTGAAATTATCCAATGTCCAAACTGAAGAACTCACGATGGCCGCCGGCATCTACACAACTACAGCATAGAGCTCCCCCGTTCCCACAACTAACCAACTCGCGGCTACAAACTACAGCGGTTGGGTTGCCTGCACAGCACGAACCGCACGGTACGGTAATCGTGAGCACAGAGGATCGCGTCTGCTGTCTGGAGTGGTGCCAGAGTGACGACTCGCGGGCATGCAGTGAACAAAGAGCAATCGAACCAAAAATCATTAGACTATACAAATATCGATGATCGCATGTCTTTCCGAGTTATCTGACAGGTTGCAGCGCAGCTATCGTACGACGCCCGTGCCTGAAAATTGCGGGGGTTCGTTTCGCATGTTCAGGGTACACAACTCTACCAACTCTACAAAAAATCAGCGACGTGAGTGTAACATGTTGTACTACTGCCTCGTAAAAAAGAAACAGAAAAATAGACGATCGCTGCCCTGCGTCATGTTGGCGTGCGTGCGGGTCGTGTGTGGTGCGCGTTGTCGTCACGTCGTTCTCAGGCGGTTCTGTCTACTGCACATTACTACGACGACAGCAGTAGAGAACACCCAGTGCTCATCCTGATTCTTCATCCACTCCCGAAGAGTGATGGAAATTACGTGGTCACAGGATTCGCAAATTAAGTGAGAAACAGATAATAAACCAAATTACGTGAACCAAAATACGTGTTAATACGTACGACCAGTTGATCGCAAATGAACAGAGAAAAGCAAAATGAAATGTCAGCGTACCGTAACACACAGAAATAGGCGAGGCCAAAGAAACGCTACAGAGTTTTAGGAGAAACGAAAACACCGGAAGGATGTCCACTGGAATGAATGGGACATAAACGGACAAGAACCGACGCAGAAATACGCAAGGAAGCAAGCAGATAAAGCGATGAATCCCCTCTCTCACGGATGTCCCACTCTCTCATGTGTCGCGTAGAGGCGTTGGAAGCGTGTTGTGCATCGCTATCAACACGAAGAAGGAAGGACTGGAGAGGGATATAGAGAGGGGACGAAAGAACGAACGAAAGAAAGAGAGAAATAAGGCAAATTGAAAAACATCTGATCATGTTGATACCTCAGAGGGGGGGAGCGTAACAAGCAGCATACGTAGTATTCCGGCTCTCCGCTAGGTAGTAGACGAGCCGGGGAGCTAGAAACACGGTCCGCCACCTCTTTTCTATGCCCGTCGACAGCGGCCTCTGGTTTCAGCGCTGCTGCTGTCGCCCCCTCCCCCCCAAGAAAAAATGAAAGCCAAAAAATATAAAACACAGCCTAACAAAAGCCAAAAACGAAGTTTACTATAATATATCGAATTCGGGGGCAGCGAAAGTTTAGGATCCATGTCTTAGTCACAAGTCAATGGTTCCTTGCTAAACGATCTTCCACATGCTGTATGCTCTCTTCGGCAGCGGTATCAGTACGGCTAACCCCCGCCTCGTTCTCTCTTCGCCTTTCAACCCATCTGTTTGGCGTCCTCGGTTGCATGTCGTAGCCAGCTATATCTTCTGCCTCGGCCCTGTGCCAACTCGATGTGAAATCGTCCGCCGCTTTGGCCATCCCCCGTTTTTTTTTTTTTTCACTCACATTTACTTTCCAGCTTCTGGACAAGCCGTGGTCACAGGTGTCGTCTCTTTTTCCCCCGGTTCTTGCCTTCAATTTTTATCGCCCAAAGGGTTCAGCAATCCCACTGCTCGTTGATTTCTCATCGAGTGTTGCGAACTCACGCTCTCGCGCTTTCCGCAAGTCAAATTTGTGCCCAAAAAAAAGTCCCCACGAATTTATACGAGTAGGCACTCGGGGGGATTCGAACTCGCGAAACTGACCTATACCAGGCTCGAGGATAGCCTGATACGCCACCCGGGCCGACTGGCTTGAAACACCGTGATGTCGCCTACCAGGCATCGTGCCAATGCCATTCCTGGCCGACCCGGCCCCGGGTTCTTCCCACCGGCCATCGTCCCGAATATCACCCGTCGTGTCACTCGCTCAGAGTTTGCCCGCTGTAACGGTCCCCCATTTTTTTTTTTTTTTTTTCAGCACACTTTCACTTTCCAGCTTCTGGACAAGCCGTGGTCACAGGTGTCATCCCTTCTCCTCCCCGGTTCTTGCCTTCAATTTTTATCGCGCATAGGGTTCAGCAATCCCACTGCTCGTCGATTGTACATCGAATGTTGCTAACTCACGCTCTCGCGCTTTCCGCATAATAAACGGAGACGGCGTTTGTTTGCGGACCGTGATCTCGACGCTCTCGCATTGTGCCTTCTTGAGGGCGTTGGCGTACGACATTCGGTGGTCGGGGCTTTGCCGGCGATGGACGCCAACCATCCGAAGGAGGAGCTCGTGGCACGGCCTGAGGAACGAAGCAAAGAACTCCACGTACGTGAGAAGCCACGTCGCACACCCATAGAGCAGAGTCTCCATCACCTCAGCCTTGAGCATGCACACCTTCAGAATGAGCGGGCTCCATGCCATACAGCTCCAACTTGAACCGATCGAAGCATGCCTACCCGAGTGGGATCCGTGGTTTAATATCTGGCATATTGTCGGCGGTGTCGTTGAAAAAACGTCCCAGGAACAAAAACTGGAGTGTCTGTCAACATTCTACCCTGCTGGGCTGCGATGACGAGCGGTGAGGTATGAGATGCCGGGTTCGATGCCCGCAGGAGCATGGTTTCCATCTTCTTTTTCCGACACTGTGAGACCTGCTGCTTCGAAAACGTTCACAATTGCCACAATCATCTTCGCAAGGTTTTCCGTTCACTTCGAAACCAGGCCTACATCGTCGTCATGGATCGTACCCCGGGCTGTTATTCGTACACAATCTGATGGCTCAGCTTTTTCCTTGCACCCCGTCGCCATCCAGGTGACCCTAATACCTTAGGATACCTGGGTGCCCAGCACGGACGCATAATACAATAGAAGTATACCTTTTTTTGGCCAAAATGGTTTTCTGAATGACGGAGCTTCTTAACACAAAATCGTCGGAAATACGACATTTTTTTTGCCTGATTCTCGTTTCGACCCCAGGCCATATGGGATTTTTCATCCGGTAGCAGTTTTAATTTTCTCCAAACCAGTTGTTGGGACAGAGGTCTTTACCTCCCAAATTGAGGAACCTCAGAAAATAAGCGGTGTACCTTTATCGTAGAGCACGCGTCCACGGAAGCGTTACTAGCACACGACGCGTATCTCAGCGGCGAGGGAGGTCCAGTGAAAAGAGGCGGTGATATCACGCATCCTTGCCACAACCTTTTGGGTAGCGTCGAACCATTCCCGAGTATTCACCCCGCCATCAGTGCACGCGAGCTTTCTTGCCTTCGTGGGTATACCACGAAGGTACTCATCAAAGCTCCAGGAAGTTGGCGGGGTATCCCACGCGCGACCCATGGGCAACCTAACGGTTACCCTCGGATGACCCTAGGGTTGCGAATCACGGATGTGACTCACCGGAAACCCACGGGGAACCGGTGGACGACCCGATGGCGATCCACACATCACCCACATATAGGAGTGCTACGAGCTAGTACCATCAATTCGTGGGGGAACGACCGATGTCTCATGGGGAAAACATGGTCGACCCACGGGTGATCCACGGTCGACCAATTGGAGACCCACGGGCGACTCATGGGCGATCAACGGGTGACCCCCTTGCGACCCAAGGAAGTTGATCCATCTATGGGCCGACGGGTGACTCATGAACTGCCCATAAGCCATGACGTTAACCTGTGAAGCCGCGACATCCGTGGGGCGCCCATGGGTCGCCCCTGCGACAAGGCGATCAACGGGTGACCCCCTTGCGACCCAAGGAAGTTGATCCATCTATGGGCCGACGGGTGACTCATGAACTGCCCGTAAGCCATAACGTTAACCTGTGAAGCCGCGACATCCGTGGGTCGCCCATGGGTCGCCCCTGCGACAACGGTAGCAGGCTTTGCCCTATCCGTTTTTCTGAATTACGGGACACTCCTTCACCCAACGTAGGCGGCGTTAAACTCTTTTTTTTTCTTTTGCCATGTTGTTCGCTTCTTGTGCGTGCCCAGGCCTTGAGATTTATTAACCAGGTTAGACGATATTTCTTGCCTTGAGATTTATTAACCAGGTTAGACGATATTTCTTCCTCAAGTACTGCTTTGGTGTTTGGGGTACAAAAGGTTACATATATAGCTCCTTAACGCCTTTACCGCTGGAAACCCGTTTTTTGCGACAAGCACACTTGGAATTAGTATGGGAAGGAGTTTTAGGGCTCTAAAAGGGTTACGTCAGGAGTCTCAGAACAATTTGGTGCTCCCCCTATAGTGGCTCGCGAACATTGCCTGTTCGTAGGGTGGCATCCTCTGTCGCGGCTCGCTCGGATCCGCTGAACACCGAGACCGTAAAAACACCCCTCCCTTCCAACCGTAAAAGCAACCCCCCCCACCCAAGGTAGCGTGCAAATATTGTCTTGCTAAGGCGGTGTTCCTCGCCCACGATTTTATGTTTTTGCTTTATAAACAATGCACCAGCTAGATGCCGCATTTAACGTGAGGTAACCGCCCTTCTCATTGACACCACGCCGCCACAGGAAATCACCCCCCTCGATAAAAAAGCAATAACGAATAGCCCAACGGTTGTCTCGGGGGGGTCGTTAGATACCACTCTCGAGACCATCAGAAAAACCACCCCCACCGGGCGATAAAAAAAAAGAGAAAAACTCAAAAATACAACCACCCGCGTTGGATGTTTTGACGCGTGCTACGATAGAGAGAGGCGCACCGCGCTTTGTCTGAGATTCCTCAATTTTGGGAGCTTAAGACCTCTCCCAAACACTGATTGATTTGGAGTAAAACATAACTGATGCAGGATGAAAAAATTCCCATGACGAAGGTACGCGAACGAGAATCAGGTGGAGGGGATCCGACGATTTTGGGTTAAGAGCCCCGCCGTTCAGAAAACGTTTCAGACGAAAAGTGATACCTCTACCGTAGCCTGCGTCTATTACATTATAAATACGGTACGCTTACTGTTTACCCGTGTGAGCAATCCCCCATGGCCTAGGTGTGCAGCAACGGCATAGGGTACGCCCGCCGATCCGATGTGGAAACCCCGTTTAGGTCAGATCTTGTTTGTCCTGAAAGCGCCGCATGCCTCATATCCTAGAACGCGTGCTGAGCATACATAGACGTGTCTAGTACCAGGTGCTTCGATAAATTGTATACTTTTCGAAGTATATATGTAAATATTTCGTAGAATTCAGAGTAGCGTTCCCGGTTGATAGCGATTGTTTAAATCAAGTTGTATATCCTTCACGAAACCAAACCTCGTGGCCGAAGTTATAAGCAGGTTACTCTCGTGTTCTTGAGTGCCTACTGCTGTATGACAGGCGGGGTCTACAGCTTGCTGGGCTTAGTTTTAGGGGTTCCCACCTCTGCACGGAGAAGCCACCCCTCCGCCCCCCGCGTTCAATTCGACCCGAAATCCCCGCGTGAAGCAGTGTGTCTTCATTCCCTCCTACCGCCGTTCGCATTTCTTGTTCCAGAGCAATCTCTCGCTCCTCATCCCTCCGTGTCAAACTCATGCTCAAGTGGCCACGAAAACAAACTAACGCGAGTGCGACGGTCAGGAAAATCTCGATGCTGCCTGCCTTGGGACAATATCCTACCACATCCAATCTGTCCCGCGATCCTTGAGTGCAACCGAGACGCGTGCTACGATGGAGGTAGCGCGTTTCGTCTCAATTGCTTTCTGAATGGCGGGGCTTCTTAACCCAAAATCGTCGGGAAAACACGATATATTGGTTTCTTGATTCTCGCCGTGTACCTAGGCCCTGTGGGATGTTCCATCCGGTAGCAGTTTTATTTTTCTCCAGATCAGTTTTTTGCCTTAGAGACGTCTCAAGCCCCCAAATTGAGGAAACCTCAAAGAAAAAAATGTGGCGCTGCACCTCTATCGTATCACTCATCGAAAGGCCTTCCTTCTTGCTCCCGGCGCCCACGCTTTTTTGTCTGCCTCGTCTCTGCGCTGCCTCACCCTGGGCTCAAGCTAAGAACGAACAACGTCCAAACAGATGAGGGCGACGGTCGTGAAGTTCTCGACGCTGCTTGCTTTGGGTGCGCTCCCCGCAGCGCCTCGGGGTGCATCGGGGCAAACCGATGACGACGCGTCGATTGTGTACTGTGAGGAGGACGGATCGAGCGCGCACTACGAGGAAGTGTTGAGGTAAAGCTCTGGTTTGTGTTTCGTGTTGTATGTATGTAGCTCATATAATACGATGTACAGACGGACGGGTCACAACTGGTGGTGGTTGGTGGCTACCTGAGGAAATAATATATTGCATGGTTGACATTGAGCGACTGCCTTGTGACCAATGCTACGGTATGATGGCGGGGGGGGGGGAGGTACTCAAGATTGGCTTGTCTTAGTACGTCATTGACCATGGACCACACATCCTTCTCGAGACGAAGCAGCACCTTTCGCATTTCTAGCGGGGACATTTTTCGACTTTTTGGGGGCTCAGTATGTCTCTTCCATACATTTTACATAATAGACACTTTTTTCTTACGGTATCAAGAAGTCATCCCTCTATTCGTAGTGCGATAAAATATATTCAGCATAAAAAAAAAGTTTTACGGGTAGCATTTGCTGGATTAACTAATAAAGCGCCTGTCCGATGTAAAGCTTCTCGAGTGAGGAACTAGCGGTTTGTCGTTAATCGAGTAATTTCACTCTTGAGCACGTATTGTTTTAGGGCTAAGGCACAGAGAAGCTTGGTCGGTCGGGTTGCGCGAACGAATGCCTTCGAGAAGTCATTTAGTAGTATCGGGTGAGATGTTGAGCTCCTCATGTGAGCACCTCAAGGACTTTCTGATGCTGCACGCACCCTTTCCGTAGGATGGCTCTTGTTTCGCAAATAACATCGTGTCCTGGGTGATCAAAAGGGGGTGCAGAAGCGTGCTACGATACGGGTGGCTCTTTCTGCCTGAAACTCGGTATCTATCTGCCTGAAGTGACTAGTGGATGCTTTCCACCCCAAAACGTCGGAATTTCATCATGTTTGTTTCGCGGTCTTCTGTTGTACACACATTGATTGGCCGTCGGGACAGTTCAGTCCATACGAGTGACAGTTGTTTCGTTTTTCCCCAGCAGCATACATTTTGACGCGAGCCGACGAGGACGGAAGGCAATGCTGAATTATTCTCGCGACAAAAAAAAGGCACGTACGTGTACCGCATGCATAGTGAGGGGGGGGGGGGGGGGCTGTGACCCGGGATCTGAGCTACACTACCTCCGGGAAGGAGGGAGCGCGAGAGTAATGCCAGGATAAAAAATGGGGTGGAAAACGAAAACAATCTCTCCAAGTGAAGACCCCCGGAAAAATAGCGGTGCACGCTGCCGCTGCTTGCGCCTATCCCCCCCTACGGTGTCCTTGGTCTCGTTGTTGGGTGTTAGGCAACCACAACCGAGTTGCGCGCAAGCAAAACTCGATTGTATAGCTACCAGGGTCCTCCAGTTGCGTATAATCACACAGCCGCGCGATAAGAAAAAATATCGTTCGTTGCGTAAGGAATCACGACATCGCGAAAAAAAGCAAAAATCGACCCTGCGCTTTCGTTCGTCGTTGTGAGCAAATCTCAACCTCGCAATAGGCTATCTAATCCCCGTTCGTTGTAAGCGATCACCACCACGCCGTTCGCTGTGCAATCGGCCACAATTATTCCGTTGGTAAAGCAATCACAATAATAATGTCGTTAAAAAAAAATGAAAACTCCGTCAGTTGTAAGAGCTTTAAATATCATCTCCGTGTAAATATGCAGGCACAACTCCGTCGTGAAACACATCTCACGACTCCTTGACGAAACCACGGTAAAGACTCATCTCGCTGTTCGTAAGCATAAACCTCCATTGTTGTTGTGTAGGCCATTACAACTTCGACCACAAGTTCGTGTAGGTAATCACACGTCCGTTGCAACCACACCCGAACATCGACAGCGAGAGCTTGGCAAAAACTGACAGGGTTATTTTGCCCCTGAGTTCAATGCTTTTTCTTCTTCCGTGCGTATGGAGTTAGGGTTATTCTTTCGAACTCATGGTCTCCAATGTTTTCCTGTTTTGGAAGTGTTTTGGGGAGACCATGGCTTCGATATCAGTGCTTAGGGAGGGGTGTTACGAGGGTGTTATGACGATGGTAGGATGAAGTTATGATGATGTTATGATGCTGTTATGGTGGTGTTAAGATGGTGTTATGATGATGTTGTGATGGTGTTATGGTCATGTTATAGAGATGTTATGATGACGTTATGATGATGTTATGATGATGTTATGATGATGTTATGACGATGTTGTGATGATGTTATGATGATGTTATGATGATGTTATGGTGGTGTTAAGATGATGTTATGATGAAGTTGTGATGATGTTATGATGATGTTATGACGATGTTATGATGATGTTGTGATGATGTTATAGTCATGTTATAGTGATCTTATGATGATGTTATGATGATGTTATGATGATGTTATGATAATGTTAAGACGATGTTATGATGATGTTATGATGATGTTATGATGATGTTATGGTGGTGTTAAGATGATGATATGATGAGGTTGTGATGATGTTATGGTGATGTTATGATGATGTTATTATGATGGTGTTATGATGTTATGATGATGTTATGATATGATGTTATGATGATGTTATGATGTTATGGTGATGTTATGAGGATGTTACGATGATGTTATGATGATGTTGTGATGATGTTGCGATGATGTTATGATGGTGTTACGATGATGTTATGATGATTGTTACGATTATATTATGATGATGTTATGATGATATCATGATGATGTTATGATGATGTTATGATGGTGTTACGATGATGTTATGATGAGGATTTGATGGTGATGATGGTGATGATGATAATGATTATGTTATGACGTTAAAATACCCTCATTTTCAGTACTGGTTTTAGGGTACTCGCACGAGTGACTCTATACCCCACCGACGACAACACTTCAGCGTACCTTTTACCATTCCCTTCAAGATTCGTACAACAAAAAAATGAAGCAACACGACGGCTCAAGTCCGCGGAAAGGAACACGGGGGGGTCACTCGCGCGCGAGTGATCCCACGCCACAGCAAAAAGGGCGGGAAAAGTGACCAGCGCCCACGACAACAACATCGGGATTTAAAAGCGGTCAAGTCGGCATGCCAGGCCTATACTAAAAGCTTTATATATATATCGTATATATATATTTCCTGATGCAGATAAGAGCAAGATGTAGCTAAGTACGAGCGCCTTGTTTCGGCTTGTCACGGGGCGCTCTTGAGTCGAGGAACCCGCACTGTATCGTACCCTGGATCGAATTGAGGCAATTGAAAGAGGGCGGCGTTCGGTTGAACATTTCCACTAGGCTTCCTGCTTGATTGATTTCCCTCGGTTTTCAGAGTATGTCTGCCGCAGGAGGTGTAGAAACGTCGTGAGAGACGTGTCGTCTATAGCTGTATCTGGGCCAAGGCTATGGTTAGGGTGTTCAATTTTTTTTATTGGGGGGGGGGGGAATGTTGCGATGGCTTGGGATCATTCGCGCGAGTGGTCAACTCCCTGTTCTTTCGTGTCGTCTGAAGCTTGCGTGCTGTTTTAGTTGGCCACATGCTACGCGGTAGGGGGGGGGCGCCCCCATTTTCACTCTTTTGTGGACTTGAGGGACTCGTACGGGTGACTCTGCCTCGCTGACAAAAGTATGCTGGACGTTGTTTTGGCTCAGCGTCGCTCACCACTCATTCCGTTGCAGGTCCATAGCGCATAGTTAAGATATCACGAGAGCTTAAGCCCGCCAAAAAACTGGGGGAGGGGGTCACTCGCGCGAGTGACCCCGACCCACCGCGAAACAACAAAGGCCCCATAAAAACAATATCACACCCCTACCGTAGGCTTGGTTGATTTTACGACAATTGGAGCCCGCAACAGAATGGATAGTTACGCTGCGCCAGACCAAACGACTCAAAAATGGTTTGTCCAAGAAGTGAGGTACAGACGCACAAATGCGAGTGGCGCAAACACGACATCGCAGACGGTGGTGTACTCTCCCCCTACCGTAGCCATGAGCGTTGCTGAGCGCTTGTCGTGATCACTAGACCCGCCGCTTTGCTGCGCGCAGCGGCGAAGAGAACAGAGTATTCAGCCGTATGTTTTTTATCGCCGAGCCACACCCACGCACGAGCCGTACCATTGTGTTTGAGTCACCCCGCGCTACCAAGGGGTGGCACCTTTCGGGAGAAACGTTTTATTCTGACCTTCTGGTCGCTTGGGCTCCTCAAGTGAGTCGAACCATCTCGGATATTATATGAAATGAAGATACACTCCAGCTGTGAGATCGAAGATTTCGTCGAAACTCATCTTTGCAAGCTGTGTGTGATACTCCGATCGCGCGCATTAGGAGTTGTGTGTCCTCATTAAGGATATAGGTCGGCGACTCCCCTTACAACTACAGTGTAGCTATCAGGGTCAACCGCGTGATTTTAGTCAGTCTGTGCGCGGAAACTATAAAACCCGTTTCTGAGGGTATTGTACGATGATAGTTTCACGAGTGTTCTTGTAGTATATATAAAAAGGACTAGCGCATAGAAACACCGGTCGGACTGCGCGACTGCGCGAACGAAGGTCTTCGCTCGAAGTCGTGTGAGCTATTGCGCTCCTCATGTTGGAAGCTCAGAAGCATCTGCCTCACCTCTAGCATGGGATGACGCTTTTGTTACAGACATGAGGATTCGGTATCGTAGTATCATCGACTGCCCAGCTGACAGATAGCCGAACCATTCAGCTGATGATGTACCCGGGGACCAGAACAGTAATCCCTCGACACGCTGTGAGAACCCCAAGTTTCCGTAAACATCCCAAACCACCATATACTCCACAGGGATGTCACATGGACGTCGAAGGCTACAGCACTGTACAGGACAGGACACATTATTAGCACTAAGAAACGCAGTAATACGAAATCCAGGCGGGTGATATTTACAAGGACTGTCATGGTACCGCAGGCACCGTGTGGGACGGGACGGCCGTGTTGCTAGGAAAAAATTTGGGCTCCCGTTGTCAACGGGACGGGATCCCATCCTCAGTTTTTCTGCTCCCGTTGTGATGGGATGGGACGGGACAATTTGCGTCTAGACGGGACGGAAACGGGACGGGAAAAGTCCCATGCTTTCTAGACGGGACGGGAACGGGACGGGAAATGTCCCATGCTTTCTAGACGGGACGGGAACGGGACGGGAAGATAAGAGTTTTTGTACTGATGAGGACGGGACGGGAATCGAATATGGCTCCTATCGTTCAGACGGGATGGGATGGGACTATCACGTTTTATAGTGGGACGGGAAACAATGGGAAATTTATCATTGTCGATGGGAAAGACAACGAGGAAGGCAATGGGAAAATTGCCGTTGTCGATGGGAAAGACAACGGGAAGCCCACTGGGGATATGTGGGACGTCGTCAACGGGACATAGATGCTCAACGGGACGTACACCCCGCCTCCCCCAAGCGTCGTTACGAACTAGTAGTGTCTACCGCCGTGTACGTCGGCACATGCAGTAGGTGTCAGATGCCGAAGCGCTGGCAATAAAATAAAAAATCTGCTAAAATATAGCTATATTTGTATAATATGTTCCTTGTGAAGAGGACACATTGCGTGCAAAGATGATTCTGAAAATGAAAACGAGGTATCAGATATTATATGAAAATGACACGATGAAACTTTTTAAAATTGCTCGTAGAGACCCATCCAACAAAAAAGGAAAGAACAAAACCTCGTGGGTTTTTTGTAGAAAACAAGACCAAGAAAACCCCTGACGTCTGCTTGTTTCTCCCAACGCCTGCACCCATCTTATTCACGGGAGTACCACTGATCGCAAATGACGGAATTGGCTGTGCCGGAGGCTCAGAAGCCGAGCCACCGCCGGCCGATTCCGCCATGAGGAACGTGTGTGTAGTGCGTGTGTGGTGCGTGTGTGGTGCGTTTCTCTCCAAGAGTGAAAAAATAAATAAATAAAATGGGAGAGCTGACAGCGTACCACAACAATAAATATTTAAATCCAATATTCACATAGTCTACAATATATATATATAGAAATACAGTATAAAATACAACTTTTTCTACTGAAACTGAGACACTACACGTAAGTGGGAAGTGCAAATAGGAGATTTGGGAGGTTGAGTGGAAAGCGCAAATGGGAGGAAGATGGGAACTGAAAATGGGAGCAGCATGTCCACAATGGTCATGGGAACGGGAGCACGGGGATAGCGGGACGGGAAGCAAGTGGGACGGGATAAATTATCCTACCAACGGGATGGGAAGTGATGGGACGGGAGAAAGTATCCGACGATGGGATGGGAAGCAAGGTGGGGACGGGAGGACGGGAGGATACTATTTCGGCCATATGGGACGGAAATGGGTAGGAAAAACATGATGGGATGGGACGGGAGGTCGTGGACGGGAGACGTTTCACGATGGGACGGGACGAGAATACCCGTCCCGTCCCGTTCTCTATGGGAATTCCCGTCTGGTTGACTCCCATGATAGTCCTTGTGGATATTATGGCAAAATAATTAATGCAGGAATATATATGTTATTGTGAAGTTGGCGTAAAAGGCTCACCCTTTTTTTAAATGAAGAACCCAGCCTAGGTCGTATCTTTGCTGGTTTCTTGTTACGTGACTCGTAGAAAGCGTTGTAAGACAGAGCGTAGGGGCTTTTTTTTATAATGAAGCGTTTTGTGAACGGTCCGGGCTTCCTCAACCACAAAATTGGTCGAAATCTTGCTC
This sequence comes from Undaria pinnatifida, assembly GCA_012845835.1. Lineage (NCBI taxonomy): Eukaryota > Phaeophyceae > Laminariales > Alariaceae > Undaria > Undaria pinnatifida. Next base: position 4,896,990 of record JABAKD010000018.1, on the reverse strand, counting down.
TTGTCTTGCTGTTTCGCAATATTTTTCGATTTTATGTCCAGGCCAAACGTATTGTGAAATGACCTGGCTCCTCAACCCTAAAAATCTTCGATTTTTTTTTTTCGTTCTTGTTGTTGGAGAGAGTTGTTGGAGAGAGAAAAAAAAAAAAGTTGAAGCCCCCATGGGATTGTCTTTTTTTTCACTCTTTATATTTGAACAGATCGATCAATTCGAGCCATCTCACGGTAGGTGCTTGGATGCAAAAGATTTTAAGAATTTCTGTGATCCTAACGTGAGGATCTCACTCAAAAGCTCACAGCCCGGAACAGGACTTCGAAGGAATTCGTTAGCATAATAAGCCGACCAAAATATTCTATGCGTTATTCCTGCAAAAAAAAAACGTACTTGTACACACTCGTGAAAGTACTTGACTAACAATGACTTACTTGGTAGTTCTTCACTTTGAGACGCGTGTTAACATGGAGGTGACCCACTTTTTTTTCGAGACCTCTCGTATTTTTGGGAGCTTAAGACATGTCCTTTTTAACGAATCCCAAAAACTGAATCTCGGAGAAAAAAAAATGCTACAACAACACCGGATGAAAAATACCATGACGAACCGTAGGTATAACAACGAAAATTATGCAAAAAATCAAGGGAATGACCTGTTTCGGGACGATTCTCCGTTCAAGGGACCTCGTCACTCGAAAACCAGATGTCAGACAAAAAGTGATACCTCTGTCGTAGCACGCGTCTCTTGAGTCAGTTCAATCGGCCAGAAAGAAACATTTAACCCCAAAATTCCACCCCCTACCGCACTATCTATAATAGAGAAATGACTCGATGCCTTGTACGATAGAGAGGCAGCACTGTTTGGGACATTCCAACGTTTTGTGAACCACCGGGCTGGTCCTCAACCCCTATTTTTTTTTACAAATTTCGCTCTTCTTTTTGTTTTCGAAATATTTCCGAAATTGTAATTTGTTCGCCGGGTGTAGAAGCGGTTCTTATGTATCTTTCCGAAACCGTTTTTGCGTCAGGTGCTGAGCTCCTCATCATGTTTGTGCAGATGCCTCGGGGGTAAAAAAAACGGAATGCTCCTTTTTTCGTACCGCGCAGCATTCGTTTTTCTCGTGTGGTGTCTTCTTCACGTTATTTTCTGATTGCAAAGAAAGATGAAAACGGTCAACATGCCTATAACAGTAACAACACATCAGATATATATATGTAGGTCCGAGCCAACCAGTTACTGACTTGCCCCCACCCTGCTCTGACATGCTATTTATTATAGTTTCCGTAGGCGACCGATCCCACCTCCAGAGTGCCGTGGAGATAGATGTGGAACCATGAAGGTGATCTGGGGTTTAGTTTATATAGGTCTTGGTCTCGTAGCGTGCTACACAGTAGATGTGCTACCCTTTTTTCTCCCGAGGCATGTCACCTAAGGAGGTCTATCTATAAAACGTACCCAAAAATGATAACGTACCCAAAAATTATATTTAGGCAGACAAGCCCGTTAAACTTAACCTATTATGGCCCAGGTATTCAACGAAATGTACTGAAAAGCCAAAAATGAAATTCCGACGATTGGGGGTTAAGGAATCCCGTCATTCAGAAAACAATTTTCGCCAAAAAACGGTATACCTTAATATTACATCTATCGTATTAATAGCACGCGTCTCGCCGTATCGGAATACAGAAATAAAAGACGCAGAAATCTCAAACTCGCTTTGCATCTCTATGCCTACGGTAACATGTTTTCTTGCTCTTGCCCAACAACAGCGGGTCTGGGTCTGCCATGATGCGCTGGGGGGGATCCGACACCGGCTGCCCCAACCACGTCAACTGGGGCATCAACCCCAACGACGCACAGGTCAGACATACACCACATCACCTCGCCTGTTGTTGCATTTTGCGATATGTATCTCTCTTATAAGATATTGTAGCTGTCGCTAAAACGAGCGACAGCTGATAGATGTAACTGTCGTCAGACGTGTGCGTCCGCCACCACAGCACCCATTTTTCTGGTGACCTGTTCTAAATTCAAGTTAAAGCGTACAAACACACGAATTTTTTTTTTCGAGTAGAGCGCTATTACGGGGGGACCGCATGTGGGAATTAGAAACTCGCTTCGCTCGAATAATTAGCGATGTATGTCAGAAAATGATGGTAACTGCATGGTTTTACCTATCGATTGAAATATTGTGTCTTGCGATTCGTGTACAACAACAAACTATGAAGCTTTAACACGTTGTTTACCACACCCAAAGATTGTGTTAACATACCACATCTAACATCAAACCTTGTAGAATAATAAGCAATATCAGGAAAGGTGATATATATAAAGGGATGTCTTCTTGTTACAACAGTCAGATTCATCCCATTTAAGGAGTAATACTTTCCGCGCACATCTTGAAGTGTCCCGCCCGCCCCTCCCGACCCGATCCCTCTCGTTCAAACGCCCCACCTACTAACCAAAATCTGCCAGAGTAGTAAACACTTCTTGTACCAGCCAGCTGATTTCACCTTATTATCTTTCTGGCCATCTAACTTAAAATCTAGAATATTAAACAATACCAGGCGGGTGATATAAAGGCATGTCTTCTTGCTACAACCGTCAGATTTGTCCCCTTTAAGGGTTTATTGTTTCCGCGCACATACTGAAGTTTCTCCCCACCCTTTTGTTCAAACGCCCCACCTACATACAATCGAAATCGGCCAGAATAGTAAACACTTCTACGCAACTGATATCACGTCATTATCTTCCTAGCCATCCATGACGCATAGCTTTCGTTCATTTTCCCCCGCCCCCCTCCCCCCAACGCCCCACCACCCGCACGATCACCTAGACCTAGCACCACGCGTATAGCAAGCACCTACATATATGCGTGATACGCGCGATCGGAGTATTACACACAACAAGCTTGCAACGATGAGTTTCGACCAAATCTTCGATCTCACAGCTGGAGTATTTTATATTTCGTGAGACTTCAACCCCTTGAAAATCCTTACCTCGCCCCCCCCCGCCCCCCCCGCTCCCCCCCCTAACGCCTCCTCCTTCTCCATCACCCGCACCATCGCCTAGACCTAGCATCACGCGTATAGCAAACCCCTACATCTATGCGAGATGATACCCCCCCCCCCCCCCCCACGTCCTTGACCTAGCACCACGCGTGTAGCAAATCTATGCGACATGATTTTTTCGCCCCCCCGCCCCCCCCCCCCCCACGTCCGTGAAAACTCCGCTCTCCCCTCACCGGTCATTCGGCTTACAGGATTCACGTGACAAACTGATGAATTTCCTTCTACAGGTGTCAGATTTTGTCCCCCTCATAAACGGGTTTTAAGGGCTTTTTTCAAGTTCCGCGCACAGACTGACTAACATCACCCTGTTGACCCTGATAGATCTACATCGTAGTTCCAACGGGAGTCGCCGACCTATGTCCTCAATGACGACACACACATCAGTAATACGCGTGATCGGAGTATCACACACAGCTTGCAAATATGAGTTTCGACAAAATATTCGATCTCACAGCTGGAGTGTATTTTGATTTTTATAATATATTTACCAGCTATAAATTTTTTGAATGGTTTACGGATCAAGGTTACACGGTACAAGGGGGGTAAAGTCATACTTGCTCTCCCTTACTCAAACGCCCCACCAAATATCGAAATCCGCCAGATTATTAAACACTTCACGCACAGGATATCACCTCATTATCTTTCGAGAGCCATCCATGCCGCTGTGCCCCCCCCCCCCCCCCCCCCCTCGCCAACCCATCCCCCCCCCCCCCCCCTCGAACACTACACCCTTTCTTTATTCACTGATTGTACGACTTACCCCAGGATATACATTATAAACTGATGCATTATTTCCAAAACCGTCGCATTTATCCCCTCAAAATAATGTATAGTTTCCACGCACATATTGAGCTGCCCCACACGCCCCCCCCCCCCCGCCCCAACCCCCCCCCCCCCCCCCCCCCCCCCCCCCGGGCCCCCACGTCCTTCAAAACTCCGCCCCCCCCCCCTCACCGGTTATTCGACTAACAAGATTCACTTGATAAAAGGATACATTTCCCTTTACAGCTGTCAGATTTTGTCCCCCTCAGAAACGGGTTTTATAGTTTCCGCGCAGAGACTGACTAAAATCACCCTGTTGACCCCGATAGCTACACTGTAGTTGTAAGGGGAGTCGCCGACCTATATCCTTAATGAGGACCACAACTCGTAATGCGCGCGATCGGAGTATCACACACAGCTTGCAACGATGAGTTTCGACGAAATCTTGGATCTCACAGCTGGAGTGTATTTTCATTTTTTATAATATTTTGTACGAAGCAGTGACGACATGTAATCAACCTGGTATTATTTAATAATCTCATGTAATCACAATGCGCATGGCCATCTACAAACGAAGAAAAAAGCAGCACTCTGCGAAGGCCAGGCAGACTGACTTTCACCGATGACATCATGGTATTTTGTAAAGCTTAGTCTATATGTATATACCAGGTATGTATTATGTATGCATGTAGACTATGTATGTAGACTATGTATGTATCTATATTTATTATGTGTGTATGTTTTATGTATGTATGTATGTATGTTGTATGTATGTGTATGTGTATGTATGTATGTATGTATGTATGCATGTATGCATGTATGTGTGTATGTATGTGTGAATGTATGTATGTATGTATGTATATATGTATATATGTATGTATGTAGACAATGCATGTATGTAGACTATGTATGCATGTACCAGGTATGTATATGTATGTATGTATGTATGTATGTATGTATATATGTATGTATGTATGTGTGTATGTATGTATGTATGTGTGTATGTATGTATGTACGTATGTATGTATGTATGTGTGTATGTATGTATGCATACTCGGTACGTCACAATTTTGTTTTCCATCGATGTTAGTGTCTAAATGCTTTGTTTCTCATCAATCCATGAGCCCAGCACATACGCGGAGGGAAAATAATTCCTCTACACGATGCGGCTTCCCCTTACAAACAGTACCAACCGACGAACATGTCCATCCCGGCCTACCCGATGATGCTCGAAGCCGGTGGGAGTACGGACCTCAGCTCTACGGCCAATGCCGTCGGGATCATGCGGAACGGCGTCGCCATGTTCAGGTAATTGCAGGAGCACAAACGCGTGCTGCGACAGGGTTCTAGACAAGGAATCGGTCTACGGTACCCAGTCCCGCCAACTTTTTTTCTTTCACGAAATCGATGGTGTTGAAACCAGCTCCCGGCCGTATCTCCTGACATGCGGTGCCCCTTGCCAACCCGACGTCATGGTGCGATACACCTTTTGCAAACAAGAAAATATATGAGGATGTTGTTTTCCACAACATTCTTGGTCGTGTCGAGCGGTGTGATGAAACGCTTTCCGGTTGGGGGCGGGGGTCGGGGCTATCGTACAACCAGTCATTTTTTGGGCGAAAGTCTTTACTTCGGACAGGGCTCCAGGACTAAACGAACCTACGAAATATGGGCAGAATGTCATCGGTGTTTCGTAGTAGTGTTAACCCCTTTAGAGCCCCCGAACCCCTCCCTATACTAAAAACAAGTAAAAGTGTCCCCAAAAACGGGTTTCCAGTTGTAAAGGGGTTAAGGTATTAGTGGGGTATTAGTCCAGTTGAACACTTGCAACTGGTTAACCAATAGCTTACCCAAACTAAGCCTTATAACACTCTTCCCCCCTGAAACGGCGGGATAGCAGGTCGGCCGGATATACGGGAGGACCTGTCAATATATCCAAGCAATTTCATTCCCTGGGGTACCAGGGAGAGTATCTTTCAAGTTCGACATGGGGAAAATCTGAATTTTTTTTGTTGTGGATGGTGGGGATCGAACCCACGACCCAAAAACCCATGGTCTGTCGACGACGCCATTTGTTAAGGAATTAGTGGAGTATTAGTCCGTTTGACCTCTTGCAAAAGGTTAACCAATAGCTTACCCAAACTGAGCCTTATAACACTCTCCCCCCCTGGCTTGGAAGTCAACTGGCCAATTGGTTAACCTTTTGCAAGTGGTCAAACGGACTAATACCCCACTAATGCCTTAACAGTAGGATACTGCTCATTGATTGCCTAGGCCAGACGGGATGTTTGCTACTCGGGAATATCTCCGTTGAGCGTGGCAGCATAATAAGCCGCGGAACTTCGTGCGTTTCTTCACGTTTATGCATTTTGCGCCACAGCTTTGAACTTCCGCGCCTGTGTCACATGTCCAACCATTGCCGTCGCCACCATTTACTCTCTCCCCCCCCCCCCCCCCCCGCCACCGTATGTCGCCCAATTTCACACATCGGAAAGGCCATATCTTTATTGATGATCTGTTAATGACCTGTGTCTTCTATGGAAGACAGATCCATGCTTTTTACGATCATCTGCATGGCGTCGTATAGACCATGTTTCTGGGTGCGAGCCGGATGATACAAATGAAATAGCATGGGGTTCCCCGGTTGGATCCATACCACACACAGATCATGCGACGCGTGCTACGATAGAGATAGCACTTTTCGTCTCAAATTTGTCTGAATGACGGCGGTTCTTAACCAAAAATCGTCGGGGAAAAAAAAAAATAACGGGCAATTTGTATTGCATGATTCTCGTTGTTGTGTACCTAGGCCATCAGATTTTTCATCCGGCAGCGGTTTTTGTTTTTCTCAAAATCAGTTTTTTGGGAGAGGTCTTAAGCTCCCAAATTGAGGAAGCCTCCGAAAAACAAGTGGTGCACCTCTGTCGTAGCTCGCGCCCTTTTCCGTATGCCGTGACGACAGAAACAGGATCTAGATGAACCAGATCCTGATCTGACAACGACGATTTGCAACAGTTGGGACTATCCGTTGCGAACTTAAAAACCCTCCCTTGTTGTTCGCCTCGCGCGCAAGTGCATTCTCAAGCGAGCAGGTAGTGGAGTACGAAGACACGGCCTTTTACCGCGAGTCGAACAGTTTCGATCTCTGCGGAGGGCACTCTACAGGACAGGGCACCTACCACTACCACAGCACGGCGGGTTGTCTGCAGGAGCAGGCGGCGCTAGCGGCGGGGACCAGCGCTAGGGAGCACTCTCCACTGCTTGGTTGGGCTTATGTAAGTAGGCATTTTCTTGGTACAGTACGTGGCCCTATATAGTGCGGGTCATATAGTGCGGGTGTCCGATAGTGTGCGGGTGAAATCGTTTGGCACAATATAGACCCCCCTATAGTGGGCGGTTTTTATATAGTGCGGGTGCCCTGTATAGTGCGGGTAAATTTTTGTGACACATAGCCGCACTATATAGGGCCACCTACTGTACTTACTACAGCCAGAAACTATCCCATACGTTTTCTTGCGTGCGGTTTTCCCTGGAGTTTTTGCTGCTGGACTACGCCGCAATAGACGCAGGGACCAGCCGCGCTGGCGAGAACTCTGCAACGCTTGAGTAGGCCTACGTAAGCGCTTCTTGATAAATCATGGCAACCCGGATTTAGGCTGGGCTTGTCCAATATGATGATGCGTTTGCACGTCCCTTAGGCCTCTGGCAGAGGACGTCGCGGTCGACGCGGGGACGTGTTGCGTGTTCTATGTGGCTCGCGATTCGCAGTTCGGGACGGATTCACAGCAAGGCGCCCAAGGTGGAAGGATCTAGCCGGAAGGTGCACCTAGAAGATCACGAACAACGATTAGAAGGATAGCGTGAACTACTGCGTCCCGTCTTGTGACACGTGGAAACGTTCCACGTGCAGAAACGTGCCTGTTGTCCCTGCGAACTGCGTCAGACGGTTTCACTTCGAGCACCCCGCCCACCTCGCACCCTCAACAGAACCAGAGCGTTCGCGAGCACTTTGCGCTGCTAGAGGGTGGGTTTTCAGAAGCGTCCCTTGATTGTGTACCAGATAGCAGGTACAGAGAACATCGACACGTAAACAAAACGCGCAAGTACCGACCCCGGCCCCGGTGATCGGGGTTCTCCTGTGCGCGAGCGCGGGTGTGTTCTACACCATCGTCAGTATAGAGGCGCACGGGATGGATACATTCCCGTAAAACGAGATCTGATTCAGCCTGATTTGTTTTTCATTCCCCTGCTTCTTAGAAGATCTCCTGTGATGTACGGGTTTTATTTTTCAAGAACTTTCTCCTTGCTTTTGGGGTTCCCTCGGGTTTCCTCCTCTTAATAGTAGCAGGCGGCGGTAGAGGCGGTGATCAAGGCTGCTTGGATATGCTTGCATAGAACGTCCTTGACAATGTTGGACGAAAGTTTGTGACGCACGAGATGATATGGATGATGCACAACACATGTGGAATAGGCTGATATTGACCAACGGTGTTCACGGGCCCAAACCAGTACCCGCCGCGGGCCGGGTAAGGACGCTGCTCCTAAACTCTGGTGGCCGCGCAAGGAGGTCTCACGGGGTGGGTCGGATCAGAAGGTTTTCAAATATCACGGATAGGGCCAGTTCGGCTTGAGTCAAGAAACATGCTACCAGGTACCTGGTACGGTAGGGGGAAAGTTTTTGCGGGGTTTCAAGATCCACACCTCTACACTTTTCTCCCCCAAAATCTATTTTTGAGCAAAAAAACTGAAAACGCAATCCGACAAGCATACAACCCATTGGCCCAGGAGAATATTGAAAAACAAAGCATGTTCCAAAACAACAATGACATTTTGGCCATGTTATCAACAATAGGTTCACGAGCCTCGTCATTCAGAAGACATGTTGGCCGAAAAAGCGCTACCTCTATCGTAGCAAGCGTCTCAGGGTCGTCCTACCGCGGTAGGCCCCCCAACTCTCCTTTAACGATTTCGCCGGTTTCAAAACCAGCTCCCGGTCGTATCTCCTGAAACACGGTGCCCCTTGCCGAACCCCGACGCCATCGACCGTTAGATGGTTTTTAGCACACAAGAATATGCGTGGACACTTTTCTTTCAATAGTATCCTTCCTTGTGTCGAGCAGCCCCGAACCGTTCGTTGAAGAAAATCGATTTTTTTTTTTTTTTGGCGGGGGCGCTATCTTAGAATCAGTCCTTACTCTGCCCCGACCCCTGACAAGCAAAAATGTTCCTTATCTATGAAAAGCCGTGTGAGTAACCCCTTCAGAACCGTACCCTCCCGTTCAGAACCGTACCCCCAGTTTCGGCCCAAAACCAAGTTACGTTTTGTTCGGGATGCTTTCTTGTAGTGATGAAAAGGTTATTCTTCGGTTTCCGTCGGTGTCTGTTCTGTCTTTTGTATATATATATGTATGTAGCTGTGTTTATGGGTGATCCGCGCAAAATATTGTGTGCAGGTCATTTAGATGGCGAAAACTAGAACTGAAACTAAACCGCTCTTGTGAGAGTTGGAAAAACATGTCCACGAAAAGTCCACGCGCGGGACAATTTGAGCTGTGCTTGTTCGGCCCCAAGTCCTGTGACCGTGTGCTGTAGCTCTAAAACTCCACGCTATAGCAAGAAAATCATTCAAATCGTAATCGCTAAATGTCCAAAATATTTTCGGTTCTTCAAAGCTACCCTACTACAACAATCGAAAACAACACACCGTGCGTCAATTCGGGCATAGCATTGCACCTGCTCCATCCTACCCAGGCTTGTGTCGCGCTTACGGGCACCGTCAAGATTAATAAAATATGCGTCTAGCGTGCGGAACTACTGGCCCCTTCCACGCCCAACCCCCCCCTCCCCCCGATATTTTCTCTATAGGACAAATCCTCAGCAGTAGGGACGGTTTCGATATTTTTGGTCGGCCGTTACCGAGGAAGCAAGGGAAAGCCCGACTCACGTAGGTGTGTTTTTTTCAATTCCATATGGAGATCGTTCCAAATGAAGAGATACGGTCCTGGTCGAACTCCCCACCAGTACAGGTGCGGGGTTCTTGGGTCGTCGGTCGTTTTCAAAGGACGGGTGGCCCTCCGGGGCAAAACCTGCTCATCGGTAGAGATTGTGTGGCGACTTATTTAGTATTGGCACACGTGCTGCGGCGGGAGTGCGCCCATTTGGTCCTGCCGCCCCCTACTTGAGGGCCTCAGTATCTCATCCATAAGAGACGCATGCTACGATGGCGAGGTATCATTTTTCGTCTGAAATAGTTCCTGAATTAGACGTGGCACCTTAAACCAAAATCGTCGGAAAAACGACATTTTTTTTTCTTTTTGGCATGGTTCTCGTGTTGTGTACCTAGGCCATGTGATTTCTCATCCATCCGGTATCACAGCAGTTGATTTTTGTCCAAATCAGTTTTTGGGTTAAGAAGGACGTGTCTTAACCTCCGAAATTGAGGAGAGCCTAAAAAAAAAATTGACGCACCTCTACCTTGTAGTACGCGTCATAACGGAGTTTGATATGACGAAAATGGCAAGCACGAGCGAAATTATCATGGCCTGGAGTTACATGATACAATGGAAAATATTTGACCCAAGGCTAAGGTCAGGGCGGTCACTTTATTTTCTTTTTTATTGGGGGGGGTGTTACAGTGGCTCGGAATCACTCGCGCGACAGGACACACCCCCCTCCTGTTTCTTCCTGACTTTAATATTTCGTGCTGTTTTATTCTGGCGATATAACCCCCGCGCAGTGGAATGGTACATAAGCTACGGTGCGCCAAAACAATCGCCGAAAGTCTCTCAGCCTTTAAGCTAGAAAGTTTCTCAGTGCGAAGGACTCAATGTACCCTCGTCAACGCCCCGAACACGCTGTGTGGTCACAGGGTGGCATCTCGTCTGCCCACCCGGTTCACGCCTTCGCTATTGTGGCGCGTAGGGTTGACCGGTGCTGCGATACAAGAGCACCGCTTTTTTTCGTAGGTTTCTCAATTATTTGGGAGCGTAAGACCCCTCCCAAAAAACTAATTTGTTGGAGAAAACCAAACTGCTACCAGATGAAAAACTCCCATGGCCTAGGGTGCACGACCAGCACCATGCAACAAAACATGGCCTCTTCCCGACGATTTTGGGTTGAGGAGCCCGTTTTGTTCAGAAAAAAATCAGACGAAAACTGCTCCCTCTATCATGATATCGTAGAACGCGTCGGTTGTTCAACATTCTCACTCACTGCTTGTCGAGTTTGGCATCGGGGTTTGCCGAACGCTTCGATGCGTGATACAGTAGGGATTTTGCAGTTCAAAGCCCCCAAATTCATCCCTATACTAGCTTCAAGTAAATTTGTGTCAAAAAAGGGTTTCCAGTTGTTAAAGGCGTTAAAGGCCAACCGGCTTCTTTTTGGCGGTTATCTCACCTGCGGAACGGCCTATATGGTATCGGAACCCCATTTGTGTTTCTTAGTTATTGGTTCTAGACCAAGCCCATGGGATTCATTGCCCATCGATATTCAGTGAACACCGCCCGATAGTTCGGAGTGTCTATGGGAGGAATGGAACTCCTCAAGTGGGAATGTTCGAGGGGGGAGGAAATGAGGTCCACCTCTAAGGTAGCGTGCGTCCTACCCCAGCCTCGCCGATAGTTGTTTTCGTACGCTTGGCCTGGTTTAATACGTTCCCCTCCTTCCGTCGCCCCCTCCCCTATGGACAACGACGCCGTGAAACTTTCGCAGGACGGCTTTCCGATCTACGGACAGCTGGGTCCGGACGGCGTCGAGATGAAGGTCAGAAACACCCCCGAGACAACTGAATGATACCCCGTGCCAGAGCTCGCGAGCTTTGCCCTCGAGATGAACATGAAGAAAGCCTGAGAACAGTAAATTGATGTTCGGGCAGTCGTTTTAGTAGTGTTGTTACGGAACCTGACGCGTGGTGCGAGCGAGCGTGTGCTACGGTAGACGTACTCGTGGGTAGCACTTTTCGGCTCTCCCTAACAACACAAGATCATTGGAAATCGGACATTGTTGTTTTTCATGGTTTTTCCTGTGTGCACGTAGGCCATGGGATTTTTTATCCCGTCATTAAAAAAAACCACACTTCATCAGACCAACGGTGCTACCTCTGTATCGCAGCGCGCGCCTTTAGAACCAGGATTCTTGATCCGAAGATATGAAGAAGAAAAAATGATCAGGTTGGGCTCTCTGCCGTGTGCTCCCTCCATTGAGCTCGAAAATGAGGAAAACCGAGCTCGAATCGCAACGAGCTTCGGGCATCCCGCCAATCGACCGCGCACGTTGCTCCACCACCTTTCTCCACGACCTACCCCCTCCGATATCTAACCCAATATCACAACCGTCTGCCTCCGTCGCCGTCCTCGTTGCTGTCGCCCAGCTCGAGGTTGTGTTGCTTGCTTTTAGCTAGATCCGCTGCGTTGCGTTGTGTGAACACAACAACACCCACCTGTCGTCCTCATCTCGCCTGCCTAGATTAAACCTGCTGTGCTGCTTTCGCCGCCACAGCAAGATTCACCTCGCGAGGTCGGGTTGGAGGAGCTGGCACGCCCTGTTGCTTTCGCTTTGCCAGCGAGTGGGCGCCCGCCTCGGCAATCTTCCTCGCTGTGATCCAGCTTGAGAGGCTGCTTTTCATGTTTTCTCTCCTACTCGTATGCCTCGCAACATGTCCCTGCCTACTGAGATTGTACAACACCATACACCTTTAGCCCCCACAACGTCGCCAAACCACTCCTGGTTCAGGGAGATGGCGCGCCCTGCCATGCTACGCATTGGCGGCGTGTCTGCGTTCGTTAATGTGGTGGCGCAAGCAACGTCATACCCCCTGTGCTATGTTTCCCCACCATACCCCTTTGCAGTTTGTTGCTCGGTGTTGGCAGCTATTTTTTAAGCCCTCTCCCAGCGCAGGTAAGTTGGTCAGGGAGGGGTTGTTTTAGCCGGCAACGTCCTTCATGCGGCTAAACTTCGACAAACCCTGAGCAGACGCTACCCCTGAGCATTTCTCAATTTCATTTTTCATTTTTCGAAACTCGAAAAATTTGCTTTTTGTTTTGCATAGGGATGCTAGTAGTGCATCTATCTATCATAGCACTCGTCTTCTATCATAACATCGAATGTATAGTATCGTTCTTTGCCGTCTGACAAGGAACATCATAATTTCCAACTTCGATGACTCATACACATTGTTACCAGGACGAAGAATTAAGCCATCCTTATTTCGTTTTCCTTTTCGTCCTCCTTCCCGCTATTTTGCTACTGCTTCTTGCTGTGGTATGCTACGCGCGTCAGATGTGCAACTTGGACGGTGCAGACTCCACGGCCTGCCTAGATGTTTGCTCCGGGTACGAGGCACTCCTTCCCGACGTCGACGACTTCACCTACCGCTACTACACGGTACGAGCCAAAAACGCTTGCGGGCCGCCAAAATATTATTCGGATAGGCAACCGAACTATTTTGCTAGGCTAGTGACCTCGACCAAGACTACGTTATTACTATCGAAATAGATACTACTCCGGAGTATTTTTTTGTAGTATATGCCATTGCTATTATTCTAGTATTTATTTACCATATTTCCACTGCTACTGTGTAGTATTATACCTGGTACCTATATATATTCTCACTGAGATATGGTAGTACTAGATGCACCCTCATTCCCACTGCTATTGTAGTATCATACTCTATTTTCACTGCCCTTTTTTTGCAGCATTATACCCTAATTTCCAATGTTGTTATTGTTGTCGTATCGTACTCCCATTTTCACTGCTAGCAGTAGTAACACACCCGCATTTTCGCTCCTGTTCAAGTAGTACGAAGTATGTACCCTCATCTTTCTCAAGCTGTTGTTACCGTTGCATCATGTATACCCTCTGTTGTTTCGCTGGCGAGTCGAGACCACTCGACCGCGCGAATGGCTGTGCACATCTCAACCAAAAACGAAGGCTTACACATAATAACTGGGTTGTCGCGAGTCATACCACGGTAAGGTAGGTATGGGTTTCACGTTTTTTGCCAAACGTTTTCTTAGGCCGCTTCCTCGACCGATGGGGGACTACCGGTCAATACTTGAGTCAAGCAGTTTTACGAGTATAAATTTGGTTTTGGACTTAACCCCTTTACAACTGGAAACCCGTTTTCGGGAACAAAATTTCTTGGATTTTTAGTATAGGGAGGGGTTCGGGGGCTCAAAAGGGGTTAAGGCTTAGAATCTTGGTCGGGTTGCGTTGTTGAATGCCTTCGAAGATATTGACAGACATCCTCGTGTTAGGAGGGCTCAGGAAAATCTTAGGATCGGCTGCTGCACCTTTACCACCGGTCGGATTACTCTCGCGCAGAGCATGTACATACCCCGAGAAACCGAATGATTTAGACCACACCAATCAAACGCCACGCGCTTGGAAGGTTATTGGGCGGGGACACGGAGTGCCCCCTGCTGGTCTGCCAACTGAGCAGGTCCTCGGAGAGTACTCACCTTCTTTGGCTTCGTAGAGACGTAGCTTTATTCGATTCACACCAGAGCCCCGGATGGCTTCTTCGAGATCGGAGGCACGTGCCTCCGATCTATTTCCTAACTTTCCCGAGTATAAAACGCCAACCTTACTATACGAAACCAATCCAAACTACGAATCTCAATTCGGATAGTTACAGGATTTTCGAGGCCGTATCTTAACACGCTACTACACGAGGTACGCGAAGGAAAAGGTCTGACGTACATACATGAAGTAATTTTATGAAATACCTACGACGAGTTGATTGAGATGTATGCACGTACGCTCTCCCTCGACGGTAAAAACTATTCGCGGTTGGCTGAGTGTTTTTTTTTGGTAAGGCTATTTCTTATACTACAGTCGGATTCCGCCAGTCGAAAACGGCCTTTCTTGACTGGACTTTCTTTTGGTCCTTCTTCTTAATAATTATCGTCAGTCGAGTTGATTTTATAGTTTTTGTGCTCTTCCTAGAGGCGGTTGGTGTGAGGGAGTACTGCTGTACAGCAAGCGAAGTCGGTTGGCAGCTCTGTGCTTCGCGATTTCTCCGCGAGCAACGGCTAGACGAACCCTCGTCCCAGCGAGTTGGTGACTTTGGGCTTAGCCGAAAGCCCCCAAAGCTACGTTCGTGGAGTTGCACTCAGCCGAGAGCCGCGAAAGCTATAGCAGGCGCAGCCGTTGTTGGCAGCATGGGATCGAGACCGCGCGCTGGTGCCGTCGTGTGACGCACGCTGCTGGCGAGGGGAACTAGGAATGAGCCACGCTCACTTGCTGCGAGAAGCAACAGCAGTGATAGCCAAGTCAGCGTCAGCGCCTTGCATGATACTGCCGTGTGGTACCTGGTATGGGTGTGTGGCCGTGTGGGTGTGTGTTTGGTGGTGGGATGAGCGATGCGATTGGTTAAAAAAACATGTAAAAAAAAAAAATCGACTGAGATGTTCGACTGGAGTAACCAGTCGAAAAAGTCGAGTTTTCGACTAGTCTAGAGGATCCGCCAGTCGGAATTCCCAGTCTAAAAAAGTCAAGTCGAAGAAGCCCTTTTTCGACTGTGTAAGAAAGCCCGATTTACGACTGTATAAGAAATGGCCTAAGAGTGTTGATCAAATCAACTTCACAACGCCTCGCACTATGTGCGCGTACTGTTAATGCTTGTTGATATTCAACAGTATTGATGCTGTTGATGGTGTTGATACGAGCCATCTCACGGTACGGGTATACATAATACACCAGAAAGCTCCTGAGCCCCAAAGATGAGGAGGAGCTCAATATCTCACCCGCGAAACATATGATGGCTTCGAAAATGAAACCAGTTCGCGCGACGAGACCATCCATTCGTTTTTGCCATGATGTGTGCTATTCAATAGTCGTAAAACGAATCCATACATAAGCGCTCGTAATAATACTTGATCATGCCACCCGATAGTATAGTTTCACGCTTGAGGAGGTCAACCGGTAACACAATTATGATTGAAGAGGTAAAAATAACGTTTAGACCGACAACGGCAACCCCTACCGCACTATAGAGAGATGACCCATGGTACAGTCAACGGTATCAGGTGACAAATTTGGTTGGCGCGTCTTTTACAAAGTGTGCTGTAGACATCGTGTTCCACGAAGAAGGCGGCAATTCACTCCTGGTTTTCGCCCACACGCGCCTTAGTCCCACAGCCCATACTCATATGCACGTTTTTGTGCTGTTCTGTGGGTCAGGCAATCATTCTTTCGGAGCTGGTCTCGCAGCGTGAGGGGTATGTAACAGCTGGAAAACGCCTTTAAGGCCATCGCGCCTTTTCGTGCATTACTTTGAAAATACATACACACGCCCAAACGCAATACCATGTATAGCCTTCGGGCGTTTGGCAGTCTTCGCGATCCAGCAAGCGTTCTGAGTTCTATTAAATAATATAACCACAAAACCTCGAAGGGCACTAGGGCTTCTTAGCACAAGCTCAAAATCACTCGTCGCGCTGACTCCACGGGTTTTGAACTTTCTTCATGTTCCTCCGCACAAAGGAAATCAACTGCTATAAAATATATGTATTCGATGGAGTACCTTAAATTCATACCACCAGTACGGCCTAAGAGCGCGCTGACGGAGAGAGATATCGAGGTTTGATTACCGTTGTCCCCGTATGCCGTGCTGCATACCTCCTTGGGGAAAACCCTCCTCCTTGTGTCCGGAACAGATAACATATATATACGACGGAAGATGTGCTGCTTTGGGCAGCCCCATGACCAGCTCCCCCCCCCCTCAACATGCATTTCGATCACACAGCCCAGTGCAATGCATTCATAAATATCTCCTCATCTCAGCCCCGGCAAAGAATTCCGGTTGGTGTTTGATGGGTACATGCCGTAGGATATCACCTTTTTCGACTGCGCCACACGCAAGTCATGGGGTATCATGGCCCGGTTCGCTTCTTTTATTTTGCGCTCTGGACAAGCCTCCGCCCCCTGCCCCGGTTTCCAACACCGCGCCTTTTCCTACCTTGTGGAACTCCTCCAGTCATGCGGGTTCGACGAGTCCTTCTTCCCATTCACGACCAACTGCTTCCGAGGATGCTGCCCAGATGGTGTCAGGTGAGTAATACTTTGCATTTAATATCTGTCCGGCGGATGCGAGGGCGGATGGATACGGGTACAACAAATAGAGCTTGACTTTTTTTTAATAAGCACCCCATTCTTCCACTATCTTTCGTATATTATGTGTCGTGATCTATTCCGTGCGTCAATTCGATTCAAGAGTCATCCCACGGTGTTGTAGAGGAGCAGCAGATTCTAAGAATTTTCTGAACTCCTAAAATGAGGAAGGGCTCGATATCTCACCCCGAAACATACATGACTTCGAAGGCATTCATTCGTTCGCGCAACCCGACCAAGCATTTGTGCCCCATGAGTCCTGAAAAAAACAAACCATACTACAATTAAAACTACTGGTAGTGAGGTAACCGGTCGTTCTTCCCCTGATGGGAAGGGAGCTCAACCGGACAGGACCATTATTACTAGTTAGTCCAACAATTGCGACCCCCTACCGACACGCGCTACGATTAGTACGATAGAGCTATCATAATAACACTTTTCTTCTGATGAAATGGTTTCTGAATTTGACGGGGCTCACTTAAATAACTCATCGTGGGCAAAAAAAATGCCCTCTTTTTGCATGATATTCCCGTTGCATACCTAAACCATGGCGTGGGATTTTTCATCCACGATGCTGTAGCGGTTTCGTTTTTTCTCCCAAAAAAAGCAGTTCTTGGGTTAAGAAGGACATGTCTAATATCGTGTCTTAACCTCCTCCCAAAGTGAGGGGTAGTATTAAGAAAAATGTGGGCCACCTCTATCGTAGCACGCGTATGCTGTGATCGGGGGATGGCTCTCAACTCCATGAATGGTATTCGCAACCCAGCCATAGTTGGCGCGTCGTTAGGTTTCCGTGGCAACCGCACAGCGCACAACTATATCTACAATTATTATAAAAATTAAAATACACTCCAGCTGTGAGATCGAAGATTTCGTCGAAACTCATCTTTGCAAGCTGTGTGTGATACTCCGATCGCGCGCATTACGAGTTGTGTGTCCTCATTAAGGATATAGGTGGCGACTCCCCTTACAACTACAGTGTAGCTATCAGGGTCAACAGGATGATTTTAGTCAGTCTGCGCGCGGAAACTATAAAACCCGTTTCTGAGGGGGACAAAATCTGACAGCTGTGAAGGGAAAGGGGGCCTGGTTTTGATCAAAAGAGAGCGGGTTTGGAGGGGGGGGGGGGGGGGGGGGGGGGGGGGAAGGGGCAATTTGTGCATGTAAGCTATAAATCCTTTCGAGGGGATAAATCTGACGGTTTTGGCACCAGTATATTATTGGGGGCCGGGGGGGGGGGGGGGGGGGGGTTGGGGCGGGGGGGGGGGGGGGGGGGCAGCTCAATATGTGCGTGGAAACTATACATTATTTTGAGGGGATAAATGTGAAGGTTTTGGAAATAGTACATCAGTTTATCATGTATATCCTGGGGTAAGTCGTACAATCAGTGAGTAAAGAGAGGGTGGAGTGTTCGAGGGGGTGGGGTTGGGGTGGGTTGGGGGGGAAGGTGGGGTGGGGGGGGGGCGGGGGGGGGGGGGGGGAAGGGCTTTAGGTGAGGGGTTTGTTATACGTGTGGTGCTAGGTCTAGGCGATGGTGCGGGTGATGGGTAAGAAGGGGGCGTTCGAGGCGGGGGGGGGGGGGACACAGCGGCATGGATGGCTCTCGAAAGATGATGAGGTGATATCCTGTGCGTGAAGTGTTTTCTAATGTGGCGGATTTCGATATTTGGTGGGGCGTTTGAGTAAGGGAGAGCAAGAGGGGGGGGGGGATTTTTAGGAGGTTTAGGTCACAAATAATATTCAAATACACTTCGGCTGTGAGATCAAAGATATGTAGCAGCTTGTTATACGCGTGATGGGGGGGAAGGGCTTTAGGTGAGGGGTTTGTTACACGTGTGGTGCTAGGTCTAGTCGATGGTGCGGGTGATGGGGAAGAAGGGGGCGTTCGAGGCGGGGGGGGGGGGGGGGAACACAGCGGCATGGATGGCTCTCGAAAGATAATGAGGTGATATCCTGTGCGTGAAGTGTTTATTAATGTGGCGGATTTCGATATTTGGTGGGGCGTTTGAGTAAGGGAGAGCAAGAGGGGGGGGGGGGGGGAGATTTTTTAGGAGGTTTATAGGTCACAAATAATATTCAAATACACTTCGGCTGTGAGATCAAAGATATGTAGCAGCTTGTTATACGCGTGGTGCTAGGTCTAGGCGATCGTGCAGGTGGTCGGAAAAGAGGGGGCGTTGGAGGGGGGGGGGGGGGGGGGGGGGGGGGGGGGGTCGGGGGGAAATAATTGAAAACTACGTCATGGATGGTCAGAAAGATGATGACGTCATATCAACTGCGTATAGGTGTTTATTACTCAGGCCGATTTTGATTGTGAGTGGGGCGTTTGGACAGATTAGGCGGAAGGGGGGAGCGGAAGGGGGGGGGGGGGGGGGGGAATCGGGGGACGGAGGGGCCGGGGGGGGAAAGGGTTGGGTTTTTTTCAAAAAATGTTTACTATTCTAGAAGGTTTGATGTTAGATGCAGCATGCAACCCAGTGTTCAAGTGTAGTAAATAACGTGTTAAATCTTCATAATTTGTTGTTGTATGATACATGGATCGAAAGCTAGAATATTTTGTAGAATATTTGTAGGTACCATTATTTTCTCACATCGCTAATTATAAGAAAGAGATACGTATTGTCAAATGCAACCGGCGAGGTGACGTGGTCATGCACTGTTTGTCACCATCGTCATACAGTTACCATTATTATCGACATCGCTAATAGATACGTATTGCCAAATACAGCATGCGAGGTGATGTATGTGGCCATGTGCTGTCTCCGCCATTGAGCATTAGAGGGAGGGATGCGAATCGTCAGTTTTAAAGGAACAATTATATGCGCACTCAAAACATATGCAGTGCTTCAAAGTATAAAGTAAGCATGCTGCGGCAGATGTGGCACTTTCTGCCAAAGAGTATTTCTGACGAAAGGAGTTGGACTGAACTAGCTTGCAGAAACGCTACCCACCCAATCAATATCGTTGCGGTCACATTTTTGCTCTTCATCAATAATAATAGTCATAGCATTCGTCATAGACTATACCTGCAGACACCATAGGGTTGTGCATATCATGGACCAGGGCGATAGCAAGGGAGAAGTAGAGCTGGGCATATATTTCCCCCCCATTCCCATTCCGAGCTCGCAACGAAACAAAACAATTCCATCGCGGCGAACACATCCCGCCGAACTTGAGCGCAACAGGGTAGCTAGCCACCATCGCACAAGTGGCCCTGAGGAGCTCAAAAATATATCCTAGAAATGATCCCGCTACCACAACTAAATTACGCATTGTTACAAGGCTTAGTTTGGGTAAGCTATTGGTTAGCCTTTTGCAAGTGGTCAAACGGACTGATACCCCGCTAAATCTTTAGCAAATGGCGTCGCCGACAGACCATGGGTTTTTTGGGTCGTGGGTTCAACTCCCACATCCACTATAATAAAGTTTTTCAGAGTTTCCTCATGCATGTCGAACTTGAAAAATACTCTCCCCGGTTTACCCAGGAAATGAAACGGCTTGGATAATTGACCGGTCCGCTTCTATATCCGGCCGACCTGGTATCCCGCCGTTTGAGGAGGGGAGAGTGTTATAAGGCTTAGTTTAGGTAAGCTATTGGTTAGCTTTTTGCAAGTGGTCAAACGGACTATTACCCCACTAATTCCTTAGCAACATACAGTATGACACATACATACATAGATTATCTCTACCATACAGCAGTATAGATCTACGATACAAAATGGTGGTAGAACCATCCCTTTGTATCTAATATCTACGATACAGTATACAACCCCTGTGTATCTAATATCTACGATACAGTATATATAGTGGTAGAACCACCCCTATATTTAATATCTGCGATACAGTACAAGGTAGTGGTAGAATCATCCCTGTGTATCTAATATCTACGATACAGTATAGGGGCAGAACCATCCCCGTGTATCTAATATCTACGATGCAGTACGTATCGCGGTAGAACCATCCCTGTGTATCTAATATCTACGATACATCATGGTGGTAAAACCATCCCTGTGTATCTAATATACACGACACAGTATATAGTGGTAGAACCATCCCTGTGTTTCTAATATCTACGATACAGTGTTGTGGTAGAACCATCCCTGTGTATCTAATACCTACGATACGTTATGGTGGTAGAACCATCCCTGTGTATCTAATATCTACGATACAGCATTGTGGTAGAACCATCCCTGTGTATGTATCTAATATCTACGATACAGTATTGTGGTAGAACCATTCCTGCGTATCGAATATCTACGATACAGTATATAGTGGTAGAACCATCCCTGCGTATCGAATATCTACGATACAGTATACAGTGGTAGAACCATCCCGCGGTAGTGGTGCAACAGATTCTCAGAATTTTCTGCTGGGCTCCCAATATGAGGAAGGGTCTAAAAACCTCACCCCCCATAATTGACTTCGAAGGCATTCCGTTCGCGCAACCCTACCAAGCATCTACGCCTCAGCATTAAAAAAATATATATCCTCGTCAAATTACTTGGCTAATGACTAACAGCTAGTTCCTCACTTGAGGAGCTCAATCGGACAGATACATTATTTGTTTATCCAACAACTGCAACCCCTACCGCACTCTACCGCACCAGAATAGGATGACTCGGTCGTGGTTATTTTCTTGTTTGTTTTTCACAAAATCGTGAAGTGGTTAGGAGCCTCGGAAGAAAGAAACGGTTGCACCCCTTCCGTGGCATTCCTACAAGAGCTTTTCTGGGCAGGGCGGGCGGGGATTCGAGCGGGGGCAGACCTCCTCGCCCCCTGCCCCCGTTGGCGACCCCGTGTGTGCGTGCGATCCAACAATAGCGAGATTGAATACGTAAACGAAATGAGTCACTGTAGCCAACCAATAACAGCACAGAAAGGCAAAAAAGAAGGTGGTTGCGCGTTTAAAAAGCGTACAGCGGTAATGCCCAATACTCGACCCCCCCCCCCCAAAAAAAAGTGAAAAACGTCACGCCGCTTCCTCGCATTGATTGCCAAAAAAATGATCACGCCGTTCCTCACGTTGCGGAAGGTGTGGTCATCCCCACACATGTTGCGGTGTAAAGGTGCACTGCCCGCTTTTTTTCTCAGGCGCCTCGCTGGAGGGGATCTTACTGGATACCTCACCCAAAAACAGAACTTGGCAAGATGAGTCAACCAGATGGGAAATCCCATGACCTATAGGTACATCGGGAAACGTAGGCTTGATAACAACGTAAACGGTGCATTTCAACGATTTTTTAGCATTTATTTCCTCGTTTGTCATCTATGAGTATTATGGCATAAAAAATGCCACATTGATCGTAGCAAGCGTCTCGTCTCTGGCAAACAACAAACCAAGCACGCCGTCCGTCGTCCGCTTTTGTTCACGGTCAACCCCCCCGCAGTTTACACGGCCATGTTAGTTTTAGGCCCTAGCCTTTAAGGCACGCCCTTGAAAAATACGTGAACACCCGTTTCCACAAGCAGGTGCCTTGAGGCCTGAAGTCTTACGGGTTGCCTCCAAACCGTTCATAGTGTCCAAATATAACGCGGTCATATTAATAGACCGGAAACCAGAAACAGGTGGTAGGGTAGAGATTCTAGTCATTTCGCGAAGAAACTTTTCTCTCCCTGTCGGCCAAAAATGCTTGTTTCAAATATTTCGCCCTGGTCCACTACGCTTGGGAATTGCTCACGTACAGCCGTGTTGGTTAGACAAGATACTCACATTCAAGGAAAATGAAGAACTTGGTTACTGCAAGAAGTATTCCACTCTAATTTGTAAGTCATCTCCGAAAATATGGGAGAACGATAGCCTTAAAACTTGACACATACGTGCCTTAAAGGCTAGGCCCTGGTTGTCACTGCACGTTGCAAAGACTAGGTTATCACCGTCGAACTTCACATAAAGCCACGTTGTCGCCCACTTTACGAAATATCTGGGGCGTTTCGTCACCTTTCGCGGCGTCGACATTACCGCATTTTTCCCGCCAAACCCCACAACGCGGGCACGTTTTTTGCCATATTTCCGTTCAAAAGGCGCGGTTCAGCCGTACCGTCCACCCGCAACTCGTACAGAAATTCGGCATTCGCGCTGTTATCCAAGTGTGCTCTTCAACGCTGTCCCCGCATCCATTATTCCACGGTTCGCTATGACGCCAAGACCCTGTGAATTTGTTATTCCACAGTTACCGTTGATGCCATATCCGTGATGAGCAGATGTAGCCGGAAGGTGGAAGCCTGTGGAGACTTCCCGGAAAATGGCTACACCGCCGACTACGTCCCGACCGTTGCGACACCGTTGGACGAGCAGTACGACACGGACCTGATAGAAGGAACGGACACCGATTTCGTCGACACCAGGGAGTCTGTGGATTGCACCCTGTACATGGGTAAGTTTCGGCCTACCGTATGGGGCTAGTGGGTGCGGCCATGGGACGGACCAAGGCTGCGATAGGACCCACGATATGGTACCTAGGGGGGACCCTCTTTTTTTTTGTGGCCTTTTATTGCAGCGACTAGGGGTCGCTGGAGCGAGTGACCCCTGATAAGGCATCATTAGTGGCGTATATTAGTCCGTTTGACTACTTGCCAAAGATTAACCAATAGCTTACCCAAACAAAGCCTTATAACGGTCTCCCCCCCTGAAACGGCGGGATACCAGGTCGGCCGGATACACGGGCGAACCTGTCAATATCCAAGCGGTTTCATTTCCTGGGCATACCGGGGAGAGTATTTTTCGAGTTCGACATCTAGGGAAATGAAAAAGTTTATTGGATGGTGGGATTCGAACCCACGACCCGAACAAAAACATGGTCCTGCCGTCGATGCCATTTGTTAAGGGTGCTAGTAGTGGGGTGTATCAGTCCGTTGGACCACTTGCCAACGGTCAACCAACAGCTTACCCAGACTAAGCCCCCTGTTTCTTGCGGTCATTGGCTCTTTCGTGCTGTTCTATTTTTTTCGATATGCATCCCGAATGGACGGTATGGTAAGCTACACCGGCGCCAATGCGCCTAGCATGTTTTCGTAAGCGAGATATACAGAGTCACTCGTGCGAGTGGCTCAGACCTCTGATAGTAGTGTGAAAAACGGGCATGATACTACGATACCGTGGCCTTCGCCATGGGTGGAGTTAACGTTGGGGGTATTTTTGTTTTTTTTGCGGTGGCGCCGGGTGGCTCCCGCGAGTGACCCTCCTGTTCCTTTCTGCGGTCTCTTTCATTTCGTACCGTTTTAAAAAAATGCGTTATGAATCCGCACTGGAATGGTGAGCTACGCTGCGCCATAACATCGCCTAAAGGGTTTTTGTCCCCGTTAGGTACGATTCACTCGTGCGACTGACTCAAGCCCATCAGTGAAAGTGGGGACGTCCCCATTCCACCGTAGCCTTGGTTGACCCTGGCGCTTCATCCTGTCCTCCCGTCGATCCGCACACCTAACTACACGTTGCGCGTAACGCAAATTGACGCCAAATACTTCCCACAAATTGTTTTCGTTGGCTGCTCTTCTTTGTATCGTCTGCTTCGAAAAAATTCAGTATAACGCGATCCCCCCCAGATGGCAGTCAAGTTACAGTAGATATGTTGTGTGGAGTGGACCACCTTCACCCCGCTCGAGGGGGATAGTATCATTCCGTGTGCATTTGGTAAGGCGCCTACGAAGCATACGCATGTTGTATCCATTGCGGCCTCTGGAGTTGTGGTCACAGCAGGGAAAAGGAGGCAATCGAAGCTGTCACCCAAATACAAGAAAGTAAGGACAAGGTGCAGAAGTTCGCTTCACAAGTGGTTCTTAATAGGAAGCTAGTCACCATCCGTGCGACTCGCCGAACACCTCACGGCGCCCCGCGCCTGGTGCACACGGCGTCTACCCCCGGTCCTTGAAAACCGAGTGTGCCTTTCTCTCAGCATTGCGGAAATTCGAGAGTCCATCGTCGTACAACGATGGCTATGCCCGACATGCGTACACGCCTCCCCCCTCAATTCGTTCACAATGTGCTGTTTGTTTAGTGAAGTGGATGCGGTAGGTTGCCAGAGAGCTGACCGGGCGTCAGGTTTGAGCATTTGCCTGTTTCCGATTGCCATGTTTGAGCAAACTCGCGCGATGGGCATTCAACCATCTGTTTCCGCCGTACCACCTGGAAAGTGGAAGCGGACGTCGGCGAGAGTTAGAGCACTGGTGGGGGCTAGGCGTGAGAAAAATTGATATGCGGTATAGAGAATCGTCATGGCAACTCCCGGTTTATGCGGTAGGGGCGCTAGAGGGGACCATCTTTCAAGCATGTACGCTTCAAGTACAAGTGTTTATGTTATCAACTGGAGCTATATGTAATGCATCTCTTTGGCGGGAATACCCCAAATTGTGTTAGAGTTTGACTTTTAGCTTCGCTTCGAAACACCTGGGCCTTCGTCAAGGCTTGTTGGCAATATTACTCTAACCAGCTGTATCGAATCTCCTCGAACCTCCAGGCGGGAATTCGGGGACCACAACCAGTACGTCCTCGACCGGGCCCGCCCCTACCCCCTCCCCGGTGCCCACTCCACGGCCCATTACCATTCTCACTCCCGGACCGATCACAATCCTCACTTCTTCTTACCAGGACCCTCCAAGTCCCTCTCCCGTTATCACATCGCCTCCCATCATCACCATCCTTAGCCCCGCGCCGATCGCACAACTCCCTTCTTCCGGGAACGTTCCAAGCCCCACTCCCTCCCCGACCGCACCCGACATCGTCCTCACATCTCCTACCGAGCCCGCGACCCCTTCACCTCAACATCCTGCGTCTGAGGTAAGCCCATCCCATTTTCATCTTGAATTATTCGCAGGGTGTGCCCTACGGGCGCGTGATACGATACGGGGGTGCTATACTGGCAGGTTCGTGTAGAAAGTGCCAAGCTTTGAGGCCGGCTAATGTCCACCGCCGTTTGCTCAAGATAGACTCTGATGGTTGTGTACACGTAATATTAAATGAAAATCCGTAATAAAAAACCGAACTACGGGGTGGTTTAAATATTTGCGCTTTTTCGTCAGATATTTGATCGTTCTGACTTTTTCAAGTTTTTTTGGGATGCCACTTTCGGGGTTATTAAGACGAAATTCTCGCGAAAGAAAAAAGAAAGAAAGGAAACATCTCGTCATTCTGTTTTCCACCGAGGACACAAAGAAAGAACACGTGTGCACAAAGCTTCAGAATCTACCTCTTCTGTACAAAAACATCATCATGGACATTTGGTTTTCAATACGAAAAAAAAAGGGTAAACATTTACGGCGTGCGCTTGAATTAATGCATCTTGTTTTTTCAATAGTAAACCGATCTTGATCCTAATATTTCACGCTAAACCGATACAATCGACACAACTTTCGTCAGATATTCGAGTATTCGTGCCTATCTTCCTTCACCATGCCTTGAGATGCTTGACGCCGGCTGGGTTCGACACAAGACTGATTCTACGATAGCACCTCCCCAAAACCAATGATTTTCTTTAATGATTTTTTTTTCATGGCTGCTCGACACGAGGAAGTACGCTATGAGAATATATATCCTCCTGTATTTTCTTGCCTGCGAAGGATTATCGAACGATGGCGCTGGGTTGGAAAATGGCGCCGTATTTCAGGAGTTACGGCCTGGAGCTGGATTCGAAACCGGCGATTTCGTAAAATACAAGTTGGGGGGACTACCGTAGAACGATGCACAAAACATGTTTTGTATTGGTGCCATGTTTTGGGACCATTCAGTTGCAGCCGTGAAAATCTGATTCCAACAGAAGAAACCAACTTCAAAAAAACCTTGAGGTTAAAGCAAGGTCAATACCTGCCACCGTGCAATTTGCCGGGGCGGTTACACAAATTTCACGAGATATAAGAGGGAAGCCGTCCACGAGCTTCCCTCTGTGCTCTGGATATGACGTGAAAAAAAATACAATTTTGAAAACGAAAAAACTCGACGATGCCAATTTTCTGCCATACATACGTCACACGGTTTCGGGCATAGACTTTGCCCACATTAATTAACGCTTTTGAAATCTTAACGCGTCACGCTCTTCCCCCGTGTTCATGTAGCGGTCAGTACCATACCAACCATGTTGCACGTCACGTAATTCGCCCGCTCATAGCGGTCGTTACAATACCTGTGTTGCCAATCATGTGGCATTCACGTTGATATTGAAGGCGGGATTCGTCGGGCTCGAAATATTTTGGCATTTTTAACGTGAACCTCGGCGTGTAGGACACTTGGCCCGTCGGACATTTTTTCCCAGTTTATTATGTCAGGCTGGGCTCCTCGAGCGAGGCACTACCCCATATCGTTGGAACAAAATATTTATTGTACTATATAGCTCGGTATTATGTCTGCCACGTGTGGTACGTAGATTGAGGTGTGCACGCCATGTGTGTTCCGAGGCTCCTAACCACTTGAGGAGTTCTATACTACTAATAGTATATCTCACCAAAAAACTGATTTTGAGAGAACTGAAATTGCAACCCGATGAACAACGCATATTGGCCTATAAATATAGGTTCACAGAGATAATGCATATTCCGAAATAAAACTGGATAATATAATTCCGATGATTTAGGCTATAGCAATGAGCCCCGTCGTTCAGCAACTATTTCTGGCCAAGAGGTGCTACATCTATCCCAGCACGCGTCGTATACGTAGCTACTTTAATAAGTCATGATGAGAATGTTCGGCGGACTGCGGTTTCATACCTTCTCGTAGTCGGTGTTTTGAGTAAGGCAGGGCTCCTCGCGCGAGGAAAGACCCTCGTGTAATATCACGTGGCCAGTTCACCCGTCAATGACGACTTCTCCTATGAAAGGGCCGTGTTGTGCGTACGACGGGTGCCACGATCGAGGTGCACCACTTTTTGTTCTGCGGTCTCCTCAGTTTGGGAGCGTAAGACCTCTCTAAGGCAAAAACTGGTTTGGAGAAAAATTAAACTGCTACTGGGATGAAATAAAACATGTCCTAGGTACTCAACGAGAATGATGGGGGGGGAGGGTAAAGGCCTGATATTATATTTTTCCGACGATTTTGGTTAAGGAGACTCGTCATTCACCAACCATTTCGGAAGAAAAACGCAACCTCTATCGTAGCATGCGTCGTATTCTATGTGGCGCGGTATGGTACCACACGTTAGGCCAGATATGTTATTTCCAACGGCGCTCCTGATGTACCGAAAATTCACTACTCAAATAAATGTCGTTGGGATGTCATTTGTTTTTTTTGCTACAAGTTGCTTGCAATGTGCCAACATTTTGCCTGGGAAGGAGATCTTGGTAGTAGGTAAAAAAAACACGTGAAAACAGTATTGAAACCTACGAGAGAAACCATCCAAGGCCAAGCGAGCCCCCCGAAAGATCAGCGAAGAAAATGGTCAAGAAGAGAATAGGAGTCTTACTACGGTAGCCCCCCCAACTTTTCTTTAACGAAATCGCCGGTTTCAAAACCATCTCCAGGTCGTATCTCCTAAAACACGGAGTCCCTCGACACCCCGACGTCATCGATCGATATAGACCTTTGCACACAAGAAAATATGTGCATACTTTTCTTCCAACCAATAGTATCGTTCCTTGCGTCGAGCAGCCCTGAAACGCTTGTTAAAGAACATCGCTGGTTTTTGGGGGGTCTATCGTGGGATCAGCCAGAGTACGTTTTCCTGTACTTTTACCATTTTCTTCATTTTCTAGCCTTATTATTTCGTGGGTTGGTGTGCCTTGCGGGTTATTCGAATTTCGTCGGGGGTCGGTACTATCTTTACCTTGTTTCCGTCCCAACACAGGCTCGGAATCGCAATCACCCTAGCGTTGCTCGTATTGCGAGCCATCCCACGGTAGGGTTGCAGCAGAAATTCCCTGAGCTCTTCACATGAGGAACTCAATATCTCGCTCGAAAAATGAGTTCGAAGGCATTCGGCCGCACAACCCGACCAAGCTTTTATATGCCTTAGTCCTAAAATAAAATGTACTCGTGAAATTACTTCGTTGACTGGCTGTTCCTCACATGAAGAGCTCAATCACCCAGGGACCTTTTGGCGCAAAACGTGCAACCCCTACCGTGGGATGACTCTTTGCGTGTTGTATTTGGGAGGGAAGAGTGCACACATTCATTATATTTCAAAAAACAGTTTTTGGGTGAGATGCGCAGCTCCTCGAGTGTAGCGCATCGACAAAGTGTTATTTATTACTACTATGAAGAGGCGGCACGTTTTGGCTCACAAACAGTTTGTCTGGATGGCCGCGCTCGTGTAACCCCAAAGCGTCGAACTATCAATTCTTGGTTTGCGATATTGTGCAAGGCTATATACCTCGAGTAGGCCATGGATTTGTTCATCCGGTGTTCACTTTTAGTGCATTCAAAGTTAGTGTTTAGATGAGCTACAAAGCTCTTCTCTCAACTGAGCAGCCGATGGAAAACAATGGTTCACCTCTGCCGTAGCTCGCCGGATGCGGTGGGACCTCGGCGTTTGCCTCGAGGAGCAACACTCACCGCGTTCTGGCTCCATTGAGCCCCAGCTAATCAGTGATCAGCCTGTGTGAAGTCTCAGAACAACGATTGTAAACCCCTACCGTGGCGTGCTCCACGCGCTTGTTGTTTGTGCAGAGGTACCTTTCTGATTGAAAATACGGCACTATCGCAACGGTTTTCAACTGCCGTGACCTCCGCCGGTGGTGTACCGCTGGTGAACGATGCTCCGGGGTCTCGGCTTAGGCTCAGCCAGCCGGATGTTGGCGTGTCCTCTAAAACAGCGAGCCAAGCCGCGATAGAGGGAGCACTTGTTGCTCTCAACGTTTCCAACAGTAGAAGGCACTACACCGCACCCAAACACAAACTAATTTGGAAAAAAAAATAAAAAATGTATGCGCAACGTTACGAACACTTTCATCGGCTAGGCTGTGCTATTGTATAAGTACCCGTATACTTGAAAAATCATAAATGATGTTCCAGCGATGCCGGGAAAATTATCATTTGAGAAGTCCCTTTTTCACCTATGTATAGGCCAAAGAGTGCTACAAGAGCGGATTCCAATTGCCGGCATGTGTCAACCCCATCTAAGAGCACTATCCAGGGCACCGGCATTATTGAGGATAGATTCTACCTAGTACTATAGAGGGTTCCAGTCGTGCCAAGCGAATTCAATGGCATTAAGAAGAGCGGTGGCAATATTTCAACCGGCACCGTCTTGAGGGCCCCAACTGTCCTCCAATCGTAGCACATGTGGAACAGTGCACAAGAATCCGTGTACCTGTCAGTCACGGTGGGGCGTATGGGCCCAGCCGGGTACTTGGACGCTGTATTGTCAGCGTCTTACTTTACCCGTTATGAGGCGGTAAATACCGGGATATGGAGGCAAGCGAGCTGGTTCAGCAGGGACTGTTGTCTGTGTGATATACCATGGCTTCCCCAACATTCCATGAAGCGGACACCATTTTAGATGTTCAGTGTAGGACAGCAGTGCACACGAAGAGTCAGCAGTTGACCCAATGGAGACTGACCTGCCACTCACTACTGCCTCGGCTGTTGCTGCTGCCTCTGCTAATATTACTACTGCACCCGATGCTGCATCCGCTGTTGCCATTTTCCACTGATGCGTGTGCTGTTTCTTGTGCGGCCGGCGCTTGCTGCTGCCGCTGCTGTTTCGGCTGCTTCGACTGCTGCTGCTGCCGCGTCATCTGCCGGCACCGCCGCTGCTGCCATTTCTGCTACTGCTGCTGCTCCTGCCGCTACAGCTAATGCCACAGCCGTTGCCGCTGACGCTGTTGCCGTGTTTCAAATTTACAGAGCGATTCCGAGACCAGCAGCGAGTATGACGACGACAGCGAGTACGTCGAGATCGGGACTATCACTACGGTTGGTGTAGCGGCCAACGCGTACCACGAGGACCCCGGCGAGGATTTCGGTGACAACGGCTGCGGCGCGGACGGCTGCATGCCCGCACTGGCTCACGACGGCGACAGCAGCGACCTAGAATCGAGGTGGTCGTGCACCGGGAGCATCGTACCGGACGACGGCGCATGCGAGATCACGTTTACCTTCGGCGAGCCCATGGACCTTAAAGATGTGCAAGTGGCATTCTTCAAGGGGGAGGAGCGCACGCGCCGGCTCAAGGCAAGCAGTAGGGCTTATAACTAGCAAGGATGTTGGCGTTATGCATGATTGAAATTGGGGCTCGTCCTGCCGAGAATGGTATGTCACGTGGCGGAAGCTACTCTAGTTCTACAATACGCACCCCCAAGGTATGTTTTAGAGCTCGAGTACGCGAGCTACAAGCAGAAAGGGCTCTCAAGCTCACGCGGTTTCGGCTTCCTAACTCAGTTCGCTGGCTTTTCGACTCCGTAAGTGCAGCACGTCGGCGTTGCCCGCCGTCAGCAGGTTTTCCTGTTCTTGTACGGAGCACGACGCCCAACCCTTCCACTGATATATGTATATCGTTCTATGGGGAGGTATAATAGACGTGTTGTCGCTCGGGAACCACCACTCACAACATGCAACGCTTTTTGCTAGGGCTGTTTACAAGCATCTTACTGCTGTAACGCTCTCGTGAATGGCGCAATATCTATTTTCGTATGCAGATCCGGATCAACGGCGACGAAATAGGAACGTTCGAGTCCTATTCCGGATCCACCTTCAACTCGTTCGACATCGAGGAGACAGAGGTGGAATCTGTGACCATGGAGGCTGTCGGTATCGCTACCGCCGAATGGATCGCACTCCTTGAGGTGGGTGACGCGGCAAAATCAGAGGGGCACAGAGTCGTCAACTCGTTGTTCTCACAACTATTTCATGCCAAACTCTGCTGGCTAGTACGAAGAGATCCGAATTGTTGACGCGTTGAGGCCAGTCTAGGCTTTCGTAATTACCTTCTAGTACTATATATGGGGGGGCGATCAATAAGGGGCCCAATCGATGAGTCCCTAGTACATTTACATAGTTATAGCAATAACAAAGAATTTATTCTTTTGCAAGGGTCAGCTTTGTACAACGTAAGTTTGCCCAAGCGGAAGGTGTACGGATGGACAGACGCCTCCCACCCCGGGTCCCCGTCTCCCCACCATTCTCCGGTAACAACACATCAAGCGTCACACCCTACGGCGCTATTCCCGGCTTTCTTAGGCAACATGGTGAATCTCGGCTTTCTCAAGGCCCCAGTTGACGGTTCCCTGTGCAGCGTATGTCCCTTGCTGATTGCAGAAGAACATGTATTTGTTGTGTTTCGCGCAAAAGTCGAGCCACGTTCTAAAACAAAAAATGCATTGCCCAAACTTCTAGATAGCGTCGCGTACTTTACGTATACCTGGTAATTTCGTGTTGGTTTATTGACCAAGTTCTTTGTCTGACACCCCTGTTGTTTTGCCGCGTCGTCCGTTGATCCCTGTTGGTGCTGTTGTATAGGTACGCTTCATGGTGTCAGTCTGAGGGATCAACGGCAGCTATTACGTTGCTTAGAACATTGTGTCTAGGCACGTTCACGGAGGTATCCTGTTGACACAGTAGATTTATTAAATTATTTACACAAACAAGAGAATTTAACGTCTTGTATTTTGCATTTTTCTAGCTGTTTCTCCCACCGCACAGCTTTTCATTGCTAGTTTAGTGTTCTTTAGAAACACGCGCGCGAGTGGCTCTGGTGTTTCGCGGAATACGCTGCCATCGAATTGTGTGGTATGGTGCCCGGAGATATTGGGATATATCTCCCCTTTCGAAACGTTGGACTATTCTCTATAGCTGCATTACAACAGGCTATAAGTTCAGTCTAGTTTGTATGGGTTTTGTTGCCTTGGGAGTACCATGTATAGTTTACATGCTTATTTGGCTGCATCGCTGTGGAGAGAGCCTGCCGAGATATTCTTGCATCCAGTTAAATACACAGCTCTGGCTTGGATCTGTGTCAACATGCACTTCTTCTGTTGTTATCATGCGACGGGTCGCCGACTGACTGCCGGGAGACTGGGTCGGAATTGATTAGATTCACTTATCTTAGGTGCGTTAATGCTGGTAATACAATGCCTGCCCTCTCACGTGTTGGCAATGGATGGGAACAGCTAGTGACAGATGGAAGATAGTCGATCGGATTGCTACTACGGTCGTAGGCAAGTCCTGTTACGAGCTTCACCTCAGAAAAATATGTTGATATTAGACAGGCGCTCTCGAACCTGGGAAGAGGAATATGAGAGAGAGTGAAGGTGGGGATGCCATCATCCGGCAGCTCTCGGCCGGGAGGCATGGTCTACCGCTGGGTGTGTTGTACCGGGGCGTTGCACTGAACGACCTACAGCAACGTTCCTTAAACTTGTTCGTAGAGGTTTGGTACTCTCTAATGGTAAGATAAATTATGTGTAACTTTAACA
Source organism: Undaria pinnatifida (assembly GCA_012845835.1). Taxonomy (NCBI): domain Eukaryota; class Phaeophyceae; order Laminariales; family Alariaceae; genus Undaria; species Undaria pinnatifida. Next base: position 4,863,723 of record JABAKD010000018.1, on the reverse strand, counting down.
GCCATCGGCGAGATGTTTCTTAAACGTTTCCTTAACATACGCCTGCGTGTTATAGCTTACAGACGTCCGAACAGGACACATTTGCCCTGCGTTGGGGGTACTACGTATAGGTAGACCAGGCAGTGCTGGCGTGCGATGCTTATACGTCAACAGTACTACTGTACACTCTACTGAGAATTGATCGTAGACGAATATGTTACCGGTCAGCGCCGAGGTGTGCTACTGGCGTCTGCCCTAAAAACGTACCTGTAGCTAACACAACCCCTCGATGGAGGGGACATGGTCAATAACCGCAGGTCTACATAAATTCCATAATGGAATATTTTTCGTACATTCGCAGACTCAAAACATGATGCTGACATTAGCAACTGCTAATCTTTGAAACATCGCAGAGTTGCACAACAATGGGTTGTGTTGCAGGGAAGATGGTCTACCATGTAGGCAACCATGAAAGTATATATGCAGGCCCCGTGTAGGAAAGGTGACGATGCGTGTTGTAGCCTTGTCACGAACAGTACTCATGGCATACGCTCTACCGGTGATCATTAGTTGGCCTAGAATAAGGTAAAAAATTGTAGGGATGCGAGCCCGTCCCACACCATATTTAAAATGTATGTATGCTAACGAATTCGACTACTAAAACATAATAAGACGCAAACTATGTTCCGGTCAGTTGATGGACAAGAGTGGAATACACTGTTCGTCGAGAGCAGTCTACGACCGACTCCGCTCGTTCCGCAAAAAGCGTAGAACCGATCGGTCTCCCAATGTTCCTGCCGCCCGCCCGAAAGGGAGCAAACAGGCGCTACCAGCTATGCTACGGCTGCTCAAGACTACGCATACCACCCGTCGTATATATTGATATCCTGGCTCTAACCTCCACATGGCGGGTCCTCCTGCAGTGCACGCTGATGTTCTGAGGCCGGTCCACCTCTAGTGTTGGTTATGCAGTCAGAGTCCGCGCCTCGGCCCCGATGCTTGTGGACCCTCCATCCAGGGAGAAGAGGCGGCCCGAAGTTGTCTTGCGGGTGTACACACGGGAATTGGTGTCAGCAATACTTCTCCGTCACCGTGTGCGACGATTGGGGTTCCTGATGCAGGGTGTGTACATGTAAACCTCGATCAGCTCACAGTCCGTCTCACCGTTGACGTTGGCTCGAAGGTGTAGCTCAAGAGCAGCTGGTGCGACCCAGGGTGAAACGGACGTTGTCGACCGTTGGAGATGATGACTCAGCCGACACTCCGGTTGTCCCAGCTTGCGATGATCAAATAATCCCACTAAATTTGTGTTGATCCAGCTGATGCTACTGTGATCTCAGATAATTTGATCCAGCGATCCCAGACGTAGTTGCTCCGCCATGCTCAAGAAATCGCGATCCAATGGATCCAAGCGCTTTTATTGCTCCGCAGTCCGATGGCAGTCGCGTGATACCCAGCGCTGATGCCCCACGATCCCATATACCAGGTCCTGTGTTCGGATAGTCCTGGGTGATGTTGTTTCGCGGACTGGGTCTTGATGTTTTATCATCGTTTTATCGACTTCCAATACCCAAACTAAGTGTCTATCGGCAACGGAGAACTTTACACACGTATCGGGGAGCTTTTCAAGCCCGAGCGCTTTGCTCGCTCTACCCTCTCCGGGAGATTGATCAGCTGGACAGGGTAAACCCTTTGCACGCCATCTCGAAGTTGTCCTATGTGCAGATGCCTCCGTTGATTTGACTGGGCATCGTACCAGCCGCCACAGAATGCTGTTCATCGTGTTGGAGTGGAACGTGCGACCCCAGGTGACAAACCACGTGTGATGCCAATCGAAATTTCCGGTGTGAGTCTTGGTGATGCCGCTCCACCCCCTTAGAATGATAATCCAGTGCGTGGTGATGACTTCCCCGCTGCTACTAGTACCCCAGCCCCTGGAAATGACGCTCCGGCCCCTGGTGATGATTGTCCAGAAACCTCAGGTGGTGACGCTCTAGCCACTTCAGAATATGCTGATGATGCGACGATCTCGGGCGATGACGATGACGTTTTGACCCGAGCTACGATAGAGGTGTGTGACTTTTTTTCTGGAGGTGTTCCTCAATTTCGGGGCTTGAGACCTCTGCCACGAATGGTTTGGAGAAAAGTAAAACTGCTACCATGTGAAAAATCCCATGGCCTAGGTACACAAAATGAGAATCATCATGCAAAAGAAACGCGTCGTATTTGCGACGATGTTGGGTTAAGGATCCCGTCATTCAGAAACCATTTTAGCCAAAAACCGGTATACCTCTATCGTAGCACGCGTCTTCTGTTGACCCCGAGGGTGTTGATCCAGCGATCCCAGGCGAAGACGCTACAGCGGCCCCAGGCTTCGCGCTTTGCCGATCCCAGGCGATGACGCCCCGCTGTGTGTACTCAACGTCCACTGCTAGTGCAGACGCAAGCCCTCTTCATGTCGCTGTAACGGCACCATGTCGCCTCCCTTCCGCAGGTGTGGGTTACATTATTCCACGAAGACGGTGGTGACCCCCTGTTCATATACTACGTGGGAAGAAATTGCGTACTAGCCCAGGCCTGCAACGAAGAAGCTGGGAAGGCGGGCTCGGTGCCTCTTGGCGATCTTGTTGACCCACTCGGAGCGGTCATCCTCGAAATCGATGGCATCATTTCCGCTGCAGAAGAACTGGCGGGTTCGGGTAGTGGTCCGGAGGATTGAGGTATATTCGATTCACCCCTGGTTTTTCCAACTGATTATTATTACGTTGCTATTTTGATTCTGAATACTGTTGCATTGATATTTGGATTCTTGAGTTTTCTGACTGAACATTGTGCCATGATGTTTGGATCCTTGGACTTGTTTAACAGACGCATTGCATCTTACAAATTTGTCGTGTTTTCTTCTTCTGCCGTAATATATACTCATCGGCTGTACTGACTCGCGTGACCGCGGGCCCGGTGGTATCAGCTCCGAGGACTTCCCCTCGTAGGCTCGGAGTGCGTTTGCCCACAATGCAATAGTGCGTTCGTTATCACACGGGGATGTGCCATGCCATCGACCATGGACCTTCCCGTTCGTATATCAAAATCTCAAGAGCTCACAAGAAACGCCAATAATGACAATTGACCTCCGTGACAATATGTATCCAACCATTCCATGTAAGGTAAAATGCCCAATGATACGACCACAGCGGTGCAGCACCCTCCGAAAGCCCATCTCGGGCTACCAACCACAAGTTGGCTCAGACCGAGTAGCTTTGATAAACATAGCTGTCCGTACGTTGGGCAATAGTCAAGTCCAGCACCTCCCGGTCATTTTCACCACGACCTATTATCTACCACGTTTGTTGGCCGTGAATAACGATTGCTCATAATCACCAATGCATCTTCAAGAAAACCACGCGCACCAAGCGTCACCCCTCCAATTACGCATGCAACTTTCCGAAACCCAGAAACACATGGAACGTGTATTTCAGTACAACTGTCACCCGTAAATCGGAAGCATCAACCCCGGGCATTCTTTGTCCACACAGCCTCGGCGATGAACCGTCAGCTGTGGCTGCGTCAGCAGGAGCTACCAGTGCCCTGTACAAAAATTCCAAATCAGAAAATAAACACGAAATTTAACATTTAGGTAAAACCGAAATCAGTCGTTCAGAATTATCCCCCCCAAATCACAATATGGTCCAAAACGTAACCCATACGGTTGTACGAGTCCCCGCTTCTGATCCATCTTCAGCCGCAGCGCCTTGAGCTCTTTTGGCAGCACGGCCGTCGCGCCATCAAACACGCGCAACACCGGCTCCCAGGTGCTCTCCGCCTCCTACGGCCTTTCCCAGGCTTCCTTGACGACAACCTCGTCGTCACTACCGAGCGGCAGTCGGAGCACGACTCTGCCGCCCTCCACCGCAGGCGATTACGTTCATACGGGGGCTTAGCCCGCGCCACCCTTGCCCCTGAATGAAATGGGACCGCCCCAGGCTTCTTGCGTGCAGGTGGGTCACCCGACAACGCCCGACATAACACGTCAAGGTGCGTGCGAAAAACGACATCGCACAGCATCTTGGCACATTCCGGCGGGGGCCATGGTCAACAGCGTTATTGACAGCCGTCTCCAAGACGCCCGCACGATCCCGCATTACCACCTCGGAATCGTGGAATATCATGGCTAATTGAGACGGCAGCGTCAGTGTGACCTCATCGTCCACGTCGCCTGGTGCGTCGCCACCCGGCACGAACGCCGTGACAGCCATCGCCACTCGCACACCATCGTTGGGCTCGCCCACAGAACGAGCTGTAAGCTCCGTCCCAGCGCCATCTCGACGCCCTTTTGCCTTCAGTACATAGGCCTTGAGCTGCGCCATGACGTCAATGCCGAGTTTCTCTCTCAGCGTCTTCTGCCCGATGAATACCACATCGCCTCCCCAAGATAGCACGATAAACGCAATGGCAAATCGAGCTGGTCCCCATGGTGTTTTAATCGTTACGTAGAGCGGAAACAATTGCGCCTCATTATCACACTCCTGGCCAAACGACGTCACCACACGCGCATGCCCAACAAACGTCTGCGTTAACGCGGTTTGCGTCATCCCCAGCTGTCCCTGCAAGGCCTCTACCAGCTCCTCCGATATAGCTGTAATGCCTAAACCAGAATCAATCAGCACTTTAACCTCAACAGCCGCGGAAACACCGGAAACGGCGAGACGCCCTGCGACATCCTGTGCCAGGGCCTCCAAGTGCGACTGGATCTCCACCGTATCCACGCTCGTATCATCGCTTCCACCCGGCTGTAAGACCGAGACACGCACGTAGGAAAATGGTGACGGAATCACCACACACCTGCTGCGACACGGGTGCCGGCAGCTGCACCGGAACGGAGTGAAGAACTGGCGCTGCATTCTGTGGCCCAGCGCTCTGGGACACCTGGTGCTGCACCGTCTCGGTGAGCCCACAATCCACTGGCGCCATCCTTTTCTGTGGCACGCGAATGTACACGTAGCCGTCATCATTTTGCATAGACGGTTCTGGCACGGCAGGTTCGGTCTCCGTAACCACCGCGTTTGAGGCGATCTTGTACGTACTAGCTCGAGGGGTGGCAGATGCAGGGGCTATTCCAGTTGTCTTGCTCCGTGTATACTAAGCTGGACTGCTCGTGGACTGGTGCTGCATAGGGGTCTGGCCGTGGCTCTGGCCATGGACGCCCTTCCCCGTCTTACCCTGCTGGCTTTGGGGGCAGTCCCGCTGCTTGTGACCTTGCTTGCGACACACAAAGCACTCCTTGTTGTCGTACCAACGGTTTCGCTCTGCTTTCACACCGGCAGCCTTGGCACTCTCGCGTGAGTCGTGCCCGTCAGCAGTACATCCCTGCGGCTGGGTCCCATCAACAGCCACCCACCTAGCGTCGCGCCGCTTTGCTGTTTGTCGGCGTACACTATCGTTGGCCTCAATTACGGCTTGATCCCGTTGCTGCTTGTCAGTTATGCTGAACAACGCGTCAGAATCATGCGTTACGAGATCGGAACGCTTTTTTTTTTCACCTTGCGGTGGACCTCGGGCGGCTCGATTCCAGCCGTTATTGCCTCCATCAGCACCTTGCATGCGTTAGCGTGTACTGCCGACCGTCGGGCCTCACCCTCTCCGTGAGCCCGCTGTCAGCAAAGTATTTCCGCAGAGCACGTTTTTGCATGAATACCCTGCCATCTACCGGCACGCTTACATCCATCTTCAGCACACGGAATATTTGGCGGCAAAAATCTTCATCACTCGTCTGCTGCATATCAACGCCAGCAAAACTTTTGAGCCCTTGCATTAACCCCTCCTCGGAGAGGTCGACCCAGGGCGTGCCATCGTAGAACTCATCAGCCACCGTCATTTAGGTCGCCGAATCCACCAGCTGTAGCCTCCTCACGAGTATCTGGTCTCCTCAATCTTGGTTTGTGATACACATTTGCTGCTCGTACTCCGAGTAGGCAACAAGAAATTTACCCATATCTTCGAACGTAACAACATCACTACCCAACATAGATGGTCTGTCTCCTCCCATCGTCACCTTGACTTCCGGCTTCAGCCCGCCACCGGCACGGCCTTCACCTCTCGCGTTGCCCCAACTTGCAGAATGGACTCCGCCAGCAACATGCCCTCGCGCTCCTCTTGCTAATGTAGGGCCTTCAAATGCTTTCGGCTGGTGTCCCACACCAGCACGCCATACAGTGCTTTCCGGCCTTCGAAAAGTAAATTGGTCACGTTTTGCGCAGTAAGCAGATCTTACCAATTTCAATTGAATTATACCGACTCGCGCGACCGCGGGCCCGGTGGTATCAGCTCCGAGGACTTCCCCTGGTAGGCTCGGAGTGCGTCTGTCCACAATGCAATAGTTGGTTCGTTATCACACGAGGATGGTATGCCATCGGCGATGGCCCTTCCCGTTCGTATCTCAAGATCTCAAGAGCCCACAAGCAACGCCAATAACGACAATTAAACTCCCAGACAAAAGGTATCCAACCATTCTATGTACGGTACAATGCCCATTTGAATATCCTGTTAACACAATGGTTGTGTGGAGGCCCTGTCTTCTATGCGAAGAGATGCGGAGGTGGCACCAAAGTATCTGTTAAGATCACTTGTGATAAGAAAGAAAAGGGATAGTTGGGAAAAGGGGGCTTGAGGCCAAAGAGAGATGAAGAAGAAGAAGAAGAAGAAGAAGAAGAAGAAGAAGAAGAAGAAGAAGAAGAAGAAGAAGAAGAAGAAGAAGAAGAAGAAGAAGAAGAAGAAAAAGAAGAAAGAAGAAGAAGAAGAAGAAGAAGAAGAAGAAGAAGAAGAAGAAGAAGAAGAAGAAGAAGAAGAAGAAGAAGAAGAAGAAGAAGAAGAAGAAGAAGAAGAAGAAGAAGAAGAAGAAGAAGAAGAAGAAGAAGAAGAAGAAGAAGAAGAAGAAGAAGAAGAAGAAGAAGAAGAAGAAGAAGAAGAAGAAGAAGAAGAAGAAGAAGAGAAGAAGAAGAAGAAGAAGAAGAAGAAGAAGAAGAAGAAGAAGAAGAAGAAGAAGAAGAAGAAGAAGAAGAAGAAGAAGAAGAAGAAGAAGAAGAAGAAGAAGAAGAAGAAGAAGAAGAAGAAGAAGAAGAAGAAGAAGAAGAAGAAGAAGAAGAAGAAGAAGAAGAAGAAGAAGAAGAAGAAGAAGAAGAAGAAGAAGAAGAAGAAGAAGAAGAAGAAGAAGAAGAAGAAGAAGAAGAAGAAGAAGAAGAAGAAGAAGAAGAAGAAGAAGAAGAAGAAGAAGAAGAAAAAGAAGAAAAAGAAGAAGAAGAAGAAGAAGAAGAAAGTAGGGAGAGAAGGGAAAGTAGGGAGAGTGATCATGGTGGGTTGTATCACCACTTGATCATCACGGAACAATGCCCGTAGTCCAGTCGAATACCGGGACAACGGGACAACCTTAACATAATCAAATGTACGTTTACATCTAAGTTCTACCGAAGATTCAACGTAAGATTCAACGTAAGATTCAACTGCATATCTTCTTCGCGCGAATAAACTGCTCGAGTAGGCTGCGAATTAACTTAGCTTTAAATCCAAGGTTCATAATCTCAACACGCCCCCATCATTCAAAGTCAAATTACCAGAGAAGCCTCGTACTTGAAAATCAAATTCGTAAGAATCAAACACAAATGAGTCACATATTCAGTCCGGTGTATCAACCGCGGCATTATGGATGTATCCATGTTATTCACACATTTACAAAAAATAACCCTTACAAGGAAAGACAGGTACAAAAACTATGCTTGGTGCAATTACCAGCGATAGATACCCTAGAAGATGAAACGCAAAGATACGTATATTGGGTTTCAAACACGCTTGCTGAATTGTACCAAATAGATAGACAAGGCTGGATAAATAAAGAGAATTGTGGACAAGTGTCCATTAAGAAAAAGTAAAACATTCTCACTATCCATTTGTTTGTTTTGTGTACTCACGTACTTCCGCACTTAAAAGATAAGAACCAGATAGAATTACGAGTAGTGATAGTACTGTAATAGACTATAATGGGTGTAGTCATAGTCCATCAAAAGAAAAACAAACACAAAAAGAAAGAAAGAAAGGTATAAGTTAACCACGCCACTTCAATATGATCCTAGAATATGCATAGCACAATAAACGGTCTTATACTAATCGTACGCTAAAGAGACATCTTTGTGAGTATTTACTCCTCAATGCTGGAATGTATACTCGTACGCGTATTCGGCAAAACATGGGGTATCGCTGTATGATCGTTGACTTAAGGTCATACGACCCATAGTGCCACCTTTACTTATACGTAACTGGCGAGCAGTTGTAACTTTAAAGTTAAAAAGAGAACTGCTGCCCTGAGTAATATTCTCTACCGAAGTATCAATTTCAACTGTACCAACAAGCACATCTCGCAAAAAAAATACCCGTATAACCATACGCCCGTCCCTGTGCGAAGTATTAAAACTGCGGTAAAATTACCTCCTGGATGGGGACACGATCAAGTCTCGTCCATATTTACTCGTCCTGTGGGGTTGAGATACCTACGAAAAGTCCGATAGCACGCTACGGCAGAATCAGAAACAGGCTTAATTTTTTAATTTTTCCCACATATAAAACGCTGCAATCTTGTATCGAACTCCACAAAGCAATGATACTTTTGATCATGGAGGTTGCCTGAGAAAAATTACAAGGCAGTCGCGATGGTCAAAGGCGGTCTTGCGAGCCGGAGCTGTAGTTGCGACTTCAAGGTGTTGGAGCTTAGAAGGAGTTCTCCGTGCTGAAGTCGTTGATCTCCGAGCAGAGGTCGCTGAAGGTTTGCATTCTCCCGCTTGTGGTGAGGCCATAGGTTGCGCGTAGGTGTTGGGTACCGAAATAGATACCGGACCGACCGGACGGTCTATTTTGTCCATTCCGACAGCCATGGTGTACTGCGAAGCGGTCTCGAACTGCTGTTTCGGATATCCTTGGCGTTGTAGGGTCAGCCGACGCGCTCTTACTTGAGAAGTGGCCAAGTCTGCTGTTGGTAGAACGGAAGGCGGCTCTTCGATGGAGGAGGATCCTTTTACCCTGCTGTGATGGTCGGTATATTTTGCCATGTAGGCGTATCCTAGCGGGTCAGTACTCACCAGCTTCAAACATTCGCTGGAAGGGTCAGGCCGCGACGTTTTAGAATGTTTCTGGTGAGTGCTCTTGTTGATTTTTTCACGTTTCACACGATCTGAAATTTGTATCCCACACTCAGCTTATTTTTCACCTTGGCCATCACCTGCCCGTTGGGATGACCCAACCTCTTGTGCCCGATGTTAAGTAGCACGGGTTTAGGCTGTGAAGTAGCTTTAAAAGTCATCGAAGCATGAATAATAGCGAGGACGGTTTCCGGTGCCGGAAATGGTCGGAAACGCTGTCTCAGGTGTTCGGCTGGTAACACCAGTGGTGAGGTCGAGATGATACAGAGAAGAGCAGTGGCTGCTTTTGTGTAGGGGTATAGCAAATGCACCCTTGTCCAGATACGACTTCGTGGTGATGATCATAGCGACCCCTCTCGTAGCAGCTGATCCACCCGAAACTAGGTGCCTGCCTAGCCCTGGTACGACCGTGACAGGAAGCTGCACGGAGTGCTCAGAAGCTATATGGTCCAACACTTGAACGAACAAAACCCCTTGACCAACGCTATAAAGGCGATGGTTTCCCGCTACGTCGATTGTTACGGGAGGGTCCAGCTGTACGTAGTGGTTCATTTTTTTTTCGATGCCCGATAGAAGCTGATTGTCGATGAAGTGGCTAGAAGCTCCGCTGTCCGCAGTCATCGAGAAGTCGACGGACTGCGCGGCGATGTTAATCGGAGGTGCGGCGATGATAGAATAACCTATACCAACTGGAGGTGAGAATGGACAGGGACAAGTCGCGAGGGACGTAGAAGTAGCTGCTGTAGTCGCGGCCGCAGTAGTGGATGGAGCATGTATCCTTGGGACGTAAGCTTCCATTTGCGTTGTTGAAGTTGGAGTTGTGGCGGCGTTGGCGTGAGCCCTTCGGTTGTTATTATGCGGGCCATTTTGTTGACCAGGACGAGGGCGACGGTTTATGCTGTCGTCCCGAATTTGAGACCGACAGTCGCTATTATCGTGGCGATCGATATTATGCAGGCTACACCACGATTTTGTTCGAGATGTTGGGGGAGGTTTTTCTCCCGACATCTTTCCCTTCCGTTAGGAGAAATTTTGGAATCGATGGCCTGGCTGTTTGCAGTGTGAACAGGTCACTACTGCTGAGGGTGTTGACGTGACTACCATAGCAGATTCACACCCCTCCGCGTTTGGCGAAGGCCTCTTTCGCGTAGCTCTATTTGCGTACATATTACGCATTGTTATCACAACTCGGTCGAGTGTGAAGTCATCATCTGCTTCGGCGGCGTATTTTTTGCAGGTATTCATCCGTGAGTCCTTCCAGCACTATGTTCTGTATGCTGTCATCGTTGAATAACTCTCCCCATGTCCACCAATTCATCTCGTAAATAGTATACTACATTGATAAATATGTCCGGGTCTTGCCCATCCGTCATGACCATATGAGTTAGTTGTTGTTTGAGCATACGTCTACGTTTGCGGGTGGAATTTTGATATTTTCTAACCATACCATCCCAAGCAGCCTTCCCATTTACGAGTTCACCTCTTTTCCGCTTTAATTGTCGAAGAAAGCTGTCCGCAGCTCCCGATGTGCTCAGGAACAAGAAGTCGAACAGAAGACGGTTGTCGCGGTGCCAGTGCTTGATGTCTTCCAAATTCGAGATGTTGTCATCCGTGGCCCATAAAACTTATGCTGCGGCTGGGAGTGTAGAATATCCTGAAGATGATGGGAGCAGATGCGCCGTGTCCACGGGAGTAGTCCCTGCGTCCGGCTGTACATTTTCCGCTGTTCCAGCCGGGAGTGTTTTCCCGGACTCAGTTTCCGTTTCGTCAGCGGCCTGGCTGCGAGTTACAGCTCGTGAAGGCCTACTTCTTCTAGAAGATGGACGAGGACCAATTAGTTTGGGCTCGGGGCAAGGACGACCTTCCAGGATATCAGAGACCCAGGCGTGACGCAAACTTATCATGGGCTGAGCCGTGCGTTTCCATACGTCGAACTTAAGCCCATTGCATTTGCCGTTGAGGGCTCTAACGAGCTTGTCTACCGCATCATCTGCTTTCGTGGACTCTCCCATGGTGATGCTAGTGCTGATGTTGATGCTGATCGCTGATGCTGATGCTGATCGCTGCTGCTGATGCTGATGCTGATGCTGATGCTGATGCTGATGCTGATGCTGATGCTGATGCTGATGCTGATGCTGATGCTGTTGGTGATGGCTGATGCTGATGCTGATCGCTGATGCTGATGCTGATGCTGATGCTGTAGCCGTCTTATTGAAGGTTTCTCTCAAACCTCCAGGTAAGATGCAACAAACGTCAATGAGATGTCGCTTGGTGCCGATCGATGCTTATATCGAAGGTCGAAGGCTGAATATCCTGTGAACACAATGATTGTGTGGAGGCTCTGTCTTCTATGCGAAGAGGTGCAGAGGTGGCACCGAAGTGTCTGTTAAGATCACTTGTGATAAGAAAGAAAAGGGATAGTTTGGAAAGGGCGCTTGAGGCCAGATAGAGACGAAGAAGAAGAAAAAGAAGAGGAAGAAGGAAAACTAGTGAGAGAAGGGAAAGTAGGGAGAGAAGGGAAAGTAGGGAGAGTAATCATGGTGGGTTCCATCACCACTTGATCATCATGAACAATGCCCGTATTCCGGTAGAATACCGGGACAACGGGACAACCTTAACATACTCAAATGTACGTTTACATCTAAGTTCCACCGAAGGTTCAACGTAACATTCAAGGTAAGATTCAACTGTATATCTTATTCGTGCGAAAAAACTGCTCGAATAGACTGCGCATTAACTTAGATTTGAATCCAATGTTCATACTCTCAACAGCCCAATGAAACGACCACAGCGGTACACCGGCGTAGCCCTTACCACAATATATCCCACTACCTGTGTGACTGGGTGATGTCCTCTAGGCTTGCTGGGTAATCAGCAACGCTGGTCCGGACCTGAGAGCTCGCCTTGGGGTTGGGCCACAGCAAATATTCTGCAGAATGTCTCGCGTATTTACGCTACATCATCTTCAGGATGGATGGGTGTATCCCTGGTGGTTCCCAGAGGGTGCCTGGTATCGTACATACTTGGAGACTTTGATATTCATAACGTGTGCAATGCCATTGCAGTACATCGCACGGACAAGGCAGTCGTGCTTCGATAGTTTTATGCATGTACACATTAGCGTAGCACTGCCCATCCTATATCACCACCAATATGGGCGGCTGATCCCCTCGGCTACAGCTGGGCGCTTAACACGACGGGTCCAGGCCTGAGCTATTGTGTTTGCGCTTGATCTTGACAGTAGTTCTTCCGCAGGGTGCGATCAACATTAAGGATAACGCCGGCAGCCCTGTTTAGGCAAAACATCTCTTAACTTCCAGAGGGGAGCTCCTCGGCTGAGACCCTACTCGATTTTGCTAGGACAGCACACAGGCCACGGGAGTATTGGTCGGAGCGTGCACGTTGTTTTTTATCGAAGCCCGTATTGGGGTATTGGGGTATTGGGGTATTGGGGTAAAGGAGAGAGCTCCTCAACTGGAGACTGTCCAAAACGATAGGTGCTATGCTAAATGTTTCTTAGAATGCGCCACAGAAGAACACGCGTGTTCACGAAATAGCGCTTTTTTCAGGAACGTCGGGTTCATCCCTGGTTTCTCCAACTTGACGGAGCAGATATTAATTATGTTGTTCTCACATTAACTCGCATAATCAAGTCCGTGGTCACAGGACAGGCTCCAGTCACTCTGGAGCTGAGGAATACCCCAGGGAAAACACACACAACCCAAGGTGGTACACGCATATATCACAGCTGACGCATTTCATGCCTCCACCAGAAATATATAAAAGTGAAATCGGGAGTCAGTCTACGATGTGCCAGGTCCAGGCCGGTGCATACGTCTCACTACTTACGCCTGGAGAAACCAAATATTCCGATTGCCACCCAAGGAAGACTACCACGTATATATTACACGTAGTATCTATCACTACGCATACGCACGACAGGCATAAGTCAATTGGAGAAAAAGAAACAAAGAAAAGAAAAGAAGATAAAGGAAAGGAAAGAAAAGAGAAGAAAAAAAAACGAAACAAGACGAAAAAGGCAAGCAAAGAGAAGAGAAAGACAAGAAAAGCAAGAAAAGACAAGACAGGAAAGCAAGGAAAGAAGAAGAGAAAAAAAGAAAAAAAGAAATAGAAAAAGAAAAGAAAGGAAAATGTCATACTAGCAGACCCTAGGAACTGGCTAAGGATGGCATTGGGCTAACAGAGGGTATCACGTCCATCATCAATGGCACCTGGGAGAGAACGCAACATTGCGAAGAAGTCAGGGCGGTCTTATGCTATCTTGTGATGGCCATTAGAAAGCGCACAACTTTCAATACGATGATGGCCAAACCCAGACTTCAGTCTCTTGGGCATGACGCTCCCCCTTCCGCCCCTCCCCCCTTCCTCTCTTTCCCCCTCCCCCCTCCCCCCCTCCCCTCTCCCCCCCTCCCCCAGTCCCCTCCCCGCCCCCCCCCCTTCCCCCTCCCCCCGGCCGCTTAGAGATGCCAACGGTGGATGACGCTGCCGCGGCCTTTGCGCGTCGCTCTGCAGCTTTGCGTCTCTCCGTTTCATGCCAATGCCGCATGAACAACTCGGCTCCCTCCTCTACTCTTCGAAACCATCTGCCAGCCTTCTGAGCAGCCTTTCGCCATCCTTCGAATTTCATTCCAAAAACCGACATATCCTCCTTCAGATGATCCATCCAGTCTTTCTCTTGCCCCCCTGAGTAGCCTTTACCCCCAACAGACTCCCCAAACATCACCCTCTGTGGCAGACGCTCCTCCCCCATGCGTGCCACGAATCCCGCAAACAAAATCCTCCGTTTGCGCACTATCACCTCACCGCTCTCGGAATCTGTCTGGGCAAGCGCGTCGGCGTACAATAGGGTGTGGTCGTCGCGCTTCCGTTTCCGCCATCTAAGGCATCGGAGGAGCATGGAACGGTGAACCCGACGTAGCCTGTCATAGTCAGGCTTCTTCGGGCTCCACGTCATGCAACCGTACAGCAGTGTCTCGACCACCTCAGCTTTCAGCAACCGCACCTTCAACCGTAAACGCAAACCCGGGCGATCATAGATTTCCATCTTGTACCGCTGGAAACACGCCCAGGCCCTCTGAAGACGCCGCGTTATTTCAGTGCTAAGGTTTCTGTCTGCGGTGATAGCCCCGCCCAAGTATACAAACTCGATTGTTTGTTTGTAAACCTGGCTGGCTGCATTGATCGTGAAGGACACCTTCCCCCCGCTTTTGGTTTCCAGGCACATCATCTCTGTTTTTGCCTCGGATACTGTAAGCCCGAACAACGAACACGCAGTCACGATCGTCGTCATCATCCTCTCTAGACCTTATGATGATCGCAATACGATGCCCGCATCGTCCGCGTACAGCATACCCCACAATCTCTGCACCCCCTCCCCCTCCTTCCCCCTCCGTCCGTCGACTTTGCCTGTGCGTGAAGTGCCCTTCTCGCCTTCCTTCTTTCGTTGAAGCTGCACCATGTTGTCCGTGATGACTGCATCAGCGAGGAAGCGTTTCTCGGCCACACGCAGTACCGCAGTGAAAAACATGTTGAACAGCAGTGGCGCGAGCACGCATCCTTGCCTGAGACCTTGCCCCACGTCGAACTTATCCGAGCACTCTCCATCATCCAGCCGCACGCATGCTTGCATACCGTCGTGGAATTGGCGGATGACGGCGAGCATTCTCGATGGCACGCCAAAACGAGCAAGGACGTCCCACAAAAGGCTTCGGTCGACGGAGTCGTATGCTTTGGTGAGGTCGATAAAGCACATGTACAAGGGGGTGTCCTTCTTCCGCGCCAGTTCCTGCAGTCGTCGTACTACGAACATCATGTCAACCGTCGAGCGTTGGGGTCTGAACCCACACTGTTCCTCCGGCAGAATGTTCTCGCGTTCGCAATAGTCACTCAGGCGACCCGCGATGACTTTGAGGAGTACTTTACCGGCGTGAGCCACGAGGGAGATGCCACGATAATTGCCACACTCAGTCCGATCTTTCTTCTTGTGAAGCACCTTAATCATAGCATATTTCCATTGTTGCGGTACGCCACCCCCCCTCCACACAGCGACGATGATATCGTGGAAGTTTCCGAGGGTGTTGAATTCTCCTTCGTCGGCCAAAACCTTCAAGAGCTCGGCCGGGAGACCATCGGGCCCTACCGCCTTTCGGTTCGCCAGCGCCCGGATCGCCTCCTCTACTTCGTACCTAGACGGGACATCGCCCAGTGGTCTGCACGGGGGCCACTGCTTAAGCTCGCCCACAATGCGTGGATCAAGGGTCGGCGACTTGGTGTTGAGCAGTTTGTGAAACCACCTCACCCACCGCTCGCGGATGAGGACGTTATCCCGCAGCAATCGACCTTCCTCGTCCTTGATGTACTGCGAGTTAAACGTCCTCTTCCCTTCCACATCCATCCCCTTGAGGTGTTTGTAGAAGCCAAAATGATCACCTTCTCGGATACGCCCTTCGAGTTGGCGAACGTAATCTTCGAAGAACCTCTGAACAGCTTCCGCCCGCGTGCGTTTCAGCTGTTTGATGGTCGCCTTCAAGGCTTGCCGTAGACCACGATCGTTTGGAGCAGAACGGACCCGTTTCCTCGCGTCTTCTCTATCCTGCCATCGTGCATTCGACTCAGCTCTCGTCTCCTCAGTCGCACACCAGCCCCTCGGTACTTGTTTACGCCGAGTAGGGGGCGCTATGTCGGCGGCGTTTGACAGTATCGTCTCGGTCAGTAATGAGGCCATGTCATCAACGCTTCCGGCATTAGTACCGGGTGTCGGAGAGGGAAGGTTGGCTGCTATCGCATTTGTCAAATTCATCCGTAGATGCGGGTCCGCCATTAATCTTTGTAGATCAATAGCTCGCCGGCTTTTGACAACTACCTTTGGACGATTTGGTGCGATGCGGCCTAAGAGGCGAATACTTGCTATCACGAGGTTGTGGTCCGACTCGGCGTTCTCCCTGGGTGGAGTCCGCACAGTGACATTACGTACCAATCGTCTATCCACTTGCCGTGTCAGTATGTAGTCAAGTCTGTACTGGACCTTTCCTCGCTTAGGGCTCTGAAATGTATACGATATGCAACGAGCAGGTGTAGCATAGTACGTGTTGAGGAGGGCGAGCTTGTTGTCAGTTGCGTGAGTCAATGGTCGCTCTCCGTTGTCGTTCAGCTCATCACGTCCGTATGCACCCAATACCTTGCTGTCGGTCCACTCGATCCCTCTCATGCCTGTACGAGCATTTGCGTCCATCAGGACAAGGAGGTGGTCCCTACTGGGAACCTCCTTGACCACCTCGTCAAGTGAATTCCAAAAATTATACGTCGACGTGTGCATCGGATGCAATGCTGCCGTAGGAGCTAATAGACAATGACCGCAACCACGCTGCAGCCAGACACACTTCGTTCGTTTGAAACTTCCAGGAAGCAGACGAAACACCAAGGGAAACCGCGCAAAAGATACCAATGCACGAAATGTACCTCCCTGATTTACCTTAGCCCGGTCCAGCATCTAAATAATCCACCTCCTACACTTTCTCTACCTTATCGCTCGCGGTATCTGAAGCTTTCATGAAAAAGGAAGACCATCACGGGCACCTCGCTCGGTGCGGCGACATCGCCAAGGTGCTCTTTGGCTCACCATAATCTGATGCATAAATCTCAACACGGAACGATCATTTTGAAATCCGGCGCTCGTCGCAGCTCAAGTTTTTTTGCGTGTATCGCGTGGAGGCCGCGTGCGCTGAGCGCGGGACTCCACAAACACGTCTGGAATCTCCGTTGCAGCCCCAACAAATAGCAATCGACCAGCTTCCAACAACGGTGGAGCATCTCGCCACACACATGAAAAAGGCGAGAGGGATTCCGGCAGGCGAGATGTGACGCCCCCGCCGACGATGCACAAACCACAGGATGCTTTTGTAATGGTCAACAGAGCAAGGCGTCGGCTTGGGAAGGATCCCAACTTTCGCCTCCGAGCTAGGGGCGCTATATGGCGCGAGGTGTGTTACTGTACGTCGCTCGACATCGAACCCGTTTCTACTTTTGTCGGCGACACGTGCTACGATAGAGGCGCGCTACGTTTTTCTGAGGCGCTCCTCTACTGATTTGGACAAAAAAATAAAACTGCAACATGCCGGATGGAAATCCCATGGCCTAGATACAAGACGAAAATCATGCAAAAACATGGCCTTTTTTCCGACGATTTTCGATTTAGGAGCCGCCTGTCATTCAGAAAACAATTTCTGACTGAAAGGGGTATACCTCTATTGTAGCATGCGTCCGGCGCAGCGTTGGGCCCTTGGGGGCTTCAAAGGGAAAAAAAAATGACGATGGAAGTGGATGATAGCAGCATCGGGAACTGCCGATTGGGGTGTCGTGAAATTGGTACCCGACGTGCGACGATGCACGGGGTCGTGCAGGACGGGTGCGGCCTAAGCTTTCTCGTGCTGCTCGGTCGAGCTACTCGTAGGCGCTCGAAAATGTCGTAATCGCCATTTCTCTGGTCGATGTACATGGCCCCCACAAGAGTTAACAAGCAATGAATGGCCTGAATGCCGGTGCATATTTCCACACCGAAAAACACCAACGATACTATAAGGCACCATGGAAGTGGGGCAGCCGCTTGTGGGAGCTCGAAAATGGTGACCAACATGTAACCAATAGGTTACCACCCTACCGTAGCCTCAGAAGCTTGTTGAACATCACACCTCCACCTTGTCTCAAATCCAGGTTTACCGCCTCGACGCACGCCGCAATCGACCGAAGCTGGCATTCTAAGCAAAACGTGCGAAGCTGCTTTGGTTCCGATAACCGTCAACCGGAGGGTTAAGTGCGTGTCCTTGAAAAAACTACCGAAACCCGACCTTGGCACAAACTTCAGGTCCGCAAGCAACGTCCTACAACGGGTTGCGCACGACCCACCCGAAGGAAAAATGCCAGCAAAATACGCAAAACAAAACCCCACCTTCCAGCTATACACAGCAGGCGCGCTCGACGAGGGAAAAGCGTTGCCTGCAAAATAAATACAAAACCTCACGTGCCCAGCAGTTTGTTATACTTCGTCTTACTCGCTAAATACAACGACAACGCGTGCGTTCTGATATTTTGCCATGCGTTAGGAAGCGCCAGCACAAGCAGTACTACTCTGCGCTGCACGCTTGCCGTGCAGCTCCTTGCAATGGGTTCCTGGCAATGGATCACCAGGGTTATACACGGGTCACGATACGACCCCCCGGGGACAGATCAGGCGGCTTTCAAAATCTCACATGGTCGAGTCCGGGTCATATCAGGAGATGCTCAAAATCTCACGGGTCGGGCCGTGCCGGGTAGGGTCAAAGGAAGTATTCACGTATCACGGGGGCTAGGTTGGGTGTTCAAATCTCACGGGTTGTGTTGGGTGGGGTTCCCCCACGAAACCTCCTCTGATTCGTGAGATTTGACTCGACCTGTTAAAATCCTTAACCCGATATCCTACCTTACTTAGCTGCCCGTATTTTTCTTGGTGTGACCCCGATCCTGTAACCGCCAAAAAATATAGCGTTAGACTAGACAGCGCCCCCCATTTCGACTACGTCGAATAGGCCACTCTCACGCGAGTGACGCTGTACCGCCTCGCTCAAACCTCGGACTTTAACAGGTATGCTCCGCTGGCGCAGCGTAACAAACAACTACGGGGTGCCGACCGTGCATGCCAAATATCACCTAAAACCCGAAAAACATTCGAGAGCTTAGCGTTGAAACCAGCACTAAGAGCAGGGAAGCCGTTCGCGGCTGTGATCTGCTGGAGGCAGCGAGGCCTTCAAAGAAACCCGAATACCATAGCCCTTTCCCCTCTCCTCACGTATCTAAAGCACGGCAGGGCGTTTAGAGCTTGACCATCAAGCGTACCTGCAGCAAAAAAGAAGCGAGTCGGGGAGGACAAACCGCGCAGTAAGGGATATTACTGTCGAAGAAAGCTTTGTCGAAAACCATGTAAAATTACAAGAAAAAAAAAAAAAAGAAGGAGCATCTTGTGATTTATGAATTTGAGCCAGAGAAGAAGCGCTGATTTCTTTTTAAAACAAAATAGGCTTACTCCAAAACTTTTTCTCCTTGCAATAACACCAAATTTGTGACAGAACGAGCCATGCATGGCTGTACGGTAGAGGGGTACCCCCTTTTATCACTACGTACTGGGTTTGAGCCACTCGCTCGAGAGACTCTGTACGGCGCATGCTGCGGTACAGGTATACCGTTTATTGGCAAAAAATTGTTTCGAAACGACGTGGGCTCCTTCACCCAAAATCAGCGGAACTATTTTACTCTCTTTTTCGCATGGTTCTCGTTACGTACCTAGCCCATTCATTGAACTTTTCATCCGGTAGTCAGTTTTGGTTTTCTCCAAATGCGTTTGTGGGAGAGGTCTTAAGCTCCCGAATTGCGGGGTAGTATTAAAAAAAAATGTGGTGCGCCCCTATCGTTGCACGAACCGAAACACACTTCAGGCGACTTTTGGTTGGTGCACCTTAAAGCCAACCCTTCCTTGCATTGCAGATTCACATGGGCAAAATGCAGCAGCACGAAAGGTTAAGGTAGTAAAAGGTAAAGGGGGGCAACTCGCGTGAGTGATGATCACGAAGTTGCACAAGAAAAAGACAACAACAACAACAACAACAACAAAAAGACCCCCTAGCCTCAGCTGCTTTGGTCAACAAGTTCTCGAATTCATTATTGAGAACCAGAAAAATGTGTGCAATCTGTGTGTGATACTCCGATCGAGGGTTTGGTCGAGAATTATGTGAGTCGTTTTACGGTAGCCTCCCCAACGTTTCTTTAACGAAATCGCCGGTTTTAAAACCAGCTCCCGGCCGTATCTCCTGAAATACGGTGCCCCTTGCCACACCGACGTCATCGTTCGATAGTCCTTTGGAAACAAGAAGGCATGTGAAGACTATTTTTTAGTAGCGGCCTTTGTCGTCTGGAGCAGCCATGAAACGTTCTATAGAGAAAACCGCTGGTTTTGGGGGGGGGTATCGAAGAATCAGTCATTGTGTGCAAGCTGTGTGTGAAAATACTCTGATCGCGCCTGCTGCGAGGTGTGATGGTGTGATGGTGTGATGGTGTGATGGTGTGATGTTGTGATGGTGTGATGGTGTGATGGTGTGATGGTGTGATGGTGTGATGGTGTGATGGTGTGATGGTGTGATGTTGTGATGGTGTGATGGTGTGATGGTGTGATGGTGTGATGGTGTGATGGTGTGATGTGGACTAGACTATAGTCTCGAATACGAGAAAAGAAGGTACACTCCCGTTTTGTTTTTCGTTTTTCAACATGGAGGCGCGCACGGACAACTTAAAATGGCACCATGCAAAATACCAAAGTGGTACACACACAACTGTCGTCTCCCTGGCTCATGGCAACTAATTGATGCCTTGAATTATGAGAGTATGTATTGTATTCAGTAAAGGGTTAATGTTGGGGCTAGGAGTAAGGCTGCGGCTAGGGTTAGGTAGATGTCATTAAAAGCGTATGACTAATGCTACTACAGGGGAGGGGGGGATCTCCCTTTTAGGGTCTTTTTTTGCAGTGGTCCGGAGTCACTCGCGCGTGTGACAGCCTCCCTGCTATTTTGCTGTCTTAAGCTTGGGTGATATCATAAGCAATTGATATCACGTCGTTATCTTCCTAGCCATCCATGACGTAGCCTTCATTCATCCCCCCTCCCCCCCTCCAACGACCCCTCCTTCCCCACACCCCGCCCGATCGCCTAGACCCAGCACCGCGCGTATAGCAAGCCCCTACATATATGATTAATACGCGCGATCGGAGGATTACACACAATGTTGCGAAGATCAGTGTCGACCAAATCCTTGCTCTCATAGCTGGAGTGTATTTTGGTATTATATGTGACCTAAACCTCTTGAAAACCCTCCCCCCCCCCCCCCTCCCCCCCCCTCTTTTTTTTTTCACGCTTTCTCTTGCTTGAACGCCCCACCTAATATCAAAATCCGCCAGAGTAATAAACACGTCCGCGCCCTGGATATCGCCTCGTCATCGTTTTAGAGCCGTCCATGCCGCTGCTGAAATTCCCACCCACCCCCGCCCCTAACGCCCCCTCCTTCCCCACCACCCACACCATCGCCTAGACTTAGCACCACGCGTGTAGCAAACCCCTACATCTATGCAACCAAAAGCCCTCCCCACCCGCCCCCCGACCCCCACACACACATTTCCCCCCCCTCCCCCACAAGAAGGATTCATAGTTTCCACGCACAAATTGACCTGCCCCACCCGTCCCCTCCCCCCCCTCCCCCCCTCCCGCCCCCCTTTTGATCAAAATCAGGCCCCCATGTCCTTAAAAACTCCGCCCTCCCCTCACCGGTTATTCGACTTACAGTATTCACTTGATAAACTGATGCATTTCCTTCCACAGCTGTCAGATTTTGTCCCCCTCAAAAACGGGTTTTATAGTTTCCGCGCACAGACTGCATAACATCACCCTGTTGACCCTGATAGCTACACTGTAGTTGCAAGGGGAGTCGCCGACCTATATCCTTAATGAGGACACACAACCCGTAATACGCGCGATCGGAGTATCACACACAGCTTGCAAAGATGAGTTTCGACAAAATATTCGATCTCACAGCTGGTGTATTTTAATTTTTATAATATATCGCCTGAACCCGCAATGCAACAGCTAGCCACGCTGTGCCAAGCATATCGTAGGACGTCGCTTTGTCAGTGAGGTACACGTCTCTCGTGCGACTGGCTTAAACTCTATGGCGAAAACTGGGAGAATCCCCCTGCCGTAGCCTTGGTCCCTGACTTCGTAAAAACCGTTGCTGGTACAACACATCAAACGGTTCGACGACCAGTTCTATGCCGCCGGCAACCGGCGCATCGCGAAACCGAAAGGCTCAGAAAGAAGCGTAATGAGGTTGTCTCAAAGGTTATAGGACGAGGCGTGCAACGATAGAGACGCACCACTAGTTTTCTGGGGTCCCTCGCGTTCGAAGCTTTAGAGCTCTCCCAAGAACCGATTTGAGAGAAAAGAATAAAAATAATACCGCTGACCGTATGAAATATCCCATGGCCTAGGCATGCAACGATAGAGGTGCAGCACTTGTTTTTCTCAATACTACCCCTCAATTTGGGGGTTCAAGACCTCTCCCAACAACTGATTTGGAGCCGAATAAAGCTACTGGCACCGGGTGAAAAAGTTCCCCATGGCCTAGGTACACAACGAGAACCATGAGAATATAAAAATGGTCTATTATTTCCAACGATCTTGGGTTAAGAGACTCCTTCGTTCAGAAAACATTTCAGACACCAAAAAGAGCTGCCTCTAGATAGTAGTCGCGCGTGCGAGAATCATCCAACAAAGTCACCTATATTTCCGACCATTTTGGGTAAATAAACCCCGTCATTCAGAAACAGTTTCGGGCGAAAAGTGCTAAGTACCTCGATCGTAGCACGAGTCGGATACCCAACCGCGCAAGCCGCGTAAGCGAGTGACCCCCCCACCCACCCGTAGCCTCTTAGCTAGGGACAAAGTGCCAGCCACGCCGAAGCTTATCGCAGCACGCGCCCGGAAATGGCGCTCCAACTGTCTGACGCGTGCTACGATAGAGATGTACCATTTTTTTTTCTGAGGTCCCCTCACTTTCCGAGCTTAAGACCTCTCCCAAAAACTGATACTTAGAGGAAATAAAACCTGCTACGGGATGGAACATCGCATGGCCTAGGTATTGAACGAGAATCAAGCAAAAAAGAAATTTTTTCGATCGACGACTTTTTTTGGTTGAGTAGCTCTGTCATTCAGAAGCCATTTCAGACGAAAAGTGCTACCCCTGTCTACAAGTCGTAGGGAGGAAGTCATTGATTTTTTTTTGCGTGCGTCCGGACTACCATCTAAAAAACCGTGGAGCCTACGGTTGGGTTTTCTTTTTTGCGTGAGGAGACCCTCTGCAGGTAGTGCTTCACGACGAATTGGCATCGTTACCCCGTCGCCTACCTCGAGCAGGCTGATCCAGTCCTCTTTCTGTAGGCCGACAGATCCCAGACTGACAGACTTGACGGCGGTTTGTTCGATCCAGAAGGAATCGAAAATTGGTCCAGCGTAGGACTCGATGGTACCGATGCTGTCGCCGTTTACCTTCACCTGCATAGACGTCATCGATTGTGGACCAGCATGGGGGGATGCGGCCATTTTCCCTAGCAAGCTAAGGCCACTTGAGCGATTGGCTACGTACCTCACCCCCAATGAACAGACTTCAAAACCCAGTCCATTTTATCTCCGCCGTGTAGCGCGTACTTCTATCTATCATCGTCGTTGAATTCGTGGAGACGAAGCGACTAGATATAATAGCAAGATAGGATGATATGCCACAACTTCAAAAAGTAGTGAACCAGCCCCCGCGCGAAAGGTTTTCGACTGTTTCTGAAAACTCTATCGTGTTACGCATCCATGGGATGGTCCTATGCACTTTCAGATTTCTCGAAGTTCTTCTTCTTTGGGATGAACAAAACTGAGCCCTTTTAGAGAAGAGACTCAGAACACCGGTGCACCCTTGCCGAAGCGCACACCCATTCGTGGTACATAGTAGTCTTCGAGCTCAGCTAGCCACCGATCGCGCTCATCCGCCTCCCATCCAAGCGAATCGCGATTTTTTTATTGTGATTAAGATGGCAGCCCGTAGTTCAGGTCCCAACACTAGATACACATTTGCCACAGGTACGACGCCCCCCTTGCAGTACACACAATTCTTCGGGCTCACCTCCAGCCAGCGATCGCGCTCGTCTGCCTTCAAAAACGAGATCTGCAGGCCTACGAGGTCCTGGAGCCGGCCGAAGGTGAACTCAAGCTCACAACCACCCTGCCTCGGCACGATGTCTTGCGCACAGGACCACCTCGACTCTTGGTTGGCGACGATGCCATCCCGAGTCAACCACGGCAAACACCCATCCTCTCCGCATCCCGCGCCGTCAACGCTCCCGTCCCCTTGGCGAGCGTCATACGCGCTGGCCACCACATCGACCGAGGTCAAAGCGCCGGCCTCGACGACATCACTGCCAAAGACGCTGTCCTCGGAGGCAGTCTGATCATACAGTGTGCACGTAGGGAAGACCATAAAGCAAGGCACATTTAGAGGCATGCTTCGAATGTTATGCTCTTAGAAGTTGCGGTTGCTGTGAGGTGGGCCTGAGTGTAATGAATCGCCGACCGACTATTTAAGTCGCCTAGGGAATGCAGGCAGTTTGTTTGGGTTCGAAAATTGAAGAGATATTTCTTCTTCTTGGCGTGCATCTGATTGGTGGCGCATTTGTGGCCCGACGTGTGGTGGTGAGAAATCATCTGATGTGGCGTGCTTTTGTGCTCGACGTGTGCTGTGCGTAAACCTAAACAGACCACCGGCAAGTCAGTAGGTTGGGTTTAACTCCGACGCTCAAGTGGTAACTAGCCCAAGACTTCGGTACGGGGGGGTACCCCTTTTTTTTTAAGTAGGGGTCGACGCTTGCTACGATAGAGGTGCACCAGTTTTTTCTTAATACTACTACCTCCCTTTCGGAGCTTAAGACCTCTCCCACAAACCGATTTGGAGAGAAATTGATAAACTGTTAGATATCGGATGCCAAACCGTTTGTCCTGGGGGTACACAACGAGAATCGTAAAAAACAAATAATCTATCCATTTCCGACGATTTTCGGTTAAGGAGCCCCGTCATTCAGAAAAACAAAATAGCCAAAAAAAGGTATACCTCTATTGTGGCATGCGTCAGGGTACCCCCTTCTTAAGGTAAGGGGGGTACCCCATTTTTCACTTCTTCGGCGTTTGAGCCATTAGCCCCAGCCCGAGTTACTCTGCACCCCGATAAACAAAAGAAAAGGTTTCGGCGATTTGTTTGATGCGGCGTCCGTAGGTAACCGTTAACGTGGTGGTTTCAAAAATGGAAAGGAACAGGGAGGGGTCACTTGCGCGAGCGGCCCCGAGCCGCTCCCAAAATAAGGGTCCCAAACGGAACCCCCCTATAATATACAGCCTCGGCTTTGAGGAGCTCCATATGCCCCACCCGAAAAACTGTTTTTGAGGAAACTGAGTGTGCGAGTCCGCTGAAGAAGACCCGTGGGGGGCTAGGTAGACGAAGCAGTATGCTTGCAAACCGAGTACGACAGTCCAACGATTGGGGTTAAGGTGGAAGGAGTCGCGCCATCCAGAAATCATCTCCACCGAAGAACTCCCCACCTTCTATAGTGCAGCACGCGCCATGCTAGAACCCTTGGTGAAATAGCTACAAACTTTTACCACTGACGAAGTACGCGCCGGCGGAGCAACTCAAGCGCGAGCTGGTTCGTCGCAGAAGCCATGATTCTCAAGGCAAGCCGTTGAACGCGAAAGGGCCCTAGCACTATATTGGGACAAAGGCTATGGTAGTGGTTTACTTTATTTTCAGAAGCTTTTTTTTGCAGTGGCTCGGGGTCGCCCGCGCGAGTGACCCCTCGTTATTTTTGCGATCTTAACCTTCCGCGCTTGTATTAGTATTACGATAGAAACCACCCGAAATGGAGTGGGTAGCTGCCCTGCGCCAAAACAAGTCACCATATGATATCTTCTGTCAGTGAAGTACAGAGTCACTCGTTCGAGTGGCGCAAATCAGGGGGGTGAAAATGGGTTATCTCCCCTACTACTGTAGCCATGACCTTAGATGCGGAGCAAAAAACACGGCAGAATACGATTACAGGATTATGACTCCAAATTATCCCAACCGCGCAAGGTTCTGCCATACCTCGCTCAAAGCCGTGCGTAAAACTCATTAGGTTGGCGTACGGTATGAAACAGCTACATCACTACTGCGCATCTCCCGGAGCTGAAACGCACAACTACGTATGACCGACAGAGCGATTAGATAGACGAACGCTCGCGCGAGTGGCTCTGAGTCCTCAACAAAACGGTAACTCAAAACGGTGACTATTTCCGAGGGCCATAGTAATCAGGACCTACGATAAATACAAATACCTATGCATCCCCATTTTTTCTCAACCATACTATTGGGTCCTGGTTGCTCCCCCGCGATGCTAGTGACAATCATCCTCCTACCGTCACGTGGTGTTGGCCTCATGGTCTACGGTTAATCGCCCTCTTTTAGTTAGTTATCCTCACTTGCTCGATGGTTGAAAGCACGGCCCCGACAGCCTGGCGGGTCGGCGACGGCGAGGACTCAGCGGCCCGATCGTATGCACCACCGTGTTTAGGACGTACAACACTCACACTCAACGGTGCACGGTCCGCGGGTTGAGCTACCTCCGGAGTCGGAATCTGATCCTCGACAGAGGAAGTGTGGGGGTTGGGAGCAAAAGTACGACCCTCGATAGGGGACGGGTAGGGGTCTGCCACCGTGGGCGTGGCAGTCGGCGCCAGCGATGTGATAGGCACGGTCATAGGATAGGTGGTAGGCGGGGGCGTAGGAGAGGTAGTAGGCGGGAGCGTACGAGCGGTAGTAGGCAAGGCCGTAGGAGCGGCAGTAGATGGATCCGTCAGGGCGACAGTAGGCCGGGTCGTGGGGGTGGTAGTAGGCGTAGGCGGGGGGATAGGAGCGGTAGTGGGGGAGGCCGAAGGAGTGGGGGTGGTAGCTTCGGTAGAGGGAGGGCTGCTGGGCCGCGGTTGGATCGCCTCGGAAGCGTTGCTGTTGGCGGGAGAAGGTGTGGGGGATGATGTACTGGAACCTGCGAGTGGGAATGTTTGTGCAAGGGTAACTCGGGTTTGAATTTCTCGACATTGTGGTTTTGCATCACTTTTACGTTTCAGCTCGACTAGGTTTCCCCCCTACCTCCAACCGTCTGGGCATGCCGTGGTCGCAGGTGGCACCCCTCTCCCCCCCCCCGGTTCATTTATCTTGTCGCGCATCATCGAGTCCATTTATCTAAGCGCGTGTCGGTCTTCGTCCCGATTTTCGCCAACCAACTATCTCTCGCACTGTCGCAACACCAGTTAATAATAGAAGAAAACGACCCCCAGCTGGATTTGAACTCACGAACTCGACGTTAAGAGTTTTATGCGGTTTGCAACTGGGTCGCCAGCACGCAAAATATTATTCATCCTCGCATTTTGTTTCCCCGCCATGAGTGCGGCATCACCGAAAAGATGGCAATTTTTTTTTATTTCCTCGAAAATAAAGGTTCTTACTAGTTAGCTAGAGAGCCATTTCACGGTAGAGGTGGGCCATGTGCGTGCGTGTTCTGAGGCTTCTACCCAGTTCAGGATATATCTGTATTTCACCGTAATACCGATTAATCGAGGACAGTAGTGATCAAGAACGTTGAGCTCGATTAACAAATTTCCGTGGGACAAGTCTAGAGGGTGTACACAGCAGCAAAAACATATTGCAAAACAACAAAAAGAAAATTCGGACTCGAGAGATTTTGGGTTAAGGAGCTCCTTTTTTTCAATCAGAAAGTGTGGTTTGCTGAACCCTGTTACTTCTCCTAGCGTAGCAAGCGTCAGCAGAGTTCCTCGGGAGGGCCACACATATTTCGCAAAGTCCACACAAGCACACATCAGTCCGTAAACCCGCGCACGGTAAGCGATGTTTATGGGAAACCCACCCATGAAGAGGGTGCAGTTGACGGAATAGCTCGAACCGATGTATTCCAGGTCGTCTCCGGCAAGCAGCTCCGTGTCGTAGGGCTCGTCTAACGAAGCAACCGCGATGGGGACATGGTCGGACGTGTACCCGGACTCGGGTGAGTCCCCGCAGGACTCAACTTTATTGTGGCATCTGATCATGTTGGGGAGGAAAAACGGGACCGGTTATATGGTGCGGAGTTGACACTGGTTGTTGTTGTTGTTGTTGTGTTTTTCTCTGACATAAATTGACGAATGGCGAAACGCGACCGTAGTCCGTGATCACTGGACAGGCTCCGACCATAATAGAGTAGTAATAACACCCCAGTAACGCAAGAACTCCGACCATTCTGGAGTGGAAGAACACCTCAGTAACACCAGAATAAGCTTCCAACGGTCTCGGGTAGACCCTCAGTGGAGCCCACCCCCTCTCAATCGGGAATGTATCAGGGCCTAGTAGTCACGACGAACGCCACGGTAGCGGTGAACCACTTTCTTTCCTGGGAACTAATGCATGCTACGATACAGGTGTACCACGTTTTTTCTGAGGTTGCCCGTTTCGGGAGCTCAACACGTCCCCCAAAGACCGATTAGGAGAAAAAGAAAAATGCTACAGCACAGGTAATGAAAAATGCCATAGCCTAGGTATACCACGACAATTATTTTAAAAGAAAAACGAAATTCGGACGATTTTGGGTTGAGGAGCCCCGTCATTCGAAACTAATTTCAGACGAAAACTGCTACGTCTATCGTAGCACGTGCTGACTCCTCGCACAAGGAGCTTTATGCCCCTCTGGGGCAAAAACCGAATTTGGAGAGGAAAACTAAATATGTGCCACTCGTTCACACCATAACATCTCCCGGCAGGCAAGGACGCGTGCTACGATAGAGGCGCACGTTGGCTTCCTCGATTTGGGAGCTTAAGACCTCTCCCAAAACCTGACTTGAAGAACACAAAACTGCAACATCCCATGGCCTAAGTACACAACGAGAATGAGGTGGGGGGGAATGTCGTAATTCCGACGTTTTGGGGTTAAGGAGACCCGTCATTCAGAAACAATTCCAGACGAAAAGTGGTGCCTCTGTCGTAGTAGCATTCGTCAGTTTAGCAAGATGCTGATAACACACATAGGGTAGGTGTACAACGGTTATCTGGGCAAGGATACGTAATAAGTGATGTAATAATATACAATATATGAATACCTCCTTTCGGAAAGCTGCGCTTTATTTCTTTCATGTTGCAGGGAGACGACATACCTGATGATAGACAACCCCATGGCCTAAGCATACAACGAAAATTGTTCCGAACATGGAGAAAACTACAACAGAGCAGAAGAACCGAAAAACCGTACCGATGAATAAACAATAATAATGTTGCCCTAATTATTATATGGCCTACAACAGATATATAACAAATAAATATATGTAAATTTTGACACAAAAAACAATGACGAAATTTCGACTTTTTTTGGGGGGGGGGTTAAGTGGATTCCCGGCGGGTCATTCAGAAACATTTTCACAGCCAACCACAAATAAGTGCTAGATACATCAATCGTACCGCTGCGCAGCGTTCCGACACATGCGACGACGGGTGCTATGTGTGGTAGAGGTTGCAACACCTTTTGGGCGTTTCGTTTCCGAATGGCGCGGGACTCTCCTTTGTAACCCAAAATTATGGGGATGTTACTCTTCTTGTTGTTTTCAGCAGTAGTAGTAGTTATGGATTGTTATTTTGTACCTAGATAGGCCAGGCCGTGGGATCGTTCACCGAGTTGCTCCTTTCGCTTTTTCTTTTTAAATCAGGTCTTGGGGGTCCAGTACAGCACTCTCCTCACGTGAGAAGATCGCTATCAGAAAAACACCGGTGCACGCGTCTATCTATGATATCTATGGTATCTTTGGTATCTATGGTACCTATGGTATAGAAAATGTGTCCTACGGTAAAGAAAGGTGACATCACCACGTTTTTTCTGACGCTGCGTTCCTAACCACCTGAGGAGCTCCATTGTACACGCAACCCAAATAAAAATGTTTTCTTCTTTTCTTTTTCAACTGAACGTACGTGCAACCCGATGATCAAGAACTAATTTCCCCGTCGAGAGGTGTAAAATTAAAAACAAAAATTAAAACACCTGGTGTAGTATGCAATAACAACATGTCACTCTCCACAGCGATATTGGGTCAAGGAGTCCCCAAAATTTCGGAAGAAAAAAAATTGCCCAAAATATTGCAACCTCTATCGCAGCAAGCACCTTCCGCGTTTCACCAAACGGTTCGGCCCCGCTCATGGCGCACGCGCGTTCCTCGCATATAACCCCTCCCCCGCCAGTCAGCTAGGTGTAAGCGTAATACGGACACCTGCAACGGTATAGCTCTCTAGGTGCAGGTGCCCGAAAACTGATTTGGAGTAAACCGAAAGGACGCGTGCTACGACATAGGTATCACTTTTCGTCTGAAAAGATTTCTGAATTGGCGGGGCTCCTTAGCCCCGAATTCGTCTGAAATAGAAGTCATTTTGTTTTTTGCATGATCCTCGTTGTGCACCTAGCTAGACAATCGGACTTTCATCCGGTAGCAGATTTTTTTTTTGTTTTTTCTCCATATCAGCTTTTGGGGGATGCTGTCTTAAGCTCCAGAATTGAGGAACCCTGAGCAGAAACACAAAAAGGCGCACCCCTCCCGTACCTAGTAGCATCTCGGTCAAACTCGATTATTAACAGAACCATGTCCTAGGTATACGCAATATATATATATATATTTAAACAAGAATGACGAAATTCCGAAGAACCTTGGGTTAAGGAGCTTCGTCCCTCAGAAAAAAAAAAATCTTGTTAACCTCCATCGCACCACGCGCCTATTTATACTACCTCTCTACTGTTTGGCACGACTCTCCTTGTTGTGGTGTGGTACTACTCACGTGACGCCATCCGGGCAGCATCCTCTGAAGCAGTTGACCGTGAACGGGAAGAAGGACTCGTCGTACCCGCACGACTAGAAGATGAGTTGGATTTCGACGTATAAATACCGGGTTTTTTTGTCAGGTATACAAGGGATATTGTAGGGCGTTGGGTGTGTTACGAGAAAGGAAACATCAAATAAGTGTGACGCATGCTCTACCGATGTTCTCCTGAATTGATATGACTCCCCACTTTATTTACGAGAAAAAAAACATGACCTGCATCCATTCATTATGGATACAGTTATACGCCACGTTTATATTGACTAACACCGGTAAACGTGTCTTACATTGGTACCCAGACCAAGCTGAGAGGTAGACTGTACAAGGGATACTTACAGTAAAACACATATGACGTTCCAACGACAACGGGAAGTGCGTGTTGGTTGATCGATTCAGAAACCCCGTCAGCGAGAATCGTTTGGCAAACACCTGCTACCCCTGCCAGCGTCGTTCGCGTGAAATATTGGCACCTGGTCTATCCTCATAGATTATAGCCTTACGCGTCAGTCTAAAAAAGTAATCGGAGCGGACGCCGTTTGGTAAGCGAAGAGTAGCGTGACACAATGCAGCAGGCCCAGAACACGATCTGTCCGATTGGAAGGGACGTCGTCTTGGTGGACGAAGAGCAGGATGAAACAGCGCTCAACTGGCCCAGAACACGTTCTTGTTTTAGAGGTCACATAAATGTCATGGTAAAGGGAGGGTATACCTAATACATCGTCAATTACTGCTCAGAACGTTTCCCTACCGTGTAGTAGCGGTAGGTGAAGTCGTCAGCGGCAGGAACGAGGGCTTCGTACCCGGAGCACGCGTCCAGGCAGTGCGTATCGTCAGCGCCTTCCAGTCCGCACATCTGGCAACGTAAGGCCATGTCCGATTATTTTTTGAACTCGCCCCGGAGATGGAAACATAGTTTTCCCACGGTAGGGACACAGCGGAAGTTTCTGAGCTCCCAACAAGAAGAGAAGCTCAATAGCTCACCCGAAACATGCCTTCGGAGACACTTGTTCGCGCAACGCGACCAACACTTGTATGCGCTAGTCCTAAACTAGTATGTCCTCAACAAAAGTAACACACTCCTAACCGATAGTTCCACGCTTCAGGAGCTCAACTGAAATGGACGGATACTGGCGTATGCACCGCACCGATACTATCCGGACGCAAAGCAATCAGGCCGATCCGAGATTTGAATATGGTCAAGATTGATGCCGACAATCTTGGAGCCCAATGTCTGAATCATTGAGTCGGAGAGCCGAACCCAGGCCATCCGCTTAAGTCTCCGCCAAAACGGCCGAGATTAGAAAAGGGCGGCAATAAAACTAATACCTAAACAATGCACGCTGATGGTGAAGTTTTCGCGATGTGAATTTTACTTCTCCAACTGCTGCAGCCGCGCTGAGTTCTCAGCGCCGAAGAATTTATCCTGGGATAAACCCCCTCTGGGGGGGGGTCATCCAATCCAAAGTGTACATTAAACGACGTTAAACGACCGGACGGGACTACATGAAAACGACCGAGACGGAAGAAGAGCAGAATACAAGCTGGTGTGCCAAAACATGCCTGACCTTCATTTCCACTCCGTCTGGGCCAAGCTGTCCGTAAATTGGAAAACCATCCTTCGGGAGAGTCAGCATTGGCCGGAGGCGCGCGCAAGGGGGGGGTGGGGGAGGGGGAGGGGGGTGAGAAGAGAAGGGGCTTCGTGTCGGCTTACAACAATATTTGCTCTCTAGGATACCTACTAAACGGTATACCTGGTATGTATATAGGTGCACGAATTATTCAATGAAGATCCTTGGTTGAGGAGCCATCCCGCATCAGATTCTAAGATTTTTCTGAGCTCTCCTGACATGAGGAGCTAACTCTCAACATCTCACCCGAAAAAATCGACTTCGGGACGACGAGGAAAGCGTTCGTTCACACAACCCGACAGCAAGCTTCTATCGTATGCCTAAAGAGTCCTGACAAAAAAAAAACGTTATGATATATCGTGCGATCAGGGCGATGGTACACCACGACCGGTTCTGAGCTATCGTGTTCGCGCGAGTGAACCTCTGCATGTACCTCCCCGACACGAACACGTTCGGCGATTTCTTTGTTGCAGCAGCGTAAGCTAACCAGATATCCCTTTTCCGTGTCAATAAATATCGAGAAGGTTAGACTGCACGAGAAAGCCTGTGACCGCAAGGAACAGGGGTTTCCCTCGCGCGAGTGACACCAAGCCACTCACTGAAACAAAAAAAGTGCCCAAAAGGGGGTAGTAACAACATATCCCCCCCCCCCCCCCTACCGTAGCATTGGTCCGTGGAATTAATTGACTAGTCTAATGACTGACCGGTAGTTCCTCCCTTGAAGAGCCCAATCGGTCAGGTACATTATAAGTTAATCCAACAACTGCAACCCCTACCGTGGGATGGCTCTGAGGACCTCTACACCCCTAACCCAAAAACTAGAGCCGTGAGTCGGCATGATTTAAATCACCAGCTAGTTATTATTCCGACCAATAGTTGGTTGCTTCACGGAGGTGCGCCGACTATCCGACTTAGTGGGTTCCCGTACTCACTCGTAGGAAGGATTATTGAATGCGGGTGCGCGTTTTACCTCTTTTTGGCGGGGCCCGCTCGGCCCAGGGGAGGGACTGACATGGCTCGCTTCCCTCTCCTGACTCAAGTCGGCAAGTCGGCTAACCATCATCAGCAGGTTTTGCAAGACAACTAGCCGACTAAAAGAATCACTTAGTCGTGTCTAACGGCACCTCTACCGATTAGTGCTTAGGGGTGAAAATCTTGTCGACTCACACCGCTCTCTTACTCAAAAAACTGATTTGGAGGCAGATAAAAATGCTGGTACCCGACAAACAATCCCACGGCCTGGGTATCGATAGAAACCAACTTCTAATACTTCAAAAGGGGAAAATTTGGAGCTTAAGAAGGCCCATCATTCAGCCAAAATGAACAGCCGAAACGTGCCTTACCTCTCTCTCGTAGTGTTAGAGGGGCTACCACCCTTTTAACTTTAGCATTTGGGTCACCCGCCCGAGCGGCTCTCATTTTCTATTTTGTCTTGTTAATGGAGAGCGTAGTAGCAACTTCTTGGCCCGGAACATCCAGAAACCGACCAAAAATAAATAAGAACGCTGAAGCGTTCGTTCTACGACAGAGGTATACCGTTTTTTGTCTGAAAGCGTCTTCTTTCTGTGATGACGGGGCTCTCCTTATTAACCCTCATTATTAGCCCTCCGTTTTAACCCAAAAAACGTCCGAATTTTATGCTTTGTCCTTTCTAGGAAAGAATGGTACGTTGCATACCTAGGTCATGGGATTGCTAACTGTTCATTGTCCATCGGGTACGCACTTTATCGTTTTTTGTCTCCGAAACAGAGATCTTCAAGTGAGGAACCTCTGAAGAAAAATAAAGTGTTGTACTTGTACCTCTGACCGATTCTACGATGATAGCTCCTCCCCCCCCCAAAAGAAGCGATGCTCGTTAACGAAACTTCCATGGCTGCTCGCGACACAAAGGAAGGGGGATACGAAAAAAACATCTTCTTCACATACATGTTTTCTTGTTTGCGACGGACTATCTATCGAACGATGACGTCGCGGTGGCACGGGACACATTGTTTCAGGAGATACGGCCGGGAGCTGGTTTCGAAACCGGCGATTTTGGCTGAAGAAAAGTTAGCAGGGGCTACCGTAGAACGGCTCCTCTACACCTTGCTTAGCACGCGTCAGCTCAAAGTTGTAACGATGTCGGGGAGGTCTGCTCGCGAGAGACAGTAGCTCTGACCCCGATTAAAAAAACGAGACCGTAAAAGCGACCCACCCCCCTACCATAGCTTGGATCTGAGAATTCCTGCATCGGTGTGGCAAGCTAGCTGTGGCTTGGGCATAACTACGTGTGTGTCGCCAAGTGTTGGTATTGATTGTGTACTGTATTGAAACCTACTATTGTTAGCAACACAACGGGTGCTATGATACCGTTGAAATACAGGCATGTTGCGGCAGGAGTAGCACTTCTTGGGTGTCACAAAACACTTATTATGTTTTCACAAACTGCTCAAATGAAAAAACTGCTCGAATTGGTGATTTGCCGTTTGTTTTAGAATTTGCGTTCCAAGTTTTTTTTTTCCCGGTATATACTTAGGCCAGGGGATTGTTCACCGGGGGTTGGACTTTAATCTTACTTTGCTCAAAGTCAGGTTTGTGGGTGACATAATCGTAGAGATCTTCAAGGGGGAAGCCTCGGAAATAACACATGATGCACCTTTCTTTGCCGCACGTAGCAGATGCCTACAGCGACGTTTAACCAAAAAAAAAACATTCCAAACTTTCGGGACGTGAAGGATTATTTAGTAGATTCTGGGACAGAACGATAAATAATTCGTTGTTTGTGTTGGCCTGAAGGATTGACGAGTTGAAAATCCAGGACAGGTGACGATACCAACTGTTGTATACCTCCGAGAAGGCAATCAAATCAAACCAAACGCCCGTAAGCCTGGGAGGTTCAGGCAGGTCGTCGGATTCACGGAATGGATTATGTGAGTCCAGGTACTGTGCAAACGACAGTGAACGGAGAAAAGCCCCATGAGATCATTATTCCCGGAGCTAACTTTCAGAGCTCGCGAAGCACAGGAGTCTCCCGCAAAGGGCGCTAGACCTCAGCTGACCATCCAACGTCGCAATCGAGGAGACGTTACAGTCTGGTGATTGATCTACCGGGAATCGCCGTGGTTTCTCTTCTCCGTCCGACGTTCTGGCCATCTATCTGGAGTCCCGGGCTTTCTGTGGGTGGGTGCGCGAAGCGTCAAGAAATAAGCTAGGTTTTTCTTTGTGCTACCTAGGGTTGGAGTTCGGAGAGGTGGTCTCGGGGGGGTTGCGGTGGGTAAGGGTGGTGGAGGGGAAAGGGAGGGGAATCGATATCAGTTTGGGCGGAGTCCTGTAATACGTACTGCGCTGTTAGTGTTTTTTTCTTTAGTTATGTGGTGGTTTTGCGCGCGCGCGACTTTGCGTCGAGGTCGTGAGCTGTGTTGAGTTAGTTAGGGGCGCCTATGCCTCGCTCAAGCGGCTTCCTGTCCCCGCTGTTTTTTCTCGCCGCCCGCGCAAAAACGCCAAAAACAATTGAAAACGTTATCAGCACGCGAAGAGGTTTGGGTCGTTTGCGCACTTTTGTGTCGTCTGTCTCTTACCCCTTGGTTGGTTGGTTGGCGTATCTGTCGGCCTGTCTTGACAAGAAATTAGATAATCCGCGAATTTTCTCTTTTGTCTCCAATCCCACGACCACCCTACCTCTCCTATTTGGAGCGTGAGGAGCTTAGCTTAAGCTGAAATGAAGCAGGTGCGTGCAAGAAAGCAGCCGGGCCGTAAAGAGCGTGAAAAAATATCCACTGAAGGATGGTGTTGAGGTCTCATCGGGTTAGCGGGCTGAGAACAACAAGATGTGGAGGGGGCCGCGGGGTGACGCATGATTAGTATTGAAACCGATTAACCCGCGGAGAAGGTAGGAAGCGACCGACCGCAGGAATAGGGATTCACACGATAGATTCATTCATGATAACGAAGGTATCATCACAAAGAATAGGCAGGCTGACCATGAGCGAAAACATACACATCAGGTGCACAAAAGATGGGTGTGCGCAGATCACCGCGGGCTGTATTACACGCTCAGATGCATGTACATTGTGTAGTACATACGAAGACCTATCCCAAAGTTCTATGTACATGTCCGCATACAATCCGACAGCACATGGCATATATATATGATCATCGCGCAGTAGACGGAACAACCACGCATGAAAAGCTGTTCGGTTGTTTACCATATGTATGGCATACTGCAAGCAGAAGCGTAAGAAGCAACACGTGCTGAAAAGGGTAAGGGTGCCTGACAGTGACATGTATGTGTATAGTCGCCGACCTATATCCTTAATGAGGACACACAACCCGTAATACGCGCGATCGGAGTATCACACACAGCTTGCAAATATGAGTTTCGACAAAAAATTCGATCTCACAGCTGGATGGAGTGTAGTATATTTTTTATAATGTTATAGTATATTATAAAAAATGAAAATACACTCCAGCTGTGAGATCGAAGATTTCGTTGAAACTCATCTTTGCAAGCTGTGTGTGATACTCCGATCGCGCGTATTACGGGTTGTGTGTCCTCATTAAGGATATAGGTCATCGACTCCCCTTGCAACTACAGAGTAGCTATCAGAGTCAACAGGGTGATGTTAGTCAGTCTGTGCGCGGAAACTATAAAACCCGTTTCTGGGGGGGGCAAAATCTGACAGCTGTGGAGGGAAATGTATCCGTTTATCAAGTGAATCCTGTAAGTCGAATAACCGGTGAGGAGGGGGGGGAGTTTTGAAGGACGTGGGGGCCTGGCTTTGATCAAAAGCGAGCGGGGTTGGAGGGGGGGGGCGGGCGGACGGGCGGGCAGTTTGTGCGTGGAAGCTATAAATCCTTTAAGGGGATAAATCTGACGGTTTTGGGAAACAAAATGAACAAAAATGCACCAGTTTATTTTACGCGGACGGGGGGGTTGGGGCGGGGGTGGGGCGTATGGGGCAGCTCAATCTGTGCGTGGAACTATACGTTTTTTTGAGGGGATAAATGGGACGGTTTTGGAAAGAATGCATCAGTTTATCCTGTATATCCGGGGGTAAGTCGTACAATCAGTGAGTAGAGAGAGGGCGGAGTGTTCGCGGGGGTGGGGTTGGGATGGGGTGGGGGGGTTGGGGAGGTGGGGGCGGGGGGGGGGGGGGGGGGGAGGGGGGGGGGGGGGAAGGGTTGTAGGTGAGGGGTTTGTTATACGTGTGGTGCTAGGTCTAGGCGATGGTACGGGTGGTGGGGAAGAAGGGGGCGTTCGGGGCGGGGGGGGGGGGGGAAGCAGCGGCATGGATGGCTCTAGAAAGATGATGAGGTGATATCCAGTGCGCGAAGTGTTTATTAATCTGGCGGGTTTCGATATTAGGTGGGGCGTTTGAGCAAGGGAGAGCGAGAAGTGGGGGGGGGGGGGGGGGGAAGAATTTTTTGGAGGTTTAGGTCACAAATAATATTACAATACACTCCAGCTGTGAGATCAAAGATATGTAGGGGCTTTTTATACGCGTGGTGCTAGGTCTAGGCGATCGTGCGGATGGTTGGAAAAGAGGGGGCGTTGGAGGGGGGTTGAGGGGGGTGGGGGGAAAGAATGAAAACTACGTCATGGATGATCAGAGAGATAATGACGTCATATCAACTGCGTATAGGTGTTTATTACTCTGGCCGTTTTCGATTGTGAGTAGGGCGTTCGGACAAACTAGGCGGAAAGGGGGGGGGGGGGGGGGAGGGATCGGGGAAGGGGGGGGGGGGGAAGGGGTGGGGGGGTTTTGAACAAGAGGGATCGGGGGAGGGGGAGGGGAGGGGGGGGGCGGGGGGCGGGACATTTCAATATGTGCGCGGAAACTACAAATCCTTAAAGTGGACAAACCTGACGATTGAAGCAATAAGACATCCCTTTATATCATCTGCCTGGTAATGTTTACTATTCTAGAAGGTTTGATGTTAGATGCAGTATGCAACCCAGTGTTTAGGTGTAGTAAACAACGTGTTAAATCTTCATAATTTGTTGTTGTACATGGAACGAAAGCTAGATTATTTTATACAATATTTGTAGTTACCATTATTTTCTGAAATCGCTAATATTAAGAAAGAGGTACGTATTATTGCCAAATACAACAGGCGAGGTGATGTGGTCATGCACTGTTTGTCACCACCATCATATAGTTACCATTATTTTTTGACATCGGTAATTATATGAAAGAGAAACGTATTGCCAAATACAACATGCGAGGTGATGTGGCCATGCACTGTCTCCGCCATTGAGCACTAGAGGGAGAAATATATATTATAAAAAATGAAAATACACTCCAGCTGTGAGATCGAAGATTTCGTCGAAACTCATCTTTGCAAGCTGTGTGTGATACTCCGATCGCGCGTATTACTGGTTGTGTGTCCTCATTAAGGATATAGGTCGGCGACTCCCCATTACAACTACAGTGTAGCTATCAGGGTCAACAGGGTGATGTTAGTCTGCCTGTGCGCGGAAACTATAAAACCCGGGACAAAATCTGACAGCTGTGGAGGGAAATGTATCCGTTCATCAATTGAATCCTGTAAGTCGAATAACCGGTGAGGGGGGGGGCGGAGGTTTGAAGGACGTAGGGGCCTGGGTTTGATCAAAAGCGAGCGGGGTTGGAGGGGGGGGGGGGGGGCGGGCAGGCGGGCAATTTGTGCGTGAGAGCTATAAATCCTTTAAGGGAATATATCTGACGGTTTTGGGAAACAAAATGAACAAAAATGCACCAGTTTATTTTATGGGGCGGGGGGGTTGGGGCGGGGGTGGAGCGGGTGGGGCAGCTCAATCTGTGCGTGGAACTATACGTTTTTTTGAGGGGATAAATGTGACGGTTTTGGAAATAATGCATCAGTTTATCACGTATATCCGGGGGTAAGTCGTACAATCAGTGAGTAGAGAGAGGGCGGAGTGTTCGAGGCTGTGGGGGTGGGATGGGGTGGGGGGGTTGGCGAGGTGGGGGGTGGGGGCGGGGGGGGGTGGGGCGGGGGGGGGGGTGGGGGTTGGCGGGGGGGGGGGTTAGGTGAGAGGTTTGTTATACGTGTGGATATATGTGGTCTAGTCTATAGTCTATATCCCGCTACATATATATCGGAGCTTCACACAAGAATATTTACATACACCGTGGGTAGTACGTGCTAGGTATGGGAGGGGTACACTTGCGCAACACGTACCTGGCAGGGTCATGACGATACGGCACATTGCTGCATCACGGAAACGGTATCGGATCATATCATCCCAGGATATACATCGTAGTTCGAGTAAGTGGCCGACAAGGAGAAGTGGACAGGAACGAGTAACACGCGCACATGCGAAATATGGTGCAGTCGAATTTGGCATCCAGATAATAAGACGCGGAGGTATTCTTATGTGCCCGGTATAAGAAGGATACCATGCGTGGTGTTAGGCGGAGTATGCGGATCATACGACGTATGTGTTACTAAGTGAGCAAACACTTTATGGAAAAGAGATCAAGACATTGGAGGAGACGGCTTTCACACAGTGTCGGTCTGAATACAAATACTTCGCCGCTACAAACGGAGGTCTGAGAGCGGCAGAGAAAGTAATTATGGCAAGTCCAAGTATGAGATGACGACACGAC
This sequence comes from Undaria pinnatifida, assembly GCA_012845835.1. NCBI lineage: Eukaryota > Phaeophyceae > Laminariales > Alariaceae > Undaria > Undaria pinnatifida. Next base: position 4,823,790 of record JABAKD010000018.1, on the reverse strand, counting down.
TGCGTCGGGTCTTGAAATGGGGGGTAGTACAGACACTTAGAGCGTAACAATTGGAGCGCTATACACACCGGTTGTTGACCTCGCTCGAAAAGAGCATGCGGGTCTGGGGGGGCAGATGATAAACGAGACAGACAACGTGTCTCCCATGACCTTGGCTGATTAGATGACACACATCGTACCTCGTACACGATCGGGGCACTCCCCCCTCTTTTTTGGGTTTTTAAATTTTCGTTGTCCATGAAAAGATTACGAAAATATCTAGTCTATTATAGTCTATTATTGAAAAAAAAACAAAAAACATCGCAGGTTGCCGAGGAAATATTTTTCAGTTTATTATATATATGACGACTGGTTTTAGACTAGACTAGATTAGTCTGTATGTTTATTTACCTCAAATAGTTTTACAATATTTGGAGAAGCGGTATCCCACTCTCCTCTATTTCATTAATATGTTCGGGCTTCACAGGAACGATGAGCACGGAGTACAAACCACCAGACAATCTGTCAAAAGAACGGTGACAGCACTGACAGGTAGGTTGATAATGGGGACATAAGCAACACCCAGACCAGCACTACAACAGGCGATTGCGCCGGGGAGGAGGCATCAAAAGGGTCGCAGATTCGTCAAATACTCATACTCGCAAGCTGTTGTTGTGTGTGATGCTCGGATCGCGCGTATTGCTGGGGACTGATTCTACGATAGCCCCCCCCCCAAAAAAAAAAAAAAAAAAACGTCGATTTTCTTTGACGAACGGTTCATGGCTGGTCGTCACGAGGAAGGATGCTACGAAAAAAAATAACAACAATAATAATCCGCACGCACATTTTCATGTTTTCGAAGGACTATCTATCGATAGATGACGTCGGGACGGCAAGGAAGGGGCATCGTATTTCTTCAGGAGATACGGCCGAGAGCTGGTTTCAAAACCAGCGATTTCGTGAAAGAAAAGCTTGGGGGGGGGGGCTACCGTAGAACAACTCTGTCTGAGTGTGTGTTCCAATGAAGGATATAGGTCGGCGAGTTCCCTTAGATTCTGAAGTAGCTTGTACCAGGGTCAACAGGGTGACGTTGTTCAACCTATCTATGCGTGGAACTTGAAAAAAATACGTTTTGGTGAGGGGGACCAAAGTACGTATGTGTGCTGTCGTCGTGGTGAGCTACACGGATACAGTGATTCATGAATGTGACACGGTTCAACTGAATAGTCTAGACTATGTGCGATTGATATGCCACTACGCTACGGATTATGTATGCGCCTGGTATGGGGTGCGATCGGAAGAGTCGACTCGAATATGGTACATACTATTTGTCTGCGCAGTAAGGACAAGATCCAAGGATGGGCGTGTACCAGATAAGCGAGAAGTATTCATGTACGTACGGGAATATACAATGTCATGTGCATACGCTTGTACTCATCCCCGGTTTCTGTTCGCGCGAAGACGTCATGTTAATCCTAAGGAGGAGACTTTGCGTGTCAGGGTGAAACACATCGAACAGTGAATGGCAAGGGCACGATATAGGTCATACCAGTCAGGAGATACACAACTCTTCGCACGACGTAGTGAGGACCGGGCATGTATATACATACATAGAACAGGAACTATGCAGTACTGCCTCACGAATGCCAGAACATTGTCCACAGAATTGCTGTACGTACCTGAGATACAGCATGCGATGCGTAATATTATAAAAATTAAAATACACTCCAGCTGTGAGATCGAATATTTTGTCGAAACTCATCTTTGCAAGCTGTGTGTGATACTCCGATCGCGCGCATTACGGGTTGTGTGTCCTCATTAAGGATATAGGTCGGCGACTCCCCTTGCAACTACAGTGTAGCTATCAGGGTCAACAGGGTGATGTTAGGCAGCCTGTGCGCGGAAACTATAAAACCCGTTTCTGAGGGGGGCAAAATCTGACAGCTGTGGAAGGAAATGCATCAGTTAATAAAGTGAATCCTGTAAGTCGAATAACCGGTGAGGGGAGGGCGGAGTTTTTAAGGACGTGGGGGCCTGATTTTGGGAGGGGGGGAGGGGGGGGAGGGGACGGGTGGGGCAGGTCTATTTGCTTATATAAAAGATGCGGTCGTTCAAGAATGGCAACAACACGTGATGACGACAAACGCCACGTAACTACCACCAGACCAGGAGACGACCACGGGAACAATTGGGGTGTACTGGACGTACATTTACATATACGCCTGGTTGAACAGGTACATAAGATGGTTTTGTCACCGCACGTACCAAAACTATGCGAGCGAGCAAACTATACGCAGATTACCTGGGACATATTACATACAGACACGCATGTCATGCCATTCGATCGCACAAGGGCGGGGCCTGGCGCTACATAGTGTCTAGTACCAAATTAAGACATCAGGGCCACATAACCCAAGCTGGATCAACTAGAAGCATACATGCTTTTATTTATGGTGTTAGTTCGTACGTCGTGTAAGTTCGTGAGGGCAAGGTGTCGCTAGCAAAACACCGAACGACGAGCGGATCGCGCTGGGGAATATATATATATATATATCCAACCAATAACCGGAGCGTGGATGGACTACTTATCATTCATACCATTCTCCGGCAAGTCTGACGACACTTTGATGAGTGGCAATAGTGTCAACTCGGTCGTCAACAAAGTAAAAAGGGAATCGAGACGGCACATGTTCAAGGAGAGGGGAGTTTGAACAATATGTCACAATCAAGGACGGACGTGTGAAGGTATAGACTTATGGAGAAAGTTAAACCCGCAAGACTTGAGTCCCACGAAATCCACCACGTAGGGAGACTATCATCGGGCGATACCACAGCAGTCTATAGGGAAATGGAGTGTGTTCACAGAGGTGTTAATCTGAACCATACTACAGTAGACACAACCAAGGACGGACGGGTGAGGGCGGACTTGTTCCGACTGGGATCAAGTCCGACGGGCAATGCTACGATGTGTAGGTAGTTTGAATTGGTTCGAAACATCGCATTTTAGTGTGTTTCAAAAGGTGTGTCTATCTGAATACTACTTCACAACAAGGACGGAAAAGTGAGGGCGGGCGTATCCAGATTACAGCATACATAGGGTCACAACGGGGTAGCACGTTAACGGGGGTGTAGATCAGAAAAACATCCCGGGCGACTCAACAGTGCCATCCCACGGGAGGGGTATAACAATTTGGGTTTGGGGCCAAATGTTTCTGACGAAGAGGGTTTAAAAGGGCGTAGGTCCACAGAAAGATGGGTCAGTCGAAACGTTTTTCGCCAAACATTCCGAGAGCAGGCCGTGGCCGTTGATAATAGGAAACAGCATTCATTTTACTGTCGGGGCACTGCTTACCCCAATCACATCCCAGTTCTACAAGGCGGAAATGCTGAACGTGCAGCGGAGGCACATGCAATACACGCTACGAACGGCAGTTCGTCTCTTGTACGACTACACGGGTGGCGCGTTGCATTCGCCAGCGTAACATTTGTCGATCGAGTGGGCACACATTTGAAAAGTTTGCTGCAGCCCACCAGGAAATTGAAATATTTGAAATATTTTGGAGAACGGACACACGTACAGCCAATCAACAGACGCCGCCAAAAAATTGCAAAAACCCGTGAGGTGCCCGATATCATATTAGCACACGTACAGCAGATACAGGATGGTAATACGCGCAGCAGGATGATAATACGCGCAGCAGCAGACACCACGAACAACTGTGTTCGATATATCATACAGCATGCAATATCACGGCAACAGGGAAGACGGGCTGATAGTAGATGTGCATACCAGCGATATAGTCTATATATACATATAATATAAAAATAAAAATACACTCCAGCTGTGAGATCGAAGATTTTGTCGAAACTCATCTTTGCAAGCTGTGTGTGATACTCCAATCGCGCGTATTACGAGTTGTGTGCCCTCATTAAGGATATAGGTCGGCGACTCCCCTTGCAACTACGGTGTAGCTATCAGGGTCAACAGGGTGATGTTAGTCAGTCTGTGCGCGGAAACTATAAAACCCGTTTCTGAGGGGGACAAAATCTGACAGCTGTGGAAGGAAAAGCATCAGTTTATAAAGTGAATCCTGTAAGTCGAATATCCGGTGAGGGGAGTGCGGAGTTTTTAAGGACGTGGGGGCCTGATTTTGATCAAAAGGGGGGGGGGAGGGGGGGGGGAGGGGGGGGGAGGGGGGGGGGGAGGGGGGGGGGAGGGGGGGGGGAGGGGGGGGGGGGGCGGGGAGGGGACGGGTGGGGCAGGTCAATTTGTGCGTGGAAACTATAAATATTTCTTGGGGGGGGGGGCGGGGAATGTGGCGGGGGGGGCCGGGGGCGGGGGGGGGAAGGGCTTTAGGTCGCATAGATGTAGGGGTTTGCTATACGTGTGGTGCTAGGTCTAGGCGATGGTGCGGGTGGTGGGGAAGGAGGGGGCGTTGGGGGCGGGGGTTGGTGGGAATTGCAGCAGCGGCATGGACGGCTCTGAAACGATAACGAGGTGATATCCAGGGCGTGGAAGTGTTTATTACTCTGGCGGATTTCGATAGTAGGGGCGTTTAAGCAAGAGAAAGCGAGGAGTAAAAAAGAAGAAAAAGAAAGAAAGAAAGAATGAAGGGGGGGGGGGGGGGGGGAAGAGGGGTTTTCAAGATGCTTAAATCACATATAATATTAAAATCACGGATTTGGTCGGACACTGATGTTCGCAACATTATGCGTAATCCTCCGATCGCGCGTATTAATCATATACATATATATGCAGATACCGGTATATATACAAGCGGCATAGTCTATATAAGCAGATACTGGTGTATATACCTGGGAAACCCGAGCACGATACACACACTATTAATGTGTGAACACTGTTGAGTGCATATATTCACCCGATCAGGTACCGTCCAGTCGTCCATATAGTATATATGTACCGAGACATGTTATACAGAATCTCATATGGACACGAGGCCAGGTGTATGTAACGAACGCCGGCGCAGGGGCTGCGCCCCTATGTAGTTGTTGGCAGGAACAGGTGCTGAGGCCAGCGGGGGACGTGCTTTGTTCCGGAACATTGACCTCCAGTACGTCCGAAACTCCGTTGCGCGATTGTCTGAGCGCACTTACGCGTCAGGTCTCGCATCATGGACGAACATTAACAGGCTAGTGGGAAGGGGCCAGTATCTTAGGTCGGATGCGGGCGAGGTTATCAATGAGCTTGCCTTAGTCGAGTTTGCCGGCTGGTGTAGTCCATCGCAAGGCAACCAGGCCGGGACAAATTCAAGTAAACGAGCTGCTGTGCAATCCTTTCATGTGACAGCTGTCGGGTTTGAGGTTCCAACGCAATCGCCGCTCGTCAAACGTGCGCTGCAAGGAGTCAGTCGGGCACACGCTGGCACGGGCACGCCTCGGAGGGTGCTTTGTCCGGTGTCGTGGGGTATGTTTCTCCAAGAGGAAAATACCATATCCGCACGAGGACAAGGGGGTCGCGTGTTATGGCTATGTCTAGATATGAGCAATTTTTATTAATTCGATGCCCGTTCGGACGAAGTGGTCGTTCGGGACGGGGGCGCGGTGCACACAACCCCCGGTTTAACATGGGCCGACGTAGCGTTTTACGACGGCAAAATCCTGTTGGGCTGTTTAAAATGGCGGCAGGCAGATAGGGTAGAGTTCCAGTTCCGCAGGCACAAAGGAGACCAAGCCGGGGTAGGAAGCATAGTGGTAGAACACGTGAGGAGGTCAGCGGAGCACGTTTAAGACTGCGATCGGACGGAGCCGTTGTCGCTCTTATGGTGGAATTGTTGTCGTGTGGCGCCCCATGCTTCCCGAAGACACCTCGGTCCTCGTACCGGTGTAAGGAAAAGGTCGTCGCTTGGCAATACGGCTAGGCGATAAATGCGCTTAGATATATCGTTTTGGAGTCCGAGGGAAAGCCGGGGAAATTCGCATGGCATTCTCTTCGAATTGGGGGGGGCTCAGCACTCGCGGCAGGGGGAGGGGTAGTGTCGGAGCGAGAGATCCAGAGAGAAGGACGATGGAAGTCCGACGCGTACAAGATATACACACGCAACAACACGGAGGACGCGAGTCAGGTGTCAAGAAAACTTGCGAAAGAAGGAATGGGTTCTCTGAGACAACCAGGCCAGGATGCGGTCTGGGGCAAACCGCAACGGTAGCGGACGACCTCGGATTTGGAGGAGTGTGAATGATCGGGGACCATTTGGGGAACTCGGTCATCCGAGACCGATTAGAAGGCCCCAGACGAGGGGGCCAGGGAAGGGAGTAATGAAAGTATTACACGGAGTAATCGCGCCATGAACAAGGAGTAATAGCGATAGAGGTGAAAAATTGTGGATACCGTCAGTGCCGTCCGTAGCAGGTTACGCCAGCGGAAACTCCCTCCCACGTCTCAGAGAAAAAGAAAAACAACGACCCAATTCGAAAGATAAAACACAAAGTGGAGGATTATTTAGTAGATTCCGGAACAGGACGATGAATAGTTCGTTATTGCGTTGGCCTGAAGGATTGAAGAGTTGAAATTCTAGGATAGACGGTGATGATGACTATTGTATAGCTCCGAGAAGACAATCAAATCAAACGTCCGAAAGCCTGAGGGGTTCAGGCAGGTCGTTGGATTCACGGGATGGATGATGTGAATCCAAGTACTAGGCAAACGACAATGAATGGAGAAAAGCCCCATGAGGTAATTATTCTCAGAGCTAACTTTCAGAGCTCGCGAAACACAAGAGTCTCACACAAAAGGCGCGAGACCTCAGCTGACCATCCAACGTCGTAATCGAGAAGACGTTGCGGTCTGGTGATTGCACGCCGATCTACCGGGAATTGCCGTAGTTTCTCCCGCCCGCCCATCTCTTTTTCTTTCGACGGTGAGGGGAAGAAGTTATTACGAGGTACCTGGTATGATTTATATTGTCTGCCGCATAATTACGATGAGACGTTTGAATGATCGTGGACCATTTGGGGAACTCGGTCATCCGAGACCGTATAGTAGGCCCCGGACGAGGGCAGTAGCCTTTGCGATGTTCTCACCCCACAAATCATGCCAGATAAAGTACCAAATATATTTCGGTGTTTGAGGTGGTCCGCACATTTTTTTCATCAGTTTTTCCAAAACGCGCGGCGAAGCAACGCTCGGGTCGGAGCCCTAGCCTGGGTTAGGGTTGGGGTTACGGTTACGGTTACGGTTACGGTTACGGTTACGGTTAGGGTTACGGTTGTGGCTAGGGTTAGGGTTAGGGTTAGGGTTAGGGTAAGGGTTAGGGTTAGGGTGGGTCGACGCTCTCTCGCGATTTGCCAAAAAAAAAGCACAAATACACAAAAAAACAGCTCAAAAGCCACTATCAAGTGAAATAAATTTGGTACTTTATCTGGTACGATTTGTGGGACAAAGCCGGTAAATGCGCCTCGACAAGGGGGCCAGGGGAGGAAGTAATAAAAGTATTACACGGAGTAATTTCGCGCTATGAACAAGTAGTAATTGCGATATAGGTGAAAACTTGAGGATACCGTCATTGCCGTCGGTAGCAGGTTAGGCCAGCGGAAACCCCCGCCCACGTCTCAGAGAAAAAGAAAAACAACAACCCGATTCGGAAGATAAACACAAATCTTACACTTAAGAACCACACCCGGACTCGTTGGCATTCCCTAGTGCCGTATGCTACGTTCTCAGGACAATGCGGTGAAATACACGCAACAATCGGAACACGCCACCACACATGCATGAAACAGCACATATCCAACATTCCGTTTCTCATGAGACCCATTCAACGAGAGCCCCCCCAAAAACCAGCTATTTTCTTTATCTAACGTTTCATGGCTGCTCGATACAAGGAAGGATACTATTGAAAACAAAGTATCCATATACTTTCTTGGGTGCAAAGGGCTATCGGTCGATGACGTTGGGGTGTCGAGGGACATCGTACTTCAGGAGATATGATAGGAAGCTGGTTTTGAAACCGGCAATTTCGTTGGAGAACAGTTGGGGGGACTACCGTAGAACGCCTCAGGAAATTCTTACGAACGCCCATCCCAGTAGCGCTGAGTGCTCGTCCGCCCGAGTCCCCGCTTCCACCATGGCCTGCTCCTGTAGACACCCCGCCGTGCCGTGGTAGTGGTAGATTCCATCCTCGGTGGCGTGTCCCCCGCAGGCGTCAAGCGTAAACGACTCAATGTAAAAGGCCGTGTCTTCGTAGGTCAATACCTGGTCTCTAGCCCACGGGCTGCGTGCCAAACGTGCAGCAGCATAGTTTTCGTTGGTCGCGGCGAAGGAGGGCAAGGGATGGGGATGACCGGGTGAGAGACGCGTGCCACGATGGACGGTATACCACTTTTTCGACTGAAGCACTTTTTCGACTAAAACTGTTCCTGAAGGACGGGGCTTCTTAACCCAAAATCGTCGGAATTTCTTATCATTCAAATTCGTGTTTCGCAAAAGGCTTGTTTTCGTACACCTAGACCATGCATGGGGTTGTTTCGTTGGGTTCACTTTCAGTGTGCTAGAAACAAACGTGAGGTAGAGATCGCTTCAGGTTAAGAGCCTCGGAACACACACGTGGCGCACGCATCTACCGTAGTCTGCGTCGAGAGTATTCCAAAGTGTTCGTGTTCACATTCAAACTAATAAAACGCGTTGTTATTTTCAGTGCTCGCGTCCTGTTTCTGAAATTTGAATCGTTCTACAGTAGGTAGCTTCCCCCAACTTTTCTTTAACGAAATCTCCGGTTTTTCTAACCAGCTCCCGGTCGTATCTCCTGAAAGACAGTGCCCCTCTTGCGACGCCGACGTTATCGTTCGGTAGTCTTTTGCAGACAAGAAAACATGCTCACATCCTCGTGTCTAGCAGCCATGAAACGTTCGCTAAAGACAACCGCCGGTGTGTGGGGGGGGAGGTGTAACATAGAATAAGAATAAGTCAAAGTTACCCTTTTAAAATCGCACCTTGATATGTGTCGGGGGCAATCAGTTTGGAATTTATGTGAAACGCGCATTTTTTTTTTGCAGCTCTTCTGTTGTCAGGGTTGTAAAGGAGACTCTAGAGTATAGGGACAATACTCAGTGGGGCGGAGCAAGCCCTTAACTGCAAAATAGTAGACTATGTTAACGCACGGGTATGATTCAAAGCATATCCAGGGCTGTCTGTGAGTCACGACCCCGATGTTCACTTCCAAGTAAGGCGACACATTTTTGGTTCCCGCATTTTCTCAAGACCACAAACAGTTATCTTACACGCACTCTCCCATGGGCTCAAAACGTGCAATCATTGCGTGCATAAGTCTTATGCTTGTTTGGTTGGTTTCGGTTCTTACCCAACAATATCCGCAACTCGTGTAATAGCCCAGAGTCCACGAAGAAGCATTTGTTTTTGCGCAAGAATCGACCTCATCTCAAAACCCACTCCGAAGGGGAGCTGTGTGCTATATATTATTACGATAATATAGTAGCCTCCGAGGACCAACGCCCGAATGGGTAGGGTGGACCGTAACTGGACCAAGTCCGGCGGAAGGCCATCTCCCATGGCCAGGGGTTTTGTTAGTGGGTGCGCTTGCGCAAGTCCCACACTACCCGGAAAGATGACATTCCGGGTGGCTATCTCCACCGAAACTGACCCTCAGGGGACAGGCCGGGTCGACATACACACGCATCCGTATACAACGGCAGCTTGAGCTGCCGGGGTTGTAACGAAGACCACTGATAGGGACAGCTTACGCTATACCTACAATGAATGAGACCCGAAGGGTGCGCCAGCTAGCGTTGGGCTGCGAAAGCAGCTGAGTTAAATCGACACACGACGCGTATGAAAATACGTGGAAGTGTGGTGAGCTAAAGCTTTATTTTTCCCCATCCGCCGGAGGATAAAAAAAACAAAAACAAAAAAAAAGTAGCCTCGCGCGGTGGTGTGATACGATACACTCGGAAGGAAGGACATGAGATTCGGTTCTAAATCAGAACGAATCGTGCCCACAGAAAGGACTACTTTCGTTTTGCTTCTCGACATTGTGCGCTGCACGTAGTAAATCCATCC